>SMDT01002235.1:0-468744 GCA_005392925.1 Aquilaria sinensis | reverse complement strand
TTAAGTGGTATTAGATTCGAGTTCATTTGGTATAAGATTCTGGTTATGTGGTACAAATGTGGTATGAGATTCAGGTTCATGTGGTATATATGTAGTATGACATTTAGGTTGTTGTGGTATGAGATTTTGGTTGTTATGGCATAAGATTCTGGTTGTTATGGTATAAGATGTCATGTGTTGAAATTCTTGTTGGTTGTGGTAGATGATTTTAGGTTTCAGTGGTATGATTGTTTCAATTTCCTATGATATGATATTTAGGTTAAATGGTATGAGATTCAAGTTAAGTGGTATGAGACTTTGGTTAAGTGTGACCAATTACCGGTTGAAGTTTATGCTTTAGGATTTAGGGACATGATTGGTTTAAGGATAGAGATTAGTGGTAAGGATAAGTTTTAGGGTTAGGGATTAGGAATTAGGGATTAAGGTTAGAGTTAGGGATTAGGATTAGGGTTAAAGTTAAGGATCAGGATTAGGTTTAGGGTTAAGGATTACGGTTAAGGAATCGGATTATGGTTTAGGGTTACGGATTAGGGATTAGAGATTAGATTAAGGCTAGGTTTAAGATTGGGGATTAAGAATAAGGTCTAGGGATAGGGGTTAGGGATTAGTTTTATGGTTACGGTTTAGAGTTAGGGTTAGGGATTGTGGTTAGGCTTTAGGGTTAGAGGTTAGATAGATTGGAATTAAGGATTAGGCTTAGGGTTTACGGATAAGGGTTAAGGTTAAAGTTTAGTGTTAAAGAATAAGGTTAATATTTTGGGTTGGCAATTAAGGGTTTGGGTTATTTTAAGTTTTTTTAAGAAGTTTTTAAAATCGGAGGAATATAAGTGTAATTTTTAGGATTAAAATTACGTTTAGGGTTAGATATTTAACATTAGGGTTTAGGATTACGGGCTTAGGGTTTAGGGTTATGGCATTAAGGATTAAGGTTAAGGTTTCCGGTTTAGTGGATGGGGCCCCCCCCCACCCTCGGGTTATGGCTCTGGTTCCGGCTTAAGGTTTAGGGTTCGGGTTTAGGATTAAGGGGTTAGGATTAGGATTACTTTTAGGGTTAAGGATTTAATGTTCGGGTTTCCGCTTCGAGATTTCTGGGTTTTCGGATTAAGGATTCCGGGATTAAAGTTAGGTCAAGGTTTAGGGAACCGTGTCTGGTTTCCTTCGGGTTCCCGCTTAGGCTTTAGTGTTCGGCTTTCGGCTTAAGGTTTAGGGTTTAGGGTTCTTGCTTCTGCCCTTCCCGCTAGGCGCTTCGGTTTCGTTTTTTCCTTCTCTTTTTCAATTTTTGTTCCCATTTTCTGGTTTCCGTTGCCCCCCCCGGTCCTTGTATTTAATTCTATTTCTTTGGCATCCATCCCTAGTCTTCCTAATCACCCTGACCTAAATAACCTGGCACTCAAATTTACCTGAGAGAAAAAGAAATTGACCGGACGGAGATTGAACTCGAACAAAAAAACCGGAACATAAAATCTACTTAATCCAACGATTCAACTTAAAACTAAAAACCCAAACCTGACCCGATTAAAGGAGGAGTTGTTAGGATAATTTGAGCCTAATCACCCTAGCAACCCCTTAGCTTGGTTGACTCATATGAGCTAGTCCATTAACTTAGATTTAGTCTTTGTTGGTTGTTTAACTTTGCAATTTATCACGAGTTAGTCCAACCACCTAATTTTTCATAATACCGTTATCCTTTTTTGAATGTTAAGTAATGTTAGGGGCTGAAATGTATAGTAAGAGAAATAACATGGATTCCTAAAGTATTTTTTTCCTTTTACTTTTTTTCGTATCGGGAGGTGTATTTTACTATTTCTATTTTTTGTAACCAAAAATGGGGTTTTGACTTAAAATATGTACATTTTTTTTTCCTAAAAATCAAATACAAAATTTTTCATCAATACTAGTTAATTGCTTGCCAAAATTGGAATATGGAATTATGATTTGTTCTTATTATTGTTTTTTTTACAATATAATAATAATCTAATATAATAATCTAATAATAATAATACTCCTCATAGTAATACTCATAATTTAAATAATAATAATAATACTACTAATAATCATATGTATTCAGTAAAAGGTATAATTAATTAATAGAATTATATTTAATGATATTCAATTTATTAAATGTAATCATCATATATATAATTAAATATCTTGAAACCAATAAATCATTTTTTTATAGGCCTAAAAAGTATAATTATTAACTAATGATAGGAATAATGTATATAATTATATAAAAAAATATTACTCCATATATCTAGATTATTTGCATATTTGCACCATTCGTAAATAGTACATAAATTAAGAAAAATGAAAAAAATTATGTGTTATTTTCACTTTTGTTCTTTTACTTTTTCCAAAAAATAAAAAAATTAAAATAATTTTTATGATGTTATTAAATTTCAATGAATTTATCTTTTTTAATGTTTAAAAAAATCATTAAAAATTAATAGTATCATAGAAATATTACAATCAATGGATTATTCCAAATAAAATTTTATTCAAATTTATTTCTCAAAAATTGCTAAATCAATTTCTACAAAATCTAAAACAAACATCAAATACAATTAGATCATAAAATAAAAGGTGGAAAAAAATATTCTTCATAAAACAACCATATGTATAGCTAAATATAAGTAGAAAACTTAAATCTATGCTAACAAAATAGAAAAACCAGGAGGAAGCTTAGAGTTTAAGGTTTATAAGTAAGATGTAAGGTTTAAAGTTTGAGGTTTAGGGTTTATGGTTAAGATTTATGTTTAGGGTTTAGGGTTTAGAGTTTAGTTTTAATGTTAGGGCTTAGTGTTAGGTTTAGGTTTATAGATTAAGGTAAGGTTTTTAGTATTAGGGTTAAGTCTTGGATCTATGGTTAGCGTTTAGGTTTATAGTTTATAGTCACACTTTTTGGTTTTAGGATTATGTTAGAATTATGTTAGAGTTAAATTTTTCATTTAGTATTTTTTTTACATTACATTAAGGTTTTAGGGTTTAGAGTTGTAGATCAGAGTTTGAATTATGTTATCTATTTATTTTAATTTTTTTTCTTTTAGTGTGACCATTATATTTGAACTACTAGTGTAACGTCTACACTATATTAAGAACTTTCATATTTAACAAGTCTATGTTAGGAAATCCATAACTAAATTAAATCTTTAATACAAATTTGTATTTGATGCAATTTATGACTTAAATTAAATAACAAGGTTTAAGGTCCAGCTTAACTAGTATAAGATTCAAGATCACATGGTAGCAGATTCAGGTCAAGTGGCATCAGATTTAGATTCAAATGGTAGCATATTTAGAGTCATGTGGTACAAAATTCAGACTCATTTGGTAAAAGATTCAAATTCAAGAGGTACTAGAGTCAGGTTCAACAGGTATAAGATTCAGGGTATATGGTATTAGATTTAGGTTGTTGTGGTATCAAATTGAGGTTATGGGGTATCAAATTTTGGTTTAAGTGGTATAAAATTCAAGTTATGGGGTATCAGATTGAGCTTATGGTGTATCAAATTTAGATTCAAATGGTATGAGATTCAGATTCAACTAGTATGATATTCAGGTTATATGGTATCAGATTCAAGTTAAGTGATATCAGTTTAAGGTTCAACTGATATCAGATTCAGGGTATGTGATATTAAATTTAGGTTCAATTGATATGAGATTTCAGTTATGTGGTATCAGATTTAAGTTATGTAGAGTATCAGATTTAGGTTCAAGTGGTATGAGATTTAGGTTCAAGTAGTATGAGATTCAGTTTCAATTGGTATGAGATTCAGGTTCAACTAGTATCAGATTCAGGTTATGTGGTATAAAATTCAGGTTTTGTGGTATCAAATTCATGGTTACAATTCAGGGTTAAAGGTTAGGTTTAAGGTTAGCGATTTAATGTTAGGGTTAGTTTTGGTTTAGGGTTTAGGGTTATGGTTTAGGTTAGAATTATGTTTAGGGAGTTTAGGTTAGGCTTAGTAATTGGTTAGTAATTTTTAGAGTGAGGGTTTAGGGTTAGGAATTAGGGTTATGGATTAATGATTAGCAATAGGGTTAGGATTAAGGTTAGAGATTATGGTTAAGATGAGGATTAGGATTAGGATTAGGGTTTGGAATTAGGTTAGGGATTAGGGATAGGTTAAGGCTAAAGATTAGGATTAGGATTAGGGTTAGGGTTAATGATTAGGGATTAGGATTAGAATTAGGGTTTAGGAATTAGATTGTGGTTTAGGGTTAAGGATTAGGGATTAGAGATTAGATTATAGTTAGGGTTTTGGATTAGGGTCTAGAGATAGGGGTTAGGGATTAGGTTTATGGTTAAGATTTAGAGTAAAGGTTAGGGATTATAATGAGGATTTAAGGTTAGAGATTACAAATAGGGAGTACGGATTAAGCTTAGGGTTTACGGTTAAGGGTTAGGATTAGGTCTTAGTTTTAGAGATTAAGGTTAATGTTTAGGGTTTAGTGTTAGATATTAAGGTTAATGTTTAGGGTTAGAGATTAGGTTTTGGGTTATTATAAGATTTGCTAAGATGTTTTGAAAATCGGAGAGAGATAAGTGTAATTTTTAAAAAAAAATTCTTAAAAAAGAATCAAATTTAAACAAAACAAATCTGTCTTGGATCTTTACCAAATCCACCAAAACCAATTTATTTAAACATTTATTAAGCATTCTAGCCTCTTAATTCAATTAATTATTGACTTATTAAAAAGTTTAAGTAAATTAAATTATTTAAATAATTGGATAACTAGCCTAAAATTTGGATGGTTTGGATGAAATTTGTAAAAGTCAAAATTTTACTATAAAAATATACTTAAATAATTTCAGGCTCTTGGTAGTTTTTACACAATTATCAAACAATGTAAAGTATTTTTTTTGTTCATAGTAAACATAAAAAAATAACCACAAAATTGTACTACAAAAAGCGAAATTACTCTTTAAAGTTTTTTTTTGTTCATAGTAAATATAAAAAATAACTTCATTAATGTACTATAAAATATACTATTTATGAGCTTTATCTTTCCTTTTAAAAAAACTAAGAATAAGTAAATTTCATTCAAATTTATTTCTCAAAAATTGCCAATTCAAGATCTAAAAAATCCAAAGCAAACCATCAAACACAAATTTATCATAAAACAAAACTTGTCAGTGCCTATTTTGCAAATAAGAATAGCATAAAAATGAATAACCAAATAATGTTGTCAATGACTGAACTGTAAAACAGAGGAGAGATAGGGACTAAAACGAACAAACATGTAAAATGCAGGACTATATAACAGTTTGACCAATGAGTTAATTAGCATGGCTGAGGGTCGTGATTGGGTTTGTCTCGATTCTCTCCACGATGGCGGCGGATAAACGTACGACGACTTGGGTTGTGTTTGACTATGGCAGGCGACTTGAAGGACCATGGGCGGTGCACAGAAAGTGAATTTCGGGGAAGTCATAAGTTGAACCATGGGCGGCAATGGAAGCAGGCAAGCGGTTGTCTGGGCCACAGAGAAGATGACGAATGGATGGCAGCGCAATCATGGAGAGGACAGCGGACGGATGGCAGCGCGACTGGAGGTTTGCGTCACGGATTGAAGCACGGCCAGCGACTTTAAGGAGCACGGGCGGTGATGGATCACAGCGCTATTGGAGGTCTAGGCCATGGAGAAGACGGTGGTGGCGATCTCCCGATGAATGGGTGGCAGCGATCTCCAAGCAGATGTTGTATTTTGGGAAATTCACCGGTTGAAGCATTTAGCCGGTTGTTTCTACTTGATCTTGACCAGTTTGGACTTCGGTGATAAAAATGAAACCTAAATCCCTATTACGCAAAAAGTGAAATGTAGGAGTTGATGACTAGTTAAACAAAACTTAGCCTTTTTTGATCGGACGGTGGAAAGTGAGGGTGTACGGATACAACCCTCGTATTTTAGAACACTCCAAGAGGGATCTTGTACTCCTAGGTTAAATCCCAACCTCACCCACTGTTGTTTTATAGAATTACAATTTGATACGTTGCTTTTGTTTTCTATAAACTAAGAAATGAAGTGAACTTTTGGGGAATATTTTGAATATGAATGTTTTCAATTTATTTTACTGTTCATGGAAATATATTAAAAATGGGATAGACACAATTTTTCTTTTGTCATATCAGCATTTGAAGTATTAGTTTTTTTTCATTTCCCATAAAAATACGGAGAGGAACAGCCATTAGGTGTGGGAGTTAATGTGAGGTTAGGCATTTAGGGGATGAATATAGAGTTCTAAAATATGATGGGGCAAAATATGATCACCCAAAGCTTGGGGGTGTTTTGCAATTATATATAGTGAAGGGGCTTCAATGTCAATTCTGCCTATATGCCTGCCTGTCTGCTTCTTAGCTAAGGATAGCCAGTTTGACGTTTAGTGTTGGCTAAATCACCTTTGCTCCTCGAGCTTAGTTGATTTAGGCCTTTTTTTTTTTTTGTCTTCATTTTGATCTGGTACGATTCAGTCCTCTAACTATACATAGTAGGACAATTTACCCTCTTAATTCGTTAACTTGGTCCATTTGTGGTTAACTTTGTCAGATTTATAGTGAGTTAAAACTTGAGGTTGTGCATTACATTGCATACACGTTACACACACGCAATTAGGAGTGATGGCAAATGTAAAAGTCAACTTATGACCAAAGAAGTTGAGTCTCAGGTTAAAGAAACAGGAGTTGCCTTGATTAAGGGATTCTAGGCAGAACCTTGCTGTTGCCATATGACAAACAAGGAGGAAGCCATTTATATAAAGGAAGGAGTTGAGGCCAATTGAAAGGGGAGAATCCATAATAGTTATAAAGCAAAGACACCAAAAGGTGAAGAGATAACCAGAACCCTCCATTAACCTGACCAGCGTATATTGTAATCTGATCTTTCTTGAGGTCATATGCTCTTTGCAAGTGCCCCAAACATTCACAACTTGTTGGGAATAGAAACATTCACAACTTGTTTAGAGCGAAATGTAAACCTTTACTACTAGTTTGGAATGGAAATATTTACAACTTGTCTAGATTAAAATGGAAATATTTATAACTTGTTTGGAATAGAAACATTAATAACTTGTTTGGAATAGAAACATTAATAACTTGTTTAGAATGAAATGGAAACATTCAGAACTAATTTGGAATGAAAACATTCACAACTTGTTTAGAATGAAATAGAAACAGTTAGAACTTGTTTGGAATGAAAATATTCACAACTTATTTAAAATAAAAACGTTCCCAACTTATTTGGAATAGGAACATTCACAACTTATTTGGAATAGAAACATACATAACTTATTTATAATATAATGAAATGGAAACATTCACAACTTGTTTGAAATAAAATGAAAACATTCACAACTAGTTTAGAATGAAATGGAAACAATCACAATTTTTTTGCAATAGAAATATTCACAACTAGTTTAGAATAGAAACATTCACAACTTGTTTGGAATGGAAACAATCACAACTTATTCGCAATAGAAACATTCACAACTTGTTTAGAATGAAATGAAAACATTCACAAATTGTTTAAAATGAAATGGAAACAATCACAGCTTATTTAAAATGGAAACATTCAGAACTAGTTTGGAATGGAAATATTCACAACTTATTTAGAATGGAATAAAAACAGTTAGAACTTGTTTGGAATGAAAACATTTACAACTTATTTAAAATAGAAACATTCACAACTTGTTTGGAATATGAACATTCACAACTTATTTGGAATAGATACATACATATCTTATTTATAATGAAATGAAAACATTCACAACTTGTTCGGAATAGGAACATTCACAACTTGTTTGAAATGAAATAAAAACATTCACAACTAGTTTAGAATGAAATGGAAACAATCACAACTTGTTTGCAATGGAAATATTCACAACTAGGTTAGAATAAAAACATTCACAACTTATTTGGAATGGAAACAATCACAACTTGTTTACAATAGAAACATTCACAACTTGCTTAAAATGAAATAGAACCATGCACAAATTGTTTAAAATGAAATGGAAACATTCACAACATGTTTGGAATAGAAACATTCACCACAACTTGTTTGAAATATAAACATTCAGAACTTGTTTAGAATGAAATGAAAACATTCACAACTTGTTTAGAATGGAAACATTCACAACATATTTGAAATAGAAACATACACAACTTGTTTAGGAAGAAATGAAAACATTCACAACTTGTTTGGAATGGACATATTCACAACTTGATTGGAATGGACACATTCACAAACTGTTTGGAACGCAAATATTCAATGGTGATGCCCTGCAGCATCTTCGTCGTGTGACATGGTGAGAGCGAGGGGGACTTGCGGTGAGGAGGAGCGCATGAAGTGAAGATTTCCCAGGAGAGGTTACCTGAAAAACTCAGAAGACAGAGGTTAGGAGGTCCCCGGAGTCTTTTTCCGGGGAGGAGCCTCCGACGCCCAAGTCAGCGTTTAGTAGATATGGAGGTAGTAAAGAGTGGAGAAGTCTGGTCTCTATCGTCCTATCCCCTTAACTGGGGTGCTTACAGAGTATTTATAGAGGGACGAACAGTAGTAGTTTGCTTCACGTGGCCGGCCCAGATTGCAACACGTGTTCGGCAGGATGCGACCCACGTCTTTGGGGAGAAGGAAAGCATCTTGGCCGACCATAGGCCGTCTGGCCAGGAGCTTAGGCCACCCGAGAATGGCGTACCAAGGTGTTTCTGCGGGCGACGTGTCAGAGCGTGTTTGGGAGCAGCATGTCGGGGATGTGTCAGAGGCTCCTTAATTGCTTTTATCGTACTCCTGAGGTCCCTTGGTAGAAAATACCTCTTCGGAGAAGAACTTGCCACCCAAAGTCACTTTATTATCATAGTGAGTATATTTCCCAATGGTGGTCCTTCTCGGGGATATCCTCCATTCCCGAGGATGGTTTAATCGTCTTCCCGAGGTTGGCACTGTCATTTCCTGGGATGCAGAATTACCGAGCTCGGATGTGGGGGGTCGGGCATCTTTCTTCCTGAAGTAGGTGCTTTCTCTTCCGAGGGTGGTGCCTTGTCTGAGCTTCTGGGTTCGGAAGGTGATGGGCATTTCAGCTATCAAATGGGAACATTCGCACCTTGTTTGGAATAGAACCCTTCAAAACTTGTTTGGAATAGAACCCTTCAAAACTTGTTTCGAATAGAATGGAAACATTCATAACTTATTTGGAATGAAACAGAAACATTCACAACTTGTTTAGAAAAGAAATATTCATAACTTGTTTGGAATGAAAACATTCATAACTTATTTAGAATATAAACAATCACAACTTATTTAGAAATGAAATGAAAACATTCACAACTAGTTTTCAATGGAAATATTCACAACTTATTTAGAATGAAATGAAAACATTCAAAGCTTGTTTAGAATGAAACGGAAACATTCACAACTTATTTAGAATGGAAACTTTCATAACTAGTTCGAAATGGAAACATTCACAACTTATTTAGGATAGAAACATTCACAACTTGTTTAGAATGAAGTGGAAATATTCACAACTAGTTTAGAATCGAAACATTGACAATTAGCTTAGAATGGAAACATTCAAAACTTGTTTGGAATGGAATAGAAACATTTACAACTAGTTTTGATGGAAACATTCACAATTAGCTTGGAATGGATCCATTCACAATCTATTTAGAATGAAATGGAAATATTTACAACTTATTTGAAATGAAAATATTCACAACTTGTTTTGAATGAAGTGGAAACAAAACTAGTTGTGATTGTTTTCAATCCATTCCACACAAGTTTTGAATGTTTCCACTTCATTCTAAACAAGTTGTAAATGTTTCTATCCTAAAAAAGTTGTGAATGTTTCTTCCAAACAAGTTGTGAATGTTTCTATTTCATTACAAAGCAGTTGTGAATGTTTCCATTCCAAGTTAGTTGTGAATGTTTCCATTCCACTCCAAACAAGTTTTGAATGTTTCCATTTCATTTTAAACAAGTTGCAAATGTTTCTATACTACAAAATTGTGAATGTTTCCATCCAAAACAAGTTGTGAATGTATCCATTCTAAACTAGTTGTGAATGTATCCATTCTAAACTAGTTGTGAACGTTTTTATTTCAAACAAATTGTGAATGTTTCCATTTCATTCCAAATAAGTTGTGAATATTTTCATTCCATTATAAACAAGTTGTTAATTTTTTTATCATAAACAAATTGTAAATGTTTTCATTCCAAATTAGTTGTGAATGTTTCCATTCCAAACCAGAGGTGAATGTTTCTCTTTCAAACATGTTGTGAATGTTTCCATTCCAAACAAGTTGTGAATGTTTCCATGTTATTCTAAACAAGTTGTAAATGTTTCCATTTCAATCAAAGCAAGATGTGGATGTTTCTATCCTAAACAAATTGTGAATGTTTTCATTTTAAACTAATTGTGAATGTTTCCATTCCAAACAAGTTATGAATGTTTCTATTTCAAACAAGTTGTAAAAGTTTCCATTTCATTCAAAACAAGTTGTGAAAGTTTATATTCCCAACAAGTTGTGAATGATTATATTCCAACCAAGTTGTCAATGTCTCCATTCCAAACTAGTTGTGAATGTTTCCCTTCCAAACAAGTTGTGAATGTTTCCCTTCCAAACAAGTTGTGAATGTTTCCATTCTAAGCTAGTTGTGAATGTTTCCAATCCAAAGAATTTTTGAATGTTTCCATTTCATTTTCAACAAGATGTGCATGTTTCTATTCCAAACAAGTTCTAAATATTACTATTCCAAAAAAGTTGTTTGTAATGAAATAGAAACATTCACAACTTGTATGTAATGCAACGGAGACATTCATAACTTATTTGGAATGGAATGGAAACTTTCACAACTAGTTTGGAATCGAAATACTCACAACTTGTTTGAAGAGGAAACATTTATAACTAGTTTGGAATGGAAATATTCATAACTTGTTTGCAATGAAATGGAAATATCCATAACTTGTTTATAATAAAATGAAAACATTTGCAACTTCTTTGGAATGGAATGGAAACATTCACAACTTATTTGGAATGGAAACATTCATAACTAGCTTGGAATGCAACCATTAACAACTTGTTTGGAATAAAATGAAAACATTCATAACTTTTTTTTTAGTGGAACAGAAACATACATAACTAGTTTGGAATGAGAACATTCATAATTGATGTGGAATGGAAATATTCATAACTTGTTTGAAATGAAATGAAAACATTCACAACTTATTTGGAATAACATGAAAACATTCATTACTTGTTTGGAGTGGAATGGAAACATTCACAAGTTCGAAACAGAAATATCCACAACTAGCTTAGAATGGTGTTAGTGTCGTGCCCAAAAGCCAATCATAAGATAATTGTATTTTTGCACATTGGGTCATGATATTTTATTAAGGCATTAATCCAGCAATTATGTTTGTTGTTTTGTTTCTACATAACGTAATAAACATAATTGTAACCCTACAATAATGATATTCTTAAATATCCCTGGTCTAGTATTATTGTGGAGCAAGTTACAATAATACATAACGACTAGCATATGTGGAGACTAACATGAGATATGTAGCCTACATATGAGTACAAGTTAGAGAACTTGTATACTGGACTGACCAACCACGAGAACGCTACATAGATCGTTATATGAGTGTCATAAGTGATTCTCATGGTGATCATAGTATATGTAGTCCTTTGACCTAAGATCAACAAGGTTCCCTATATGTGAGTCATGACACGGCCGTCCCTGGCCTTTGCCCAGGAAGCTGTGTGAAAGCTAGTCTCACGGTGGTTGCAATTGACTAATTGTATGTGTGCAGATTAAAATCCCATAATACTAGTTGATTATCCTAGAATATGCAAGATGCATGTTCTTCATGCTTTGACATGGATTAATAAAAACATAAAGCATTAACTTAGCCAAGTAATTTCTACAAAAAATAAGTACAAATAGCCAGAGCATAAAAAATCAACATTTATGTGAATTTACTACACATAACAACTCATGGGAGCATTCATACATAAAGTATACTAATGCCCTCACCCAAGAGTAACCCTAGAGTCTAGGACTCTTCATAACATAGACTATGGAGGCAACTAGAGTAATGTATATATACAAGCCTGAACTAAGATCTTTTTTAACTAACTCCCACCTTTGGGTGTGAATCCCAGTGGCGAGTCTCAAAATCCCTTTGTCCAAGTGCTACTAGGCTTTACAGCCAAAGAAATGCTCTAGTTAGTACTGTTACTTGACCAACAAATTACTCAAGCATACTCATGTAGACTAGAATCACAAGGATTCTCAAGTGAAATACCTGTGCACAAAAAGTAACTACTGCAGTAACCCTCAACGGTTATCTAGCCCAACAACTTCTGAATCTGCACAATATAACTAGGAAGTGAGAACATAACATTCTCAGTAAGGGGTCATCAGTGTACCTACAAGAAAATTACTAAGGACACCACATATGATAACATATGAACCTGTTGTGAGCTCATATACCCTGAGGGTTTAATATATGCATATATTTAGGTCTCTTAAGACCTTTCCTCATCCTTGTCCTTAAACTATAAGGCGTTGCCTTGCCTGTAAGCTGCGCTTGCCAGCCTAACTAGTGATAAATCACCAGTTGAACCTTTCCCTTAGTATGTTATGCAGGGGAATTATGGTAGGACTATTGTAGACTAGGTCATTTAGACCTTGTAGACTAGGTGCACCAAGGTTTCACCTTGTAACCTCATGGCTATGGCATGGCTAGGTCGCCAAGGGTTCTAAACCTTTCACCCGAGCTAATGGTACTTAGTTATGCTCATTTGCAACTAGTTTCCTTGCTGCAACCATAAAATATTTCAAACCTTAAGGAAACGCTTAAGTCTTGAGGGACTCTCGGAAGTCTCGGAGTACCCCCGGCATACTTAGGCCCCAAGGCACCCTAAAAACTTCCTTAGGTCTCACCTCGATCACCCTAGCAAAATGTGAGAAATTCTGCCATCTTGCCTGTGGCAACGCGTCGCCACAGTTGGTAACGTTCGGACCATATTTTGCACAATTGGCAATGCATCGCAAACTGGTGCACGAAATTGGCAATGCGTCGCCAATTTGCAAATCTGCAGAATTGGCACGCATTTTACTGCTATGAACTTTGGACACCTAGCAAACATAGTAAACATGCTTGCAAAGCCTCCAAATTCACACACACATAAACAATGTTGCATAGAACATAACCAACTATCACAAGCCAATCTATGATGTCTCATAATATCATCCAAATCCTCTCAAACCTCATAGTCCACAACAATTCAACCAAATCCTCTAACTAATGCTATTGCTAGAATCACTCAAATTCTTCAAGCAAACTCATGTCAATAGCATTAATTGGTCTTCAAGTCATAACTCCCTTACCTTAATTCCAAGTAACAAGCAAGAATCAACCTCCTTTCTAATCTACTAAGCTCAACAAAGTGTCTCCTAAGTTCCAATCAAAAACATAGACACCAAACATCAAAACCTTGCTTCCTAACCAAAACCCAAGCTCCAAACTAACCAAATAACATGAATTTAATCAAGAACACATTGGTTACCTCGTATCAAAAACAAGGGATGTGAGAAAACACACTTCCAAGCTCCAAACCATGGTTTAATGCTTGAAATGAGCTCCTCCTAACTTATATACTCTTGATAGCTCTTCTTGGCACCAAGAAATCTTGATTTCAAGGTTGAATTGAGAGCAAAATGAGAGTGGGAAGGTTGGAAACTAGATTATGGCAGCCATAGCCTCATTTCCCCTTCTTAAACCTTCACTTAACCTCCAAGCCACCAAAGTATTAAGCTTAATACAATTAAACCTCCATCTTTTGGTACTTAGTTATTCTTGATTAAATTCTTGTTTATTTCTTCCAAGTTTGGGTTAAGGTTGAAAGTTAAGTTATAAAAACTCATTTTAACTACTCGGGACCACGCCCAGCTATTCAGCATGCGAAATTACCATTTTGCCCCTAAACCTCATTTAGTGCCTTAACTTCCTCGGAACTTAATGAACTTTGCTAAACTTTTCTATTCTTGCTATGTAAACTTGAAACTGGGTTCTAACTTAATTTAGAACACTTTACCTTCCTCGGGAATGCCTGCTACTAGGAGGTCCATAACAAGTCACATACTTTGATACTTCCCTTTGTTGCTCGTAACTAAGTGAACTTGAAAGAGGTCATTGGGTATGTCACATATCATGCGGAGGGATTTGTATGATCAAGATGGGATTTGTCATTCCTATATAACGAGAGTGATATCTTCAGACCCCTTGATAGTGTAAGACTTAGAAAATGCATAGTCATGCTCGAATGATTTGATATACGATATCAATGTCATCAGTTTAAGTTAGTCTACTCGGTAATCAAGAAACCAAAAATTGGGCTATACGAAAGTGACACATTCCATGTCTCGTGCCTATTCTTGATACCTTGAACAAAGGGACAATTGTATATATGGGTAATGATCATAAAGGTTTAGTCGACTCACCGACAATCCTGTCACTTGGGTAACAATGATGTGTTACTAGACACTGCTCATTGCTTATGATCATAAATGTTGTGGCAACGTGGTTTTGGGAGTCGCCACCAATCGGTTTCATTTAGGTCGGTTGGACACCTTAAAAATGGTCTACGAGAGTTTGAGGGTTCGGGAGTACGATTACATTAAAATAACTTTATTCTAACGCCCAAAATTGGCACCTTAGTTGATTTTAATTTTGTTTTGTTTGCTTTTAAATAATTTCAGTTAATTTTCAAACCATGGATTCTAACCGAATCACCCGGATATGGACTTATAAATCTTGGTGCTAGATTTTTATTAATTTTTATAATAAATTTGATATTTCCAAACCATGGACTCTATCGAGTCACTCGGATGTGGAATTTAATGAATTTTAATTTTTATTTGTTATTAAATATTTTAATTACTTATCAATCCACATCATAAATTCTACTAAATCATCCGAATATGGATTTTAATGATTTTAATATTATTTTTTTTATTTTTATTTTTATTTACCCTTTTTATTGTTTTCAAAGATTTTTAAATGATTATCTAATCCATGGATCTCATTAGATCAACCGGATGTGGATCCTAAATTTGTTTATAATAAATGTTTTTTTTAAATACTTATTCAAAATCATTGATTTTATTGGATCATTTGGTTATGAATTTTTTTGAAATTATTATAATGAATGGTATAAGAGGTTGGACCTTGTCATTTAAAGGAAAAAAGTAAGTGACTCGACATTCCAAATAACTAATAATGTTAAACAAGATAAGATGACAGAAAAATAAAAGACGGGGGGGCTTGGTCATAATAAAAAAAATAAACTAAAAAAATAATAAAAAAAGAAGTAAGATGGGACTCTTGGCCAGCCATATAAAAAAATAAAAAATTATAAATAAAAGTAAATAAGGTTAACCATCCACACAAAGAAATAATAAGATGCAAAAATTAAATAGAAAGTAAATAAACAAAGAAGGTGGGATGCTTGGCCATTCACGTAAAAAAAAAATAAAGTGTAGAAAGTAAATAAATAAATAAAGTAGGTCGTCTGGCCATCCACATGATAGAGAATAATAAAATGTAGAAAAAGTAAATAAAAATAAATAAAGTGGGGCTATTGGCCATCCACATAAAAAAAATAAATTGCAGAAAGTAAATAAATAAATAAAGTGGGCCACTTGGCCATTCACATGACAGAGAATAATAAAATACAGAAGAAGTAAATAAAAATAAATAAAGTGGGCCTCTTGGCCATCCACATCAAAAATAATAAAGTGCAGAAATAAAAAAAAAAGGTAAGTAAATAGATAAAATGGGGCACTTGGCCATCCACATAATAGAAAATAATAAATGCAAAAAGTAAATACAAGTAAATAAAGTGGGGCGCTTGGCCATCCACGTAAAGGAATTAATAAAGATACTGAAAAATAAATAAGGTGGAGTATTTTGGCTATCCACGTAAGAGTAGGAGGTACAACCTTCCATAAAAAAAAAAAAAAAAGTAAGAACAGAAAGAAAAGAAAAGAGAAAAAAAAAAAAGAGTTATTGTTAATGGCCTATCTGCAAGAACAAGAAAGTTAGTGGCTAAAATGAATAAAATAAAAAAGATCAAGAATTAAAGGGGGGTTATACCAAAAAGGGACGTAATTTGAGTATGAGGGTCGGGTCAGGATTTTTGAACGGGTTTCGTCTCTGATTCTTTTTTTTTCTCCGGCGACGGCGGCGCAATCAGCAGCTGGGCTTGGTGGCGGCGGCTAGGGCGACTCCATGGAGGTGAGTATGGTGGCCGGAGGCATGGAAGACGGCGAGGCGGTGAGGCAACGACGTCGGGCGATGGCGGACGGAAGTCGCGACGGGGAAGGAGAAACGGCGAGGGAGTTGGAGTGGCACGACTGGAGGGCGACACGACGGAGGCGGGCGGCGCCATGCGAGACGGCGAGGGCTGGAGGCAGCGACAGCGTGAGGACAAACGAAAAAAAAAATGAAACGTCGAGTTGTCCGACAGCAGGGAACAGGGGTAGAAGTTTAGGATTTTTCTGGGTAAGGGAGGAGTGGCCAGGGACTAAAGTTACAGCTTTTCCTTTTTAAGTTGGGAGCTAAAATCTTGCTAATTTCGTCTGTTTCTTTGCAGGTTTGGACCCCTATTTATAGAAGTAGGAGCATTGGATTCCCTTAATTAAAAATTTTTTGAAATTTAATTAAAAACTTATTTAAAACATAATTTGGTCAAAATTATAGTTTTAGTCCTTCACCTCTCACTGATTACTAGTCTGGTCCCAAATTTTTATTAAAATTACAAATTCGCCCAAATTTGTTTGTTTTGTCAATTTAGTCCAAAACCTTGCCAATAATTACCAGATTTCCCTAGAATTTCAGGATTTTGTCAGATTTTTCCCAAACTTCTCAATTTTGTCATTTTTTTTAAATTCCCCTTTTTGTATTTTTTTATATTTTTTATTTAGTATTATTATTTTTTAACTAATCCTACGAAACAAAATGCCCCCTAAACTAATTTTTTTTAATTTTTCTTTAAAAAAAAAGTAATAACTGAACGAAATTGGGTGTCAACAGCTACCCCCTTTTGCATGTCTCATGGGACATGACGCATGCAAAGCTGTTACCAAATTTTGTTCGACTTTAACTAGGCGTTGCGAGCCTTCTCACCGCCTAAACCCTGAGGAGAAAAACCTTTTTCTCCTCCTCTTCGAGGTTAAGGAACTCTCCTTATTTCCTCTACGACAGAAACCTTCCTATCGTCTAAGCGTCAAAGGAGAAAAACTCCTTCCTCCTTGTTACCAGATCTAGGAACTTTCCTAGACTTTTCGCAATATGAACTCTCATATTGCTTCCAATCTTAAGAAGAAAAAACATTTTTCTTCTTTATAAGGTTAAGGAACCTTCTTTAGTACCTCTACGATAAAAACCTTCCTATTGTCTAAAAAAGTTTAAGGATAAAAACTCTTTCCTCCTTATTTATCAAGTCTAGAAACTTTCCTAGACTTTTCGCAATATGAACTCTCATATTGCTTCCAATCTTAAGAAGAAAAAACCTTTTTCTTCTTTGTAAGGTTAAGGAACCTTCTTTAGTACCTCTACGATAAAAACCTTCCTATTGTCTAAAAAAGTTTAAGGATAAAAACTCTTTCCTCCTTATTTATCAAGTCTAGAAACTTTTCTAGACTTTTCGCAATATGAACTCTCATATTGCTTCCAATCTTAGGAAGAAAAACCTTTTTCTTCTTTGTGAGGTGAAGGAACCTTCCTTAGTACCTCTACGATAAGAACCTTCCTATCGTCTAAAAAAAATTAAGGACAAAAACTCTTTCCTCCTTATTTATCAAGTCTAGAAACTTTCCTAGACTTTTCGCAATATGAACTATCATATTGCTTCCAATCTTAAGAAGAAAAAAACTTTTTTCTTCTTTGTGAGGTTAAGGAACCTTCCTTAGTACCTCTATGATAAGAACCTTCCTATCGTCTAAAAAAATTTAAGGAGAAAAACTCTTTCCTCTTTATTTATCAAGTCTAGAAACTTTCCTAGACTTTTCGCAATATGAACTATCATATTGCTTCCAATCTTAAGAAGAAAAAAATCTTTTTCTTCTTTGTGAGGTTAAGGAACCTTTTTTAGTACCTCTACGATAAGAACCTTCCTATAGTCTAAAAAAATTTAAGGAGAAAAACTCTTTCCTCCTTATTTATGAAGTTTAGAAACTTTTCTAGACTTTTCGTAATATGAACTCTCATATTGCTTCCAATCTTAAGAAGAAAAACCTTTTTCTTCTTTGTGAGGTTAAGGAACCTTCCTTAGTACCTCAAGGAAAATTTCTACGAAGGCAATCAAACTTGGAATAGTTTCTTCGGAAGTGTGAATTTTCATAACAGGTGAGTGCAAAAACTTGAAATTCCATGAAATGAATGAATCTTGAAAGTGAGAAATTTCATAAAATAGCAATAAAACTGACAAATTATGCAAGGGAATGGATGATTGGAATCAATATCCATGTTTCATCTAATATTTTCTTTAGAAAATATAGATTCCCTTGTGAGATATGTCATCCAAATAGGGTTGAAGCTTAGCTACCCCAAAATGTTATGACTAGCATACTTAATAGGATGCGTCTCAAGAGTAGAATTACTCCTTACTCAGCCATTTTAAACTAAGAGCTTTGTCCAATGGTTTTAATATCAGCATGAAGAAAACTATCCTAAAAGATGAAGAGGAAAGAAGAAATTCCCTAAATTGAAAATAAAAAAATGCTGATAATAAAACTAAAGGACAAGATAAATGGATCCACAAGTCCGATTGCTCTTTTCCACAGTGCTTTATCATAAAACTAAAACAACAAGCAGGGTAAAGGATATTTATGGGATGGAACTGATTGGGAAAGACTGTCGTGTCCAGTCTATTTGAATCACTGCTGGATTTGGTTCAGGAACAAAAGCTTGTATTTTGTCTAGCAATTCTTCAACAGTTGATGCGGACATTAGGGTTCGTTATGCCGCCTCTGAGATAAATTTTTTCTGCATAGCGTGATCCATAAAAGATATCAAACCTGCAAAGAAATTGTTAACATTCAACAGCCCAATGGGTTTCTTGTGCAAATTAAGTTGGGCCATGGAAGCAATTTGGAAAATTTCTCCCAATGTGCCAAAACCTCCTGGTAGAGCAATAAAAGCATCAAAATTACAAAGCATTTGTAACAAACGCTCTTGCAAATTTTTAACCACTAATTCTTCTCCAATCGTGCCCCCAGAAATCAATTTCAAAGGTGCAGGGATAATACCCAAAACTTGGCTTCCTCCTAGAGATGCTGTTGATGCTACACCTCCCATTAATCTGACACTACCTCCCCCATAAACTAAATGTATTTTTTGCTCAACTAGTATTCTACCCAAATGGTTGGCTACCTTCAAATACTCTTCATTTTTTCCAGGAAAAGCCCCACAAAATACACAAATACTTTGGGATTTACGAGTTGAGGTTCTCTTCATTTTTATCCTTAACCTTGTGAGAAATAAAAAGAAGGGCATGCATTTATAGAGATGAAAAGATAATGCAATAGTTACACTTGCAGGAGGGGTACATCATTATCAGAAGAAAAAGAAAATTTTCAAAAATGACAGCTTGCATGTACAGTAGTTATGACTGTGGCTCATGTCTTCCACTGGTTTTACGTCCAGTAATGGCTTCAACACCTTCTATGAGTTGGGGATTTGCTTCCTATCCAGCTTTCTTATAAACTGGAAAACAGGGTCATTTAAAGTCAGATTCCCAAGACTGTAACTGTTTCTTTCTTTATGTAAAGTCCTCCATAAACTGATAATTTCACGTTGCACTATTCCACAAGAATGCGTTTCAAGAGTCAATCGGATATCATCCAAAGATTCCTTACGTAAGCCATTCTTAATGAATTTTCTTTTATCTTCACGATTTTTGGAGATCATCCCTAAAGAACGACATTTAGTATCACAATTCCATCGTCCACATTTGTGACAGACGCCTAGCCTCTTTGCTCTTCGCTTTTTGGCATAAGCACTTTTACCTAAGCCAGGCATGTGAGGCACAAATGCATCTGAAACTTCACCAGCCAAACGGACCTTAGCTTCAATTAACCACCGCACAGTGTCAGGAATGCCTTTGTGCATAAAAACTCTGATTCTTTCACATCTAGCTTGGTAAATCATTTTAAGAACATTTATTGGGAGGGAAGGAAAGTACTTTCGCAAGGCAGAAAGAGAAGAATCCATTGATGAAAGAAAAAATTTGAGATAAGAGAGGAAGAAATCAGTTATTGTAGGAAAGTAAAATAACCGACTTGAGAGTCACGAAGTACCGTATCCGTTACTTAACCGGAAAGAAGAACACGCATTTATAGGGATGAAAGGATAACATGTTGATTACGCTTACAGGAGCAAGTACATTTTTGTCAAAAGAAAATGCAAATTTTCAAATATGACAAATTGTATGTATAGTAATTGTGACTCTGGCTCACATCTTCCACTGGTTCTACGTCTAGTAACGGCTTCAACGCTTTCTATGAGTCAAGGATTTGCTTCCCATCCAGTTTTCTTACAAACTGGCAAACAGGGTTTTTTAAAGTCATATTCCCGAGACTATAACACTCTCGTTCTTCGTGAAAAATACTTCATAAACCAAGAAGTTCGCGTTGCACTGATCCATAAGAATGCGTCTCAAGAGTCAATCGAATATCATCCAAAGAATCCTTACTCAGGCCATTCTTGATGAATTGTATTTTATCGTCTCGATTGTCAAAGATCATTTCTAAAAAATGACATTTAGTATCACAAGTCTGTTGACCACATTTGTGACAGACTTGTAACCTTCTCGCTCTTTGCTTTTTGGCATAAGAGCTTTTGCCTAGGCTAGGCATGTGAGACACAAATGCATCTGGAACTTCACCTGCTAGACGGACCTTAGCTTCAATTAACCACCGTACATCTTCAGGGATTCCTTTGTACATCAAAACTCTTAATCGTTCACACCGAACTTGGTAAATCCTTTTAAGAATGTTCATTGGGAGAGAAGGAAAGTATTTTCGCAGGGTAGAAAGAGTAGAATCCATTTTTTAGAAGGAAATAAAAGAAATAAGGGAGAAAGAAATCAGTTATTATGGGAAACTGAGACAACCGACTTGAGAGCCACGGAGTACCATATCCGCCACTTAACTGGAAAAATGGATCCTACTTTTTGACAATTTTCAAAGACTTTGCATGTGCGTCTCTAAATAAAGAGGGCTAGAAAAATTCAGACAGTAAAAATCTTTTCAACTGTTTTCTTTGAAAAAAAAAAAATGCCCTTTGTATTTTTCAAAAATGAGAAAATTCAATGATACTTTTTGTTTTTACCTCATTCTCAGGTATGCATTTCGTAAATATCTGGCCAAGATAGTATTTGAAAAGATAAGGATTAACCATGTAAAATTTTTCTCACATCGTGTAGATGTTTCTTATCTTTGATACTTTATTGAGCTGGCATCCATCCCGTCATTATGGGTGCAACGTCAATTATTAAATCCGTTGCCAGCTTTTGACGAATTGTCAATGACAATATTTTTGATGTCTACCTTATCTTTGACCATAATGTCGAATTCTTGACATAATTTGATCCAGCGTATCAATCGTGCATCAAGTGGTAGACTGGAATGGGTTGATGAAGTTGAAGTCTCGGCTTGTAGTTATCAATGTTGTAATCATGCCGCAAATATGTCTTCCGTTTGATCTCTGTTATGCAAAAGCTATGCATGCATAATGTGAAATGCATGAATGTAGTGCATGTGTAACTGATGGCACTCTTTTGTTTTCATTCTTTGTTTATCTCAATTTCTTTGTGTCTATGTTTTACTATGTTCCCTATTTGATTGCATGGATCTAGTTCTTCTTGTCTTTGCTTTGCTGGGTCCTTCTTGTGATTGCCTCCTCGGACTATCATTGAATCTCTTTATGCTTCTCAGCTCTTGTCCATTGCCTCAAAAACTCAATTTTTTTGAAAGCCCTTCAAATAAATTTTCTTGACTTGTTCTTGAATTTTGGTCTCAACTTCCTTAACATTTGCCTGCCTCATACTTTATGTCTCTTTGGATACTCGTCCCTGTTGTTGGGTTTATGAAATCTTCATGAGTATGCTTCCTTCAATATTACCTTTTGTGATTCTTTTCCTTGAGTTATTTTGAACACCTCCTTACCTCATCACGGATTTCATACCATCGAAGGCTCATCTTTCAATGTCTCTTTGCCCCTTTTCTTGTGGCCGTGCCGACACTTACTTATCCCCATGTTATAGTCTGAATGATTGCTCTTTCTTAAACTTAAGTTCTGATCCATAAAACTTGCCCCCTTGTATATTGAGCTTCTTTGTTGGCAGTACTCTTTTTATACTTTGTAGAGACTATTTTGCCCCCCATGAATATGGTGTCTATGTGGATAAAGGTATCATCTCCATTTGATTTATAAAAAAAAATCGTGCATTTTCTAGACCTTTGTGATGGCACTGGATCGTGAATTTCTCTTACAAGAACCACATCTTCTTAAAGAAAGTCTCAAGTTATCTCCTCACTTTTAAGTCCACATACATTGATGAATAATGGTTTGGCCTTAAAGAAAAACTTTCATCAATTTGCAAAGCTTGACAAAATAAATTACGGTCTTTGTTTTTTATTAAAATGTCCTGTTATTCTTCCTCTTTCCAACTCAAAGACATAAAATGTACAAGGCAATAAGGTAGAAATAGGTTTCACAATGATAGCCTTCTAACTGAATGAGAATGATATCAAGAGGCAAATGTTAAGTTGAGGAAAGTTAAGTTTGAGTGGTGTGAAAGAATGGGCTTTTAATGCTACTCGTAAGCAGATCTGATTGCGGTGAAAAACTCAATAGTGATGACCTCAAACTTGCCATCTTTTCCAGAAAGTTAGACCTCATCTATTGCCCCCCAACTCTCGTAATCTTTATGTACGCTTGGTTTGAAGGTTGCTTTTGTCTTCTAAACCGCCTTTGCAGGTTTTCAGTCTAGAATCCATAGCTCACTTTTTTCTTCTTTTTTTTTTCTTTTGCTTTAACTTGAGCCTTTTTTTTTTTCTTTTGTGGGCAATGATTTGTGACATGCTTGATAGCCCTCTTGAAGTGAGATGACTCAAGTGGCCTTACTTGCTCGAGCTTGCTCTCAATTTTTTTTCCTTTTGAATTTTCCCTTGTTGCCTTTTGATGGAAGGGATGAACTTCTTTCCCTTTGGAATTTGTGTTGCGGAGAACCGAGAACCTTTTCTTGTGTTGAGCATTCATAAGGATTGGGAGGCCACCCGAGCCATTTAATATGAGAGCTACATTCTTTAGAAGCTAAAGATTTCTTGCAAGGATGCTGATAACCACTGCGAACTCCCTTTTGAGAGTTGAGATGCAACATTTGAGATCCTTTTTACTAGATTTGGCAGCACTTTCAAGATCACTACCATCAAATCTCCCTTAACTTTCATTTCCACCCACGAGTAGCATCGTTTACAAAGTAAAGTGTGATGGCAATAATGGATAGTGTAATGGCAAAGAGTGAGAGATAGATGTAAAAATGGAATTTTTGGTAAAAAGTGGTAGAATGCACACATTACATCTTTTTATTGGACAACAAAAAGAATACCAGGTGTCCATTTAACAAAGGCTACACCCTAGATTCTGGACTAAATCTAGGAGATTTTTACTATTAAATTACTTTGGCAAGCTCTCAAAGATACAAGTTTACTCAAAGGATTCCCTGTTATTCAAAAGTGTGTGCAAACTGTTAGGTTGGATCTAACTTGGAGCCCTTCCAAAATCAATGTAATTCCAGCTCAAAATCTTCACTTTCAATTACCAATCACATCGGGATCTAGCAATTTGGAATTGATCACTGTCGAACCTTGAGTTTTAGTGCCACACAATTTTCAGTTGAATGCCCAATTGAGCCTATATGGTAATCACATTTGGCATTTGGGTCATACCAACTTGGAAGATGAGGCCGCTTGATCTTTGCTGCCGTTGGTATGGGTGATAACAGGTTTTGACTTTATTAGCTTAGGGAGTAGCTCAGTGTAGCTTGTGGAAATTGAATCAACTTGAGTAGCTTTCTTCCCATGAGTGGTATGTGGTATTGAGGAGGGAGCTTTGAAGATTACCACCTCAATAGGATATCCTTTCATCTGTAATGTGAGTGGTGTTGGACCATAGGACTTGGAGATGATGTTTTAGACAGCTCCACTTCTTTCATTGAAAGATCCTCCAATTGAAGAATCGACCAGCTTTCCTTTTTTGATTCCAAATTTGATCCTTTCTCCGGATAATACCATATTTGAAAAGTTACTCGAAGTGTTCCCAACTAGTTTTTTCATAAAATGGTCTATTTAGTGTTTGGATAAACAGGGTGATCAGTTCTCTTTCTATCATAGGTGGTTGAACTTGTGCGGCTAAGTCTCTCTACCTTTGTGCGTACTCCTTAAAGGTTTCTTGTTTCTTTTTCTCCATATTCTGAAGGGTTTGACGATCAGGAGCCAAATCCATGACATGCTTATAATTACTGATGAAAGCTTGAGCAAGATCATTCCATGTCCTAATGTTCTTTGGGCCTTGGCTAAGGTACCATTGCAAAACAGACTTTGTCAAACTATCTTGAAAAAGAGCCACCCATACCTTTTCATCCTTTGTGAGGGGTTGTAGCTTTCTTAGGAAAAGTGTTATATGAGTGACAGGACAACTTGTCCCATCGTATTTCACAAACTCTGGTACCTTGAAGTTTGAGGGAATCACAACATCTGGCACCAAGCAAAGATCGTCCACTGACAGGGATCCGAATAAAGTGCCACCTTCAATGGCCCGAAGTCTCTTCTCTATGGTCTCGAGTTTTTGAGTATCCTCTTCTTCTTTAAGCAGCGGCTTCTTTTCTTCAAAAATTGGATTGTGCCTTAGATGAATGTTATCAGATGGGCCTGAGTCGTGAAAGAGCTTCTCTTGAACTGAGACCCGTTGTTGAGTGAATCCGGGAGGATAGGTCGGATCTTGCGGGTCTTTGATGGGGGTTTGCACTGCCTTTCCCTTGATCAGCTCCATTAGATGCTTCATCTGTTCAGCCATGCCCTCTATCTTTGACTCGATGTCAGTGAGACGAGCTTCGACTTGTTCCACCATGAGCCTTGTTTGCAGCCGAGTTGGATATCGGTGTTGAGTACCAATCTTTTACCTTTTTTTAAAAAAAAATGAGATTCTTTTTATCAGACTTTATATGCACGTGATTGATGTAATGCATGCATGCAATACTATCGTGGAACTTCAAGACTTCTTGTTGTCATCAGGAAGACAAAAAGTTATCATAGTTTGATGCGTGGTTTTGATGCATGAAGAAAAATTGCACAAAATAGAAGTACAACAAAAGAAAAACAAGGTTAGTAACAAGTTAAATAGCAATTAATAACTCATGAGCTATTATGAGAAAAGAAGTCAGAGCCATAAATATAAGACACGAAGAAAACAAAGGGTAAGGCAACAAAATGGCATAACAATGACATGCTTATGGCGTTGGTAAATGATAGGAATTATAGGGTTAGTTCTATGGTTAAGTGGGAGTTCTATATGCATAGGGTGGCTTGCCAAAAAGGCTGAGGGTAGTTCCCGAATCCTGTCACTAAATTATGGTGACAACCTAATTCCTTACCCACAAGGGTTTATGTAAGAAGAGGATTAATTCGGGTCGTAGCTTTTCGTGGGCCCATGCAGAGACTATCGTCTCAGGAGACAATACACTACTTTGCTACTTGAAACCGATGAAGGCTTAAAGACCATAGTCTCACAAGGACAACAACACTGATTCCACTTTGAAAGAACGTGGTTAAATTGAGGAAGCTCGGGTGTAGAGCTTCATGTCATGAATGCATATTGCATGCTTACAATAAGCAAGTATAGCACATGAATCCACGCAAAGATAAGCAAAGCAGAACAAAACAAATCAATTTTTAGGCTTGACTCACGACTAGCATCTCCCTAGTGGAGTTGCCAAGCTGTGGCAACGTGGTTTTTTTGGGAGTCGCCACCAATCGGTTTCACTTAGGTCGATTGGACACCTTAAAAATGGTCTACGAGAGTTCGAGGGTTCGGGAGTACGGTTACGTTAAAATAACTTTATTCTAACGCCCAAAATTGGCACCTTAGTTGATTTTAATTTTGTTTTGCTTGCTTTTAAATAATTTCAGTTAATTTTCAAACCATGGATTCTAACCGAATCACCCAGATATGGACTTCTAAATCTTGGTGCTTGATTTTTATTCATTTTTATAATAAATTTGATATTTCCAAACCATGGACTCTATCGAGTCACCCGGATGTGGAATTTAATGAATTTTAATTTTTATTTGTTATTAAATATTTTAATTAATTATCAATCCACATCATAAATTCTACTGAATCATCCGAATATGGATTTTAATGATTTTAATATTATTTATTTTATTTTATTTTATTTTACCCTTTTTATTGTTTTGAAAGATTTTTAAATGATTATCCAATCCATGGATCTCATTAGATCAACCGGATGTGGATCCTGAATTTGTTTATATTAAATATTTTTTTTAAAAAAAATACTTATTCAAAACCATTGATTTTATTGGATCATTTGGTTATGAATTTTTGAAATTATTTTAATGAACGGCATAAGAGGTTGGACTTTGTCATTAAAAAAAAAATAAGTGACTCGACATTCCAAATAACTAATAATGTTAAACAAGATAAGATGACGGAAAAATAAAAGACTAGGGGCTTGGTCATAATAGAAATAATAAAATAAACTACACAAATAATAAATAAAGAAATAAGATGGGGCTCTTGGCCAGCCATATAAAAAAAATAAAAAAAAAAAGGTAAATAAAAAGTAAGGTTAACCATCCACACAAAGAAATAATAAGATGCAGAAATTAAATAGAAAGTAAATAAATAAAGAAAGTGGGACATTGGCCATTCACGTAAAAGAAAATAAAGTAAAAGTAAAAAAGTAAATAAATAAATAAAGTGGGGCGCCTGGCCATCCACATGAAGAGAATAATAAAATACAGAAAAAGTAAATAAAAATAAATAAAGTGGGGCGCTTGGCCATCTACACAGAAAGTAAATAAAATTAAATAAAATGAATCCACATAAAGAGAATAATAAAATATAGAAAGTAAATAAAAAATAAATAAATAAAGTGGGGCGCTTGGCCATCCACATAACAGGAGAATAATAAAGTGCAGTAAGTAAAAAAAAAGGTAAATAAATAAATAAAGTGGGGCGCTTGGCCATCCACATAACAGAAAATAATAAAATGCAGAAAGTAAATAAAAATAAATAAAAGTGGGACGCTTGGCCATCCACGTAAAAGAATTAATAAAGATACTGAAAAATAAATAAGGTGGAGCATTTTGGCCGTCCACGTAAGAGTAGGAGGTACAATATTCCATAAAAAAAAAAAAGAAAAGAAAGTAAGAATAGAAAGAAAAGAAAAGAGAAAAAAAAAAAAAGAGAGTTATTGTTAATGGCCTATCTGCAAGAACACGAAAGTTGGTGGCTAAAATGAATAGAATAAAAAAGATCAAAGATTAAGGGGGGGTTATACCAAAAAAGGACGTAATTTGAGTATGATGGGTCGGGTCACAATTTTTGAACGGGTTTCGTCTCTGATTCTTTTTTTTTCTCCGACAACGGTGACGCAATCGGCAGTTGGGCTTGGCGGCGGCTGCTAGGGCGACTCCAGGGAGGTGAGTATGGTAGCTGGTGGCGTGGAAGACGGCGAGGCGGTGAGGGAACGACGTCGGGCGATGGCGGATGGAAGTCACGGCGGGGAAGGAGAAACGGCGAGGGAGCTGGAGCGGCACGACTGGAGGGAGACGCGATGGAGGCGGGTGGCGGCGCGCGAGACGGCGAGGGCTGGAGGCAGCGACGGCGTGAGGACAAACGAAAAAAAACGAAACGTCGAGTTGTCCGGCAGCAGGGAACAGGGGTAGAAGTTTAGGATTTTTCTGGGTAAGGGAGGAGTGGCCAGGGACTAAAGCTACAGTTTTGCCTTTTTAAGTTGGGAGCTAAAATCTTGCTAATTTCGTGTGTTTCTTTGCAGGTTTGGACCCCTATTTATAGTAGTGGGAGCATTGGATTCCCTTAATTAAAAAATAATTTGAAATTTAATTAAAAAAAGATTTAAAACATAATTTGGTCAAAATTACAGTTTTAGTCCTTCACCTCTCACTGATTACTAGTCTGGTCCCATATTTTTAGTGAAATTACAAATTGGCCCAAATTTGTCTGTTTTGTCAATTTAGCCCAAAACCTTGCGAATAATTACCAGATTTCCCTAGAATTTCAAGATTTTGTCAGATTTTTCCCAAACTTCTCAATTTTGTCATTTTTTTGTTTTTTTTTTAAATTCCCCTTTTTTTATATTTTTTTTTATTTATTATTATTATTATTTTTTAACTAACCCTACGAAACAAAATGCCCCCCTAAACTAATTTTTTTTAATTTTTCTTTAAAAAAAAGTAATAACCGGACGAAATTGGGTGTCAACAAATGTGATTTATGATCATTGCCAATGTGTTAAGAGCCTATTAAGTCACACACATAGAGCTATTTGGATTATTATAGTGCATGGGCTAAATATTTAGGTTATGGTTTCATAATAATTTCGTGTTAATAATGGGCCCAAAAGTTGAGCCATTATTAAGCCCAAAATTAAAGCCCAATTGGATTAGGGCTTTGAATCCCATTAGGCTTAGAAGTTGAGTCTCACTATAAATACAACTTTTAGTGAGAAATTCACAGCTTTTTGCCCTAGCCTCCTAAAGAGGACAGCCGCATTCATCTCTTGCAATTCCTTAGAGGACGCAAGCTAGCACTGTGAGCGCAAGACAAACGCATCTGCTGGGATGTGGTGGAAGCATGGTGCTCCTGAGAAGCTCGTGTGGATACCATAGAGAGCATGAACACGTCAACTGTTCAATTTTTTGTGATTCGACTCTACGGTTGGGTGAAATATCTCAACCGAATTAGGTATGAAAATTTTCGAACACCCTGTTTACCCCGTTCCTCTTGGATCCTAGAGCGTTTTGGTTAAATTCCGCTGCGCTTGTTTGGCTCCCGTAACCCTATAAATGGAAGCGTTCACAACTTGTTTAGAATTGAAATAGAAACATTCACAACTTGTTCAATACAGAATGGAAACATTCAAAAGCTAGCTTGATGGAAACATTCACATTTAGCTTGGAATGGAAACATTGTTTGGAATGAAATGGTAACATTCACAACTTGTTTGGAATGAATTGAAACCTTCACAACTAGTTTGGAATGAAATGGAAACATTCACAACTTGTTTGGAATGAAATGGAAACATTCACAACTTGTTTGGAATGAAATGGAAACATTCACAACTTGTTTGGAATGAAATGGAAACATTCACAACTTGTTTGGAATGAAATGGAAACATTCACAACTAGTTTGGAATGAAATGGAAACATTCACAACTTGTTTGGAATGAAATGGAAACATTCACAACTAGTTTGGAATGAAATGGAAACATTCACAACTAGTTTGGAATGAAATGGAAACATTCACAACTAGTTTTGGAATGAAATGGAAACATTCACAACTTGTTTGGAATGAAATGGAAACATTCACAACTAGTTTGGAATGAAATGGAAACATTCACAACTTGTTTGGAATGAAATGGAAACATTCACAACTTGTTTGGAATGAAATGGAAACATTCACAACTTGTTTGGAATGAAATGGAAACATTCACAACTTGTTTGGAATGAAATGGAAACATTCACAACTTGTTTGGAATGAAATGAAAACATTCACAACTAGTTTGGAATGAAATGGAAACATTCACAACTAGTTTGGAATGAAATGGAAACATTCACAACTTAGTTTGGAATGAAATGGAAACATTCACAACTAGTTTGGAAACAAATGGAAACATTCACTAGTTTGGAATGAAATGGAAACATTCACAACTAGTTTGGAATGAAATGGAAACATTCACAACTAGTTTGGAATGAAATGAAACATTCACAACTAGTTTGGAATGAAATGGAAACATTCACAACTAGTTTGGAATGAAATGGAAACATTCACAACTTGTTTGGAATGAAATGGAAACATTCACAACTTGTTTGGAATGAAATGGAAACATTCACAACTTGTTTTGGAATGAAATGGAAACATTCACAACTTGTTTGGAATGAAATGGAAACATTCACAACTTGTTTGGAATGAAATGGAAACATTCACAACTAGTTTGGAATGAAATGGAAACATTCACAACTAGTTTGGAATGAAATGGAAACATTCACAACTAGTTTGGAATGAAATGGAAACATTCACAACTAGTTTTTGAAATGGAAACATTCACAACTAGTTTGGAAAATGGAAACATTCACAACTTGTTTGGAATGAAATGGAAACATTCACAACTAGTTTGGAATGAAATGGAAACATTCACAACTTGTTTGGAATGAAATGGAAACATTCACAACTTGTTTGGAATGAAATGGAAACATTCACAACTTGTTTGGAATGAAATGGAAACATTCACAACTTGTTTGGAATGAAATGGAAACATTCACAACTAGTTTGGAATGAAATGGAAACATTCACAACTAGTTTGGAATGAAATGGAAACATTCACAACTTGTTTGGAATGGAAACATTCACAACTAGTTTGGAATGAAATGGAAACATTCACAACAAGTTTGGAATGAAATGGAAACATTCACAACTTGAATGGAATGAAATGGAAACATTCACAACTTGTTTGGAATGAAATGGAAACATTCACAACTAGTTTGGAATGAAATGGAAACATTCACAACAAGTTTGAAATGAAATGGAAACATTCACAACTTGTTTGGAATGAAATGGAAACATTCACAACTTGTTTGGAATGAAATGGAAACATTCACAACTTGTTTGGAATGAAATGGAAACATTCACAACTTGTTTGGAATGAAATGGAAACATTCACAACTTGTTTGGAATGAAATGGAAACATTCACAACTTGTTTGGAATGAAATGGAAACATTCACAACTAGTTTGGAATGAAATGGAAACATTCACAACTTCAATGGAATGAATTGGAAACATTCACAACTTGTTTGGAAAGAAATGCAAACATTCACAACTAGTTTGGAATGAAATGGAAACATTCACAACTAGTTTGGAATGAAATGGAAACATTCACAACTTGTTTGGAATGAAATGGAAACATTCACAACTAGTTTGGAATGAAATGGAAACATTCACAACTTAGTTTGGAATGAAATGGAAACATTCACAACTTGTTTGGAATGAAATGAAATGGAAACATTCACAACTTGTTTGGAATGAAATGGAAACATTCACAACTAGTTTGGAATGAAATGGAAACATTCACAACTAGTTTGGAATGAAATGGAAACATTCACAACTAGTTTGGAATGAAATGGAAACATTCACAACTTGTTTGGAATGAAATGGAAACATTCACAACTAGTTTGGAATGAAATGGAAACATTCACAACTAGTTTGGAATGAAATTCAAACATTCACAACTAGTTTGGAATGAAGTGGAAACATTCACAACTTGTTTTGGAATGAAGTGGAAACATTCACAACTTGTATGGAATGAAATGGAAACATTCACAACTTGTTTGGAATGAAATGGAAACATTCACAACTTGTTTGGAATGAAATGGAAACATTCACAACTTGTTTGGAATGAAATGGAAACATTCACAACTTGTTTGGAATGGAAACATTCACAACTTGTTTGGAATGAAATGGAAACATTCACAACTTGTTTGGAATGAAATGGAAACATTCACAACTTGTTTGGAATGAAATGGAAACATTCACAACTTGTTTGGAATGAAATGGAAACATTCACAACTTGTTTGGAATGAAATGGAAACATTCACAACTTGTTTGGAATGAAATGGAAACATTCACAACTTGTTTGGAATGAAATGGAAACATTCACAACTTGTTTGGAATGAAATGGAAACATTCACAACTAGTTTGGAATGAAATGGAAACATTCACAAACTGTTTGGAATGAAATGGAAACATTCACAACTTGTTTGGAATGAAATGGAAACATTCACAACTAGTTTGGAATGAAATGGAAACATTCACAACTAGTTTGGAATGAAATGGAAACATTCACAACTTGTTTGGAATGAAATGGAAACATTCACAACTAGTTTGGAATGAAATGGAAAAATTCACAACTTGTTTGGAATGAAATGGAAACATTCACAACTTGTTTGGAATGAAATGGAAACATTCACAACTTGTTTGGAATGAAATGGAAACATTCACAACTTGTTTGGAATGAAATGGAAACATTCACAACTTGTTTGGAATGAAATGGAAACATTCACAACTAGTTTGGAATGAAATGGAAACATTCACAACTAGTTTGGAATGAAATGGAAACATTCACAACTTGTTTGGAATGAAATGGAAACATTCACAACTTGTTTGGAATGAAATGGAAACATTCACAACTAGTTTGGAATGAAATGGAAACATTCACAACTTGTTTGGAATGAAATGGAAACATTCACAACTTGTTTGGAATGAAATGGAAACATTCACAACTAGTTTGGAATGAAATGGAAACATTCACAACTTTTGTGGAATGAAATGGAAACATTCACAACTTGTTTGGAATGAAATGGAAACATTCACAACTTGTTTGGAATGAAATGGAAACATTCACAACTTGTTTGGAATGAAATGGAAACATTCACAACTTGTTTGGAATGAAATGGAAACATTCACAACTTGTTTTGAAATGGAAACATTCAAACTTGTTTGAATGAAATGGAAACATTCACAACTTGTTTGGAATGAAATGGAAACATTCACAACTTGTTTGGAATGAAATGGAAACATTCACAACTTGTTTGGAATGAAATGGAAACATTCACAACTAGTTTGGAATGAAATGGAAACATTCACAACTTGTTTGGAATGAAATGGAAACATTCACAACTTGTTTGGAATGAAATGGAAACATTCACAACTTGTTTGGAATGAAATGGAAACATTCACAACTTGTTTGGAATGAAATGGAAACATTCACAACTAGTTTGAATGAAATGGAAACATTCACAACTTGTTTGGAATGAAATGGAAACATTCACAACTAGTTTGGAATGAAATGGAAACATTCACAACAAGTTTGAAATGAAATGGAAACATTCACAACTTTAATGGAATGAAATGGAAACATTCACAACTTGTTTGGAATGAAATGGAAACATTCACAACTAGTTTGGAATGAAATGGAAACATTCACAACTAGTTTGGAATGAAATGGAAACATTCACAACTTGTTTGGAATGAAATGGAAACATTCACAACTAGTTTGGAATGAAATGGAAACATTCACAACTTGTTTGGAATGAAATGGAAACATTCACAACTTGTTTGGAATGAAATGGAAACATTCACAACTTGTTGGAATGAAATGGAAACATTCACAACTTGTTTGGAATGAAATGGAAACATTCACAACTTGTTTGGAATGAAATGGAAACATTCACAACTTGTTTGGAATGAAATGGAAACATTCACAACTTGTTTGGAATGAAATGGAAACATTCACAACTAGTTTGGAATGAAATGGAAACATTCACAACTTGTTTGGAATGAAATGGAAACATTCACAACTTGTTTGGAATGAAATGGAAACATTCACAACTTGTTTGGAATGAAATGGAAACATTCACAACTTGTTTGGAATGAAATGGAAACATTCACAACTTGTTTGGAATGAAATGGAAACATTCACAACTTGTTTGGAATGAAATGGAAACATTCACAACTAGTTTGGAATGAAATGGAAACATTCACAACTTGTTTGGAATGAAATGGAAACATTCACAACTTGTTTGGAATGAAATGGAAACATTCACAACTTGTTTGGAATGAAATGGAAACATTCACAACTAGTTTGGAATGGAATGGAAACATTCACAACTTGTTTGGAATGAAATTCAAACATTCACAACTAATTTGAAATGAAATGGAAACATTCACAACTTGTTTGGAATGAAATGGAAACATTCACAACTTGTTTGGAATGAAATGGAAACATTCACAACTTGTTTGGAATGAAATGGAAACATTCACAACTTGTTTGGAATGAAATGGAAACATTCACAACTTGTTTGGAATGAAATGGAAACATTCACAACTTGTTTGGAATGAAATGGAAACATTCACAACTAGTTTGGAATGAAATGGAAACATTCACAACTTGTTTGGAATGAAATGGAAACATTCACAACTAGTTTGGAATGAAATGGAAACATTCACAACTTGTTTGGAATGAAATGGAAACATTCACAACTTGTTTGGAATGAAATGGAAACATTCACAACTACTTGTTTGAAATGGAAACATTCACAACTTGGAATGAAATGGAAACATTCACAACTTGTTTGGAATGAAATGGAAACATTCACAACTTGTTTGGAATGAAATGGAAACATTCATTCACAACTTGTTTGGAATGAAATGGAAACATTCACAACTAGTTTGGAATGAAATGGAAACATTCACAACTAGTTTGGAATGAAATGGAAACATTCACAACTTGTTTGGAATGAAATGGAAACATTCACAACTTGTTTGGAATGAAATGGAAACATTCACAACTAGTTTGGAATGAAATGGAAACATTCACAACTAGTTTGGAATGAAATGGAAACATTCACAACTTGTTTGGAATGAAATGGAAACATTCACAACTTGTTTGGAATGAAATGGAAACATTCACAACTTGTTTGGAATGAAATGGAAACATTCACAACTTGTTTGGAATGAAATGGAAACATTCACAACTAGTTTGGAATGAAATGGAAACATTCACAACTAGTTTGTTTGAAATGAACAACTGGAAACATTCACAACTTGTTTGGAATGAAATGGAAACATTCACAACTTGTTTGGAATGAATGGAAACATTCACAACTTTTTTGGAATGAAATGGAAACATTCACAACTTGTTTGGAATGAAATGGAAACATTCACAACTTGTTTGGAATGAAATGGAAACATTCACAACTTGTTTGGAATGAAATGGAAACATTCACAACTTGTTTGGAATGAAATGGAAACATTCACAACTTGTTTGGAATGAAATGGAAACATTCACAACAACTAGTTTGGAATGAAATGGAAACATTCACAACTTGTTTTGGAATGAAATGGAAACATTCACAACTTGTTTGGAATGAAATGGAAACATTCACAACTAGTTTGGAATGAAATGGAAACATTCACAACTTGTTTGGAATGAAATGGAAACATTCACAACTAGTTTGGAATGAAATGGAAACATTCACAACTTGTTTGGAATGAAATGGAAACATTCACAACTTGTTTGAAAAATGGAAACATTCACATTCACAACTTGTTTGGAATGAAATGGAAAACATTCACAACTAAAATGGAATGAAATGGAAACATTCACAACTTGTTTGGAATGAAATGGAAACATTCACAACTTGTTTGGAATGAAATGGAAACATTCACAACTTGTTTGGAATGAAATGGAAACATTCACAACTTGTTTGGAATGAAATGGAAACATTCACAACTTGTTTGGAATGAAATGGAAACATTCACAACTAGTTTGGAATGAAATGGAAACATTCACAACTTGTTTGGAATGAAATGGAAACATTCACAACTTGTTTGGAATGAAATGGAAACATTCACAACTTGTTTGGAATGAAATGGAAACATTCACAACTAGTTTGGAATGAAATGGAAACATTCACAACTTGTTTGGAATGAAATGGAAACATTCACAACTTGTTTGGAATGAAATGGAAACATTCACAACTTGTATGGAATGAAATGGAAACATTCACAACTTGTTTGGAATGAAATGGAAACATTCACAACTTGTTTGGAATGAAATGGAAACATTCACAACTACTTTTGGAATGAAATGGAAACATTCACAACTTGTTTGGAATGAAATGGAAACATTCACAACTTGTTTGGAATGAAATGGAAACATTCACAACTTGTTTGGAATGAAATGGAAACATTCACAACTTGTTTTGGAATGAAATGGAAACATTCACAACTTGTTTGGAATGAAATGGAAACATTCACAACTTGTTTGGAATGAAATGGAAACATTCACAACTTGTTTGGAATGAAATGGAAACATTCACAACTTGTTTGGAATGAAATGGAAACATTCACAACTTGTTTGGAATGAAATGGAAACATTCACAACTTGTTTGGAATGAAATGGAAAAACATTCACAACTTGTTTGGAATGAAATGGAAACATTCACAACTTGTTTGGAAATGAAATGGAAACATTCACAACTTGTTTGGAATGAAATGGAAACATTCACAACTTGTTTGGAATGAAATGGAAACATTCACAACTTGTTTGGAATGAAATGGAAACATTCACAACTTGTTTGGAATGAAATGGAAACATTCACAACTTGTTTGGAATGAAATGGAAACATTCACAACTTGTTTGGAATGAAATGGAAACATTCACAACTTGTTTGGAATGAAATGGAAACATTCACAACTTGTTTGGAATGAAATGGAAACATTCACAACTTGTTTGGAATGAAATGGAAACATTCACAACTTGTTTGGAATGAAATGGAAACATTCACAACTTGTTTGGAATGAAATGGAAACATTCACAACTTGTTTGGAATGAAATGGAAACATTCACAACTTGTTTGGAATGAAATGGAAACATTCACAACTTGTTTGGAATGAAATGGAAACATTCACAACTTGTTTGGAATGAAATGGAAACATTCACAACTTGTTCACAACATTCACAACTTTTTGGAATGAAATGGAAACATTCACAACTTGTTTGGAATGAAATGGAAACATTCACAACTTGTTTGGAATGAAATGGAAACATTCACAACTTGTTGGAATGAAATGGAAACATTCACAACTTGTTTGGAATGAAATGGAAACATTCACAACTTGTTTGGAATGAAATGGAAACATTCACAACTTGTTTGGAATGAAATGGAAACATTCACAACTAGTTTGGAATGAAATGGAAACATTCACAACTAGTTTGGAATGAAATGGAAACATTCACAACTAGTTTGGAATGAAATGGAAACATTCACAACTTGTTTGGAATGAAATGGAAACATTCACAACTAGTTTGGAATGAAATGAAATGAAACATTCACAACTAGTTTGGAATGAAATGGAAACACATTCACAACTTGTTTGGAATGAAATGGAAACATTCACAACTAGTTTGGAATGAAATGGAAACATTCACAACTTGTTTGGAATGAAATGGAAACATTCACAACTTGTTTGGAATGAAATGGAAACATTCACAACTTGTTTGGAATGAAATGGAAACATTCACAACTTGTTTGGAATGAAATGGAAACATTCACAACTAGTTTGGAATGAAATGGAAACATTCACAACTTGTTTGGAATGAAATGGAAACATTCACAACTTGTTTGGAATGAAATGGAAACATTCACAACTTGTTTTTTGGAAATGGAAACATTCACAACTTGTTTGGAATGAAATGGAAACATTCACAACTTGTTTTGGAATGAAATGGAAACATTCACAACTTGTTTGGAATGAAATGGAAACATTCACAACTTGTTTGGAATGAAATGGAAAACATTCACAACTAGTTTGGAATGAAATGGAAACATTCACAACTTGTTTGGAATGAAATGGAAACATTCACAACTTGTTTGGAAACTGAAATGGAAACATTCACAACTAACTTTGGAATGAAATGGAAACATTCACAACTTGTTTGGAATGAAATGGAAACATTCACAACTTGTTTGGAATGAAATGGAAACATTCACAACTTGTTTGGAATGAAATGGAAACATTCACAACTTGTTTGGAATGAAATGGAAACATTCACAACTAGTTTGGAATGAAATGGAAACATTCACAACTTGTTTGGAATGAAATGGAAACATTCACAACTTGTTTGGAATGAAATGGAAACATTCACAACTTGTTTGGAATGAAATGGAAACATTTGGAACTAGTTTCACAACTGGAATGAAAATGGAAAAACATTCACAACTTGTTTGGAATGAAATGGAAACATTCACAACTTGTTTGGAATGAAATGGAAACATTCACAACTTGTTTGGAATGAAATGGAAACATTCACAACTAGTTTGGAATGAAATGGAAACATTCACAACTTGTTTTGGAATGAAATGGAAACATTCACAACTTGTTTGGAATGAAATGGAAACATTCACAACTTGTTTGGAATGAAATGGAAACATTCACAACTAGTTTGGAATGAAATGGAAACATTCACAACTTGTTTGGAATGAAATGGAAACAATTCACAACTTGTTTGGAATGAAATGGAAACATTCACAACTTGTTTGGAATGAAATGGAAACATTCACAACTTGTTTGGAATGAAATGGAAACATTCACAACTTGTTTGGAATGAAATGGAAACATTCACAACTTGTTTGGAATGAAATGGAAACATTCACAACTAGTTTGGAATGAAATGGAAACATTCACAACTTGTTTGGAATGAAATGGAAACATTCACAACTTGTTTGGAATGAAATGGAAACATTCACAACTTGTTTGGAATGAAATGGAAACATTCACAACTTGTTTGGAATGAAATGGAAACATTCACAACTTGTTTGGAATGAAATGGAAACATTCACAACTTGTTTGGAATGAAATGGAAACATTCACAACTTGTTTGGAATGAAATGGAAACATTCACAACTTGTTTGGAATGAAATGGAAACATTCACAACTAGTTTTTGAATGAAATGGAAACATTCACAACTAGTTTGGAATGAAATGTTTGGAATGAAATGGAAACATTCACAACTTGTTTGGAATGAAATGGAAACATTCACAACTAGTTTGGAATGAAATGGAAACATTCACAACTTGTTTGGAATGAAATGGAAACATTCACAACTTGTTTGGAATGAAATGGAAACATTCACAACTTGTTTGGAATGAAATGGAAACATTCACAACTAGTTTGGAATGAAATGGAAACATTCACAACTAGTTTGGAATGAAATGGAAACATTCACAACTTGTTTGGAATGAAATGGAAACATTCACAACTTGTTTGGAATGAAATGGAAACATTCACAACTTGTTTGGAATGAAATGGAAACATTCACAACTTGTTTGGAATGAAATGGAAACATTCACAACTCTTTTTGGAATGAAATGGAAACATTCACAACTTGTTTGGAATGAAATGGAAACATTCACAACTTGTTTGGAATGAAACATTCACAACTTGTTTGGAATTGGAAACATTCACAACTTTTTGGAATGAAATGGAAACATTCACAACTTGTTTGGAATGAAATGGAAACATTCACAACTTGTTTTGAATGAAATGGAAACATTCACAACTTGTTTGGAAATGGAAACATTCAAACATTTGGAATGAAAACATTCACAACTTGTTTGGAATGAAATGGAAACATTCACAACTTGTTTGGAATGAAATGGAAACATTCACAACTTGTTTGGAATGAAATGGAAACATTCACAACTAGTTTGGAATGAAATGGAAACATTCACAACTTGTTTGGAATGAAATGGAAACATTCACAACTTTGTTTGGAATGAAATGGAAACATTCACAACTTGTTTGGAATGAAATGGAAACATTCACAACTTGTTTGGAATGAAATGGAAACATTCACAACTTGTTTGGAATGAAATGGAAACATTCACAACTTGTTTGGAATGAAATGGAAACATTCACAACTTGTTTGGAATGAAATGGAAACATTCACAACTTGTTTGGAATGAAATGGAAACATTCACAACTTGTTTGGAATGAAATGGAAACATTCACAACTTGTTTGGAATGAAATGGAAACATTCACACAACTTGTTTGGAATGAAATGGAAACATTCACAACTAGTTTGGAATGAAATGGAAACATTCACAACTTGTTTGGAATGAAATGGAAACATTCACAACTTGTTTGGAATGAAATGGAAACATTCACAACTTGTTTGGAATGAAATGGAAACATTCACAACTTGTTTGGAATGAAATGGAAACATTCACAACTTGTTTGGAATGAAATGGAAACATTCACAACTTGTTTGGAATGAAATGGAAACATTCACAACTTGTTTGGAATGAAATGGAAACATTCACAACTTGTTTGGAATGAAATGGAAACATTCACAACTTGTTTGGAATGAAATGGAAACATTCACAACTAGTTTGGAATGAAATGGAAACATTCACAACTTGTTTGGAATGAAATGGAAACATTCACAACTTGTTTGGAATGAAATGGAAACATTCACAACTTGTTTGGAATGAAATGGAAACATTCACAACTTGTTTGGAATGAAATGGAAACATTCACAACTTGTTTGGAATGAAATGGAAACATTCACAACTAGTTTGGAATGAAATGGAAACATTCACAACTTGTTTGGAATGAAATGGAAACATTCACAACTTGTTTGGAATGAAATGGAAACATTCACAACTTGTTTGGAATGAAATGGAAACATTCACAACTTGTTTGGAATGAAATGGAAACATTCACAACTTGTTTGGAATGAAATGGAAACATTCACAACTTGTTTGGAATGAAATGGAAACATTCACAACTTGTTTTTGGAATGAAATGGAAACATTCACAACTTGTTTGGAATGAAATGGAAACATTCACAACTTGTTTGGAATGGAAACATTCACAACTTGTTTGGAATGAAATGGAAACATTCACAACTTGTTTGGAATGAAATGGAAACATTCACAACTTGTTTGGAATGAAATGGAAACATTCACAACTTGTTTGGAATGAAATGGAAACATTCACAACTTGTTTGGAATGAAATGGAAACATTCACAACTTGTTTGGAATGAAATGGAAACATTCACAACTTGTTTGGAATGAAATGGAAACATTCACAACTTGTTTGGAATGAAATGGAAACATTCACAACTAGTTTGGAATGAAATGGAAACATTCACAACTTGTTTGGAATGAAATGGAAACATTCACAACTTGTTTCGAATGAAATGGAAACATTCACAACTTGTTTTGTAGGAAATGGAAACATTCACAACTTGTTTAGAATGAAATGGAAACATTCACAACTTGTTTGGAATGAAATGGAAACATTCACAACTTGTTTGGAATGAAATGGAAACATTCACAACTTGTTTGGAATGAAATGGAAACATTCACAACTTGTTTGGAAACATGAATGAAATGGAAACATTCACAACTTGTTTGGAATGAAATGGAAACATTCACAACTTGTTTGGAATGAAATGGAAACATTCACAACTTGTTTGGAATGAAATGGAAACATTCACAACTTGTTTGGAATGAAATGGAAACATTCACAACTTGTTTGGAATGAAATGGAAACATTCACAACTTGTTTGGAATGAAATGGAAACATTCACAACTAGTTTGGAATGAAATGGAAACATTCACAACTTGTTTGGAATGAAATGGAAACATTCACAACTTGTTTGGAATGAAATGGAAACATTCACAACTTGTTTGGAATGAAATGGAAACATTCACAACTGTTTTGAATGAAATGGAAACATTCACAACTTGTTTGGAATGAAATGGAAACATTCACAACTTGTTTGGAATGAAATGGAAACATTCACAACTTGTTTGGAATGAAATGGAAACATTCACAACTTGTTTGGAATGAAATGGAAACATTCACAACTAGTTTGGAATGAAATGGAAACATTCACAACTTGTTTGGAATGAAATGGAAACATTCACAACTTGTTTGGAATGAAATGGAAACATTCACAACTAGTTTGGAATGAAATGGAAACATTCACAACTTGTTTGGAATGAAATGGAAACATTCACAACTAGTTTTGGAATGAAATGGAAACATTCACAACTTGTTTGGAATGAAATGGAAACATTCACAACTTGTTTGGAATGAAATGGAAACATTCACAACTTGTTTTGGAATGAAATGGAAACATTCACAACTTGTTTGGAATGAAATGGAAACATTCACAACTAGTTTGGAATGAAAACATTCACAACTTGTTTGGAATGAAATGAAACATTCACAACTTGTTTGGAATGAAATGGAAACATTCACAACTTGTTTGGAATGAAATGGAAACATTCACAACTTGTTTGGAATGAAATGGAAACATTCACAACTTGTTTGGAATGAAATGGAAACATTCACAACTTGTTTGGAATGAAATGGAAACATTCACAACTTGTTTGGAATGAAATGGAAACATTCACAACTTGTTTGGAATGAAATGGAAACATTCACAACTTGTTTGGAATGAAATGGAAACATTCACAACTTGTTTGGAATGAAATGGAAACATTCACAACTTTTTGGAATGAAATGGAAACATTCACAACTTGTTTGGAATGAAATGGAAACATTCACAACTTGTTTGGAATGAAATGGAAACATTCACAACTTGTTTGGAATGAAATGGAAACATTCACAACTAGTTTGGAATGAAATGGAAACATTCACAACTTGTTTGGAATGAAATGGAAACATTCACAACTTGTTTGGAATGAAATGGAAACATTCACAACTTGTTTGGAATGAAATGGAAACATTCACAACTAGTTTGGAATGAAATGGAAACATTCACAACTAGTTTGGAATGAAATGGAAACATTCACAACTTGTTTGGAATGAAATGGAAACATTCACAACTTGTTTGGAATGAAATGGAAACATTCACAACTTGTTTGGAATGAAATGGAAACATTCACAACTTGTTTGGAATTCACAAATGGAAACATTCACAACTAGTTTGGAATGAAATGGAAACATTCACAACTTGTTTGGAATGAAATGGAAACATTCACAACTTGTTTGGAATGAAATGGAAACATTCACAACTTGTTTGGAATGAAATGGAAACATTCACAACTTGTTTGGAATGAAATGGAAACATTCACAACTAGTTTGGAATGAAATGGAAACATTCACAACTTGTTTGGAATGAAATGGAAACATTCACAACTAGTTTGGAATGAAATGGAAACATTCACAACTTGTTTGGAATGAAATGGAAACATTCACAACTTGTTTGGAATGAAATGGAAACATTCACAACTTGTTTGGAATGAAATGGAAACATTCACAACTTGTTTGGAATGAAATGGAAACATTCACAACTAGTTTGGAATGAAATGGAAACATTCACAACTTGTTTGGAATGAAATGGAAACATTCACAACTTGTTTGGAATGAAATGGAAACATTCACAACTTGTTTGGAATGAAATGGAAACATTCACAACTTGTTTGGAATGAAATGGAAACATTCACAACTTGTTTGGAATGAAATGGAAACATTCACAACTTGTTTGGAATGAAATGGAAACATTCACAACTTGTTTGGAATGAAATGGAAACATTCACAACTTGTTTGGAATGAAATGGAAACATTCACAACTTGTTTGGAATGAAATGGAAACATTCACAACTTGTTTGGAATGAAATGGAAACATTCACAACTTGTTTGGAATGAAATGGAAACATTCACAACTAGTTTGGAATGAAATGGAAACATTCACAACTTGTTTGGAATGAAATGGAAACATTCACAACTAGTTTGGAATGAAATGGAAACATTCACAACTAGTTTGGAATGAAATGGAAACATTCACAACTTGTTTGGAATGAAATGGAAACATTCACAACTTGTTTGGAATGAAATGGAAACATTCACAACTTGTTTGGAATGAAATGGAATGAAATGGAAACATTCACAACTTGTTTGGAATGAAATGGAAACATTCACAACTTGTTTGGAATGAAATGGAAACATTCACAACTTGTTTGGAATGAAATGGAAACATTCACAACTTGTTTGGAATGAAATGGAAACATTCACAACTAGTTTGGAATGAAATGGAAACATTCACAACTTGTTTGGAATGAAATGGAAACATTCACAACTTGTTTGGAATGAAATGGAAACATTCACAACTTGTTTGGAATGAAATGGAAACATTCACAACTTGTTTGGAATGAAATGGAAACATTCACAACTTGTTTGGAATGAAATGGAAACATTCACAACTTGTTTGGAATGAAATGGAAACATTCACAACTAGTTTGGAATGAAATGGAAACATTCACAACTTGTTTGGAATGAAATGGAAACATTCACAACTAGTTTTGGAATGAAATGGAAACATTCACAACTTGTTTGGAATGAAATGGAAACATTCACAACTTGTTTGGAATGAAATGGAAACATTCACAACTTGTTTGGAATGAAATGGAAACATTCACAACTTGTTTGGAATGAAATGGAAACATTCACAACTTGTTTGGAATGAAATGGAAACATTCACAACTAGTTTGGAATGAAATGGAAACATTCACAACTAGTTTGGAATGAAATGGAAAACATTCACAACTAGTTTGGAATGAAATGGAAACATTCACAACTTGTTTGGAATGAAATGGAAACATTCACAACTTGTTTGGAATGAAATGGAAACATTCACAACTTGTTTGGAATGAAATGGAAACATTCACAACTAGTTTGGAATGAAATGGAAACATTCACAACTTGTTTTTGGAATGAAATGGAAACATTCACAACTAGTTTGGAATGAAATGGAAACATTCACAACTAGTTTGGAATGAAATGGAAACATTCACAACTAGTTTGGAATGAAATGGAAACATTCACAACTTGTTTGGAATGGAAATGGAAACATTCACAACTAGTTTGGAATGAAATGGAAACATTCACAACTTGTTTGGAATGAAATGGAAACATTCACAACTTGTTTGGAATGAAATGGAAACATTCACAACTTGTTTGGAATGAAATGGAAACATTCACAACTTGTTTGGAATGAAATGGAAACATTCACAACTTGTTTGGAATGAAATGGAAACATTCACAACTTGTTTGGAATGAAATGGAAACATTCACAACTTGTTTGGAATGAAATGGAAACATTCACAACTTGTTTGGAATGAAATGGAAACATTCACAACTAGTTTGGAATGAAATGGAAACATTCACAACTTGTTTTGGAAAGAAATGGAAACATTCACAACTAGTTTGGAATGAAATGGAAACATTCACAACTTGTTTGGAATGAAATGGAAACATTCACAACTTGTTTGGAATGAAATGGAAACATTCACAACTTGTTTGGAATGAAATGGAAACATTCACAACTTGTTTGGAATGAAATGGAAACATTCACAACTTGTTTGGAATGAAATGGAAACATTCACAACTTGTTTGGAATGAAATGGAAACATTCACAACTTGTTTGGAATGAAATGGAAACATTCACAACTTGTTTGGAATGAAATGGAAACATTCACAACTTGTTTGGAATGAAATGGAAACATTCACAACTTGTTTGGAATGAAATGGAAACATTCACAACTTGTTTGGAATGAAATGGAAACATTCACAACTTGTTTGGAATGAAATGGAAACATTCACAACTAGTTTGGAATGAAATGGAAACATTCACAACTAGTTTGGAATGAAATGGAAACATTCACAACTTGTTTGGAATGAAATGGAAACATTCACAACTAGTTTGGAATGAAATGGAAACATTCACAACTAGTTTGGAATGAAATGGAAACATTCACAACTTGTTTGGAATGAAATGGAAACATTCACAACTTGTTTGGAATGAAATGGAAACATTCACAACTTGTTTGGAATGAAATGGAAACATTCACAACTAGTTTGGAATGAAATGGAAACATTCACAACTTGTTTGGAATGAAATGGAAACATTCACAACTAGTTTGGAATGAAATGGAAACATTCACAACTTGTTTGGAATGAAATGGAAACATTCACAACTTGTTTGGAATGAAATGGAAACATTCACAACTTGTTTGGAATGAAATGGAAACATTCACAACAACTTGTTTGGAATGAAATGGAAACATTCACAACTTGTTTGGAATGAAATGGAAACATTCACAACTTGTTTGGAATGAAATGGAAACATTCACAACTAGTTTGGAATGAAATGGAAACATTCACAACTTGTTTGGAATGAAATGGAAACATTCACAACTAGTTTGGAATGAAATGGAAACATTCACAACTTGTTTGGAATGAAATGGAAACATTCACAACTAGTGTTTGGAATGAAATGGAAACATTCACAACTTGTTTGGAATGAAATGGAAACATTCACAACTTGTTTGGAATGAAATGGAAACATTCACAACTTGTTTGGAATGAAATGGAAACATTCACAACTTGTTTGGAATGAAATGGAAACATTCACAACTAGTTTGGAATGAAATGGAAACATTCACAACTTGTTTGGAATGAAATGGAAACATTCACAACTTGTTTGGAATGAAATGGAAACATTCACAACTAGTTTGGAATGAAATTGAAACATTCACAACTTGTTTGGAATGAAATGGAAACATTCACAACTTGTTTGGAATGAAATGGAAACATTCACAACTTGTTTGGAATGAAATGGAAACATTCACAACTTGTTTGGAATGAATGGAAACATTCACAACTTGTTTGGAATGAAATGGAAACATTCACAACTTGTTTGGAATGAAATGGAAACATTCACAACTTGTTTTGAATGACATGGAAACATTCACAACTTGTTTTGAATGAAATGGAAACATTCACAACTTGTTTGGAATGAAATGAAACATGGAAACATTCACAAAGAAATGACTTGTTTTGGAATGAAATGGAAACATTCACAACTTGTTTTTGAATGGAAACTGGAAACATTCACAACTTGTTTGGAATGAAATGGAAACATTCACAACTTGTTTTGGAATGAAATGGAAACATTCACAACTTGTTTGGAATGAAATGGAAACATTCACAACTTGTTTTGAATGAAATGGAAACATTCATAACTTGTTTTGGAATGAAATGGAAACATTCACAACTTGTTTAGAATGAAATTACATTCACAACTTGTTTGGAATGGAAACATTCACAATTTTGTTTTGGAATGAAATGGAAACATTCACAACTTGTTTGGAAATGAAATGGAAACATTCACAAACCTGTTTAGAATGAAATGGAAACATTCACAACTAGTTTGGAATGAAAAACATTCACAACTAGTTTTAGTGGAAACATTTTTGGATAAGATTATAACTTGTTATATTTATTTTTTTCATATTCACAATTTTTTAATAATGTTCTGGAAACATTAACTATATTATTTTGAGAATGAAATGGAAAACTTAGAGCAACTTGTTCAATTGATTGAAAGTGAATTTAAATTGCCATTTTACAAGTTTTAATTTGGTTTGTTCTTTCAAGATTTTGACAACTTGTTGATGGAATCCGGTTGAAAAATTCACATATTTTGGAATACATAGATTGTATTCAAACTATTTTTAATGAATTGGAACATTCACATCTTGAGCTGCAAATCACATTCAGACCATCACAACTTGTTTGCACGTGGAGGGTCAAATTCAGCTTCAAAGTTGTCAATTTGCATTCATCGCTTTGTTTAGAAGCAATTGTTGTATTTTTGGGCATATCTTTGGCTGTAGATTGTTTCCAATTTTATGGAAACATTCAGGTGTCGTTTCGAAGCTAAGAAGGAGCTATACAACTTTCATGCTTTGAATTTTGAGTGATATTGCTTGTATCAAGGTCGAATCTCAGCTTGAAGTTGCTATTACTGTTCTTGAGCATTACTTGGCTGACAACTTTGAAACCTTCTAGTTATTTTGAATCTTTTTATTTTTTTGGGGTGCTTTTGTAACAATATAGAAATTTTAGGGAGTTTTTATGAGTTTAGCACACTAGGTTTTTTTTTGTGTTTTAAAAGCGTGGCTGCCACCAGGGGGTGCCAGCTCTCATCTCTTTCAACAGTTTTAGTTTTTTTTATTATTATTGTTCTTTGTTTTTCTTCTAAAACATGAAATGAGTAATTTTTCTAAGTTCAGTTTTAGGGATGATTTCCATCATTCACAACTTGTTTGGAATGAATGATTTTACTTGTTTACATTTCTTTAAATTTCCAGTATTTTGGAATTTGTTGTTCAGATTTATTGCAATTAATTTTCCTATTTTTATTTGTTGGATTGGTTATGCGATTGCAAATTTGCTTGATTTTCTTTCAACCGCTTAGGTGAAGAATTCAATTAGAAGCAAGTAAATTGATTGGAGATTACTTTTATTTCTAGTTAGTTCATACGAAGAAGTAAGGCAGGTTAAATTGTTCAAGCTTTTGGATTATTGTCTGGAATAAACTTTTTGGTTCATTGATCTTAATGCTGATTTTTCGATAATTAGAAATTATTTTTCAATATCTTGGTACTCAAAATTAAGAAATTAATCTGAAGTTTTTTTTTTGTTAATTTTACTATTAAATTCTTTGGGTTCTTTTTAGCTTTAAAGAGAATTTTGTTTATTTGCTTGGATTGAAGAAATATTTTCTTACGATGATCAACTGCGTGATTGGAATGGATAATCAACCCTGAACTGAGTGTTTTTAGTATTGGTTAATTTTATTTTGATTCTACAGTTAATTTAATTCAGCATTCAATTCAAGAAAACCCCCCAAGCCTTTTATTTCAGTTTTCTGATATGAAGTTTTCGGTTAAGAAATTTCTTTTGGGAGTCGACCTGATTTTCACTGCTAGACTACAAATTTATTTATTCTAAGTTGTTAAGGATACCAGAATTATTTTTTTCGGTTTCGACGACCGACCACATTCACAACTTGTTTGGAATAAAAACATTTACAACTTGTTTAGAATCAAATGGAAACATTCACAACTTATTTGGAATAGAAGCATTCATAACTTGTTTAAAATGAAATAGATTCATTCACAACTTGTTTGGAATGGAAGCATTCACAACTTGTTTGGAAATGAACCATTTATAACTAGTTTGGTGTGAAAACATTCACAACTTGTTTCGAATAGAAAAATTTACAACTTGTTTAGAATGAAATGAACACATTCACAACTTGTTTAGAATAAAATGGAAACATTCACAACTTTTTTGGAATGGAAACATTTACAACTTGTTGAAATAGAAATATTTAGAACTTGTTTGAATGAAAACATTCACAACTAATTTGGAATGGAAACATTCGCAACTAGTTTGGAATGGAACATTCACAACTTGTTTACAAAGGCATCCCACATGAAAGTCTTAGGATAGACACTTGAGTTGAGGTGTTGTCCATCCTCGCTAACATTTTTCGATTATAATCTCCTATCTCCCATAACATTGTCTAGAGCCATTGGAACCAATTAGCATCCCCCCAAACTGTTGAAACCCATAATAGCACTAGCTACCCTTATGCTCCTTCTCAAAACCCAACCAGTTGTATTACTTTTCTGTAAACCAATTTGTAGCAAATTCCTAAACAAGCCAACCCTCTCATCAAATCAAAGAGAAATCTCCAATGCCCTTACTAGCCGATTCAGCCAAATGGCCCTTTTGCTCGATAACCACGATGCAGGCTCCCACACCAAAGTTAGACAGTAAGATCTTCCGAACTGTATTAGGAAGTCTCCATTGCCAGAAAAAGGCTTAATTTTTCACTTGGGTATCCAGCAAGAATGGGTACAGGCACAATATGTATACTTACAATGCGATGGTGCCTACTTTATCCCCTTGCTCAACAACAGTGGCGGAACTAGGTTTTTTTGTTCAACAAGGTGAGCACGAGTAGTACAAATGAGAATGTGGTGAGATGGTGGTGGTACAGTAAAATAGTGACGAGGCTAAGTTTTAGTAGTGGACCTAAATAAAAATTATTTGAGTTAATTCCTAATACTATACATATAAATAAATATTACTTTGAGTAACATTTAGTTTTAATTTAAAGTAAATTATCAAACTTTATTAATTTTTAAAATAAAGTATTTCAATAATCACTAAATATATATGCTTTGTATTTAACTTTAGATCGAATAAGTATTTAAAATTATTTAGAAACTTTAAAAATGAATTTTGAATGAGAAATAATACTACCACTTTTTCAGGTAAAACATAAAGATATTTTGTTAATTTTTAAAAAAAAATAAAGGTTCTCTCCCACTTTTCATGGTGGATTGCCTAGAAATATACTAATTCTAATTTTTTAGAATAAAATAATTGAAAGATTTAAGATTTTATAATTTCACACTAAAAATAAGTAGAAAATAGCATATTTTTTAAAAAAACAATGACATTTCTATTAGGTATTAACATGACTTATTTAAAATTTTTAAAAAACATTGACATTTTTATTAGGAAACACTTGGTCCTTTCTGCATTAACTTAGGTGGCTGAGGTGTTGCCACTCCTCTTTCCTTGCCATACTATCCTTTTGGCCAATGAGCCCCAAATTTGCCCAACATTATCCTTTCCTCTTTCTGGATTAGGCAATCTCTGACATAGTGTTCTTGGGAACCACATTTCAAGCATCCCTTTGTAAGTCTGTAACATAGTTTAAAAACATGATACTTTCCACAAGTTTGGCATTGAGGTCCAAACCTCTGAGATTCCTTCTCTTTTTCTGTTCTTTTCTAAACTCAACTCTTCCTAGCCTTTCTCTGACTCTTTTCTTACCACCCTGGTGTCCCATAAGAGTTCCTTTAATGTTTCCTGCTATAGTGCATTGAAAATCTTGACACAATGTTAGAGCCCTTTGGACAGCTTCATAAAAGTTCTTGATACCAAAGGCCCTGAGTATCTGCCTGGCCTCAGTCTCCTTATGAACTTCTTATTGCTCAATTCTTCTTGTTCATCATAATGAAGGGCGTACATAAGGAGATTGCTGAATTTGTGCTCATATTTTCTTACAGAGATGTTTCCTTGTTCTAACAAATCAAACTAAACAAGTTGTGAATGTTTATATTCCAAACTAGTTGTTAATGTTTTCATTTCATTCTAAACAAGTTGTGAATGATTCCATTTCAATCTAAATAAGTTGTAAATGTTTCTATTTCATTCTAAACAAGCTGTGAATATTTCCATTCCAAACTAGTTGTTAATGTTTTCATTCCAAACAAGTTTTCAATGTTTCTATACCAAACAAGTTGTGAAGGTTTCCATTCCAAACAAGTTGTCAATGTTTCCATTCCAAACAAGTTGTCAATGTTCCCATTTCATTCTAAACAAATTATGAATGTTTCTATTCTAAAGAAGTTGGAATGTTTTCATTCCAAACTAGTTGTGAATGTTTCCATTTCATTCTAAACAAGTTATTTATGTTGTGAATGTTTCCATTCCAAACAAATTGTGAATGTTTTCTTTCTATTCCAAACAAGTTGTGAATATTTTCATTTCATTCTAAACAATTTATGAATACTTTTATTCCAAATACATTGTGAATGTTTCTACTTCAAACAAGTTGTCAATTTTTCTATTCTAAACTTTACTCATTAAACTAAATAGAATAGTTAATAGGTTAGTGACTAAAATAACACACTATTTAAAGTTAATAGATTGTTCATAAAATTTAAAACTTAAAATAATAAATATAAAAATTTAATTAACATTTATATAATATAATATGTTATTGGAGAAATTATCTTTAGGAAAGTAAAAGTTAAAATGAAGATTTTTTAAAAATATAATATGTGACTCCATTTGGTGATGAACCAAACTAAAACTAATAGGTTTAGTACAACAACAAAGTGATTAATAAGTTAAAGACTAAAAAAATATGATATTTAAAGTTAAAGGACTGACATAAAATTAAATCATATAGTATATTTATTGCTATAACATAACTTACACACACACACACACACACACACACACACACACACACACCACACAATATATATATATATAACTATATATATATATATGTGTGTGTGTGTTGTTGAGGCTAAATGGGTTTGGGTTACAAGTAATCATAAAATCATCTTACCTAAAATCCATATTTGACCCTTAAACTATCAAGAATATGACCTTTAACCCCTTAAACTGTAAGTTTCAATGTGAAACACGTTATGAACTTTTAATTTCCTACCCAACTTGCAACCCCTGATTGCCCACTCATAGTTATGACCATCACCAGTGATTGGTGGCTCTTGATGGGGTATGGAAGAAAACATAAAGAAAACTCATTGTTTTAGAATATGTAACAATTGGTATTTTGTTATCAAATTTCCCCCCCCCCCCCCCCCCCCCCTACTCCTCTTAAATTTTAAGGGCAAGCCTAGATTGATGATATTTGCAACTGAAATTTCTAAAAACAATTTATAGCAAATTATGATGAGACCTGAGGTTGAAGAAGGATTCTATTTGAAATGCTTTCTGAAGGCATTACCATGGATGGCCACTCTAGGGCAAATTGGAAAAGAATTCAAAAGTTTGAGAAGCATATAGGAACAAATTGTAGCTTAGGAGTAAAAACGTAATATAGTTATAGTTCAATGATCAAATTAACATTTAGCCAAGTAACTTAGCTATTTCTCATAAGATAATTTAGGAGATTGATCATATTGATTACTTATAAACTTGTTCTTACTTTTCTATGTATAGTTGATTATGTGTACTAAAAAAAGCTATCCTAATTTTCTATTTTCAATCTAAAAATTTTCACAATCAATCTCAAAATTTATTGAAGTATTAATAGTTAGTCATAAATTTATTAAACAACAACTACCAAACAGAAATATGATTTAAATATAGAAAAAAATAATTCAAAAAAATTATTAGACAATTTAAATTTACTACAAAATAGTCATTTCTTTGGTTTTCTAGTAGATGCAGCAAACTAAAAATATCATGGCTAGAATGGTGCCTTAACCTGATTGCTTCAATTCAAAATAACTTTTAATGCTCTTATGTTTGTTTTTGGGCAACGACCTACCATTATATCTACTGCACTAAAGCTACTGCAGTTTATGGAAGTAATCGTGCTTGGGTGTATTGGTTTGTTTATACCATTTTATTAGCTTTGCTAGTTGTAAACAGAGGAGAGAGGTTGTTTTGTATTTTCTAATTATGCTCTACCTAATCCTACATCTAGCTTCTTACTAGGCTTGAGGTGGGGATTATGTTGTGCATATTTCAGCAGCTTATGAATAAAAATATAATTTTTGTTGTTCAAAAAAAAATAAAAAATAAATGTCAGTCAGTAACAATAGCGATTTAACCGTATGTCCTAATCAGCTACATAATGGAGCTTTTAGGATCAACTATTGACACATTTGCAAAGTTGTATGAATTATTTAGAAAATGAAATTTTCAAAAGTTCAATAAAAAAGCAAAATTTTAAGACAAAAAAATGCTTTTTCCTTTATAGTTTAATTTTTATCAAAGAAACAAGGAACTCTTATGATTTGATCCCTTTTGGGATGGTTCCAATGATAGGTAGATCTAGAGCACCTCACTTGTCCTTAAACTATAGAATTTAACAAGGTAACAACATTCTTGATATGTCTGATGCCTTTTTTCACCAAATTTTGAAGCTTTAGACGAGATCTTTGGGTTGTGATGAGTTGTGCCTGGAGTACAGACATAGTCTTTTTGTTGTAAACATTATGTTTAAAGTATTCTTCTTTTCTAAGTTGATTCCAAGAGCTTAACTTGGACACCTAAAATCTTGTTAAACTCTTTGGCTCTTCTCTTATTGGTAATTCATACACAATGCGATCCTAACAAAACTAATTACAAGCATGCATTGTTTTTCCCATATCCATATCTACACACACATACAAACACACACAAAAATAACACATATATATGTAAATAAAGGAAACACACAAACACAACTACATATATATACGTAAAAACATTCATATTTATATTTAATAAAAAAACAAACTTATCAATAACTCTTTTCAAGTGTTGATTCACACAGTGTCACCAAATGTCCATAATGAATTATAACCCTGCACCATCAAAGTAAGATCATGTTTCTTTTATTGGAATAAAAGAGATACAGAAAACCAAGAATACATAAAGCTTAACAGCATCAACTGAACTAAGTGCATGTAATGGTATAAATGCAATATATTATTTTCTTGTAATGAGAAAATAAATCTTCAGTATAGAATATATAAGTCTTTTATCATCAATGGTCATTTATATAATTAATTTGCGTAAAAATAAAAATAAAGACTTCCTTTGAACAATGAAAAGACTTTGTTTCTTCTAAATTGTTTCTATGTACGTGTAATATAAAGAAACTTGATCTCTATGCGTTGTTTATTGAATTTTGGACTTAGTTTAATTTTTCACTATAATGTACTTGACATTTGTCATAATGATTACATGTTATGTTCTTGTCCTTACGTGATTGTTTTTTTATATTGAATTCAATTTTAAGTACTTGTGATTCACATAGTTGACTAAAGGTCATGTCTAATGATCAAAAGATTTGGCATGAAAGATTTAGGCATATAGGACAAGATAAAATGGCAAGGTTAGTAAAGAGTGGCCAAGGTTCTCCTCCTAACCATGAATTTTGCCTTGAAGGTAAAGCAATAAGACAAGCATTTAACAAAGTATCACATGGTGAGACCCCATTGCAACTTGTACATTCTAAGAATTATGATCCTTTGATCATTGAATCTAGACAAGTATTTAGATACTTTTCAACATTTATGGATGACTATACAAGATACAAACACATTTATTTCCTTAAGCACAAAAGCAAAGCTTTAAGGTGCTTTGAAGCTTATGTAGCTTTAGTGGATAATTAATTGGACAAAAGGGATCAAGTATTTGAAGACATTTCCTATTGGGGATATGCTTTGCTCACTATCATTCATGTGTTGAATAGAGTGGTAACAAAGTTTCTTAATATTACTCCTTATGAGCTATGGTTTGGTAGAAAGCCTAAACTGGGCCATTGAAGGCCTTAATGGTGTGTTGCCTTTGTCCATGACCTAAATAACAAACTTAGCAAGTTAGGGTCTAGAGAAATGAAATGTATTTTGTGATTTAGAACATAAATAAGATCCTACTAAGTTTGAATCAAATGATACAACTTTCTTGGAAAATGACTTTCCTAATAAAGGAGATGTCAAGAATAGAAGTTCTATAGAGAAGTTCTGGAGAACAACTTTAAGTTTCTAAACTACCTAGTGCAAGTGATTTGCTAGTGTCATCTCTTCCTAAAAAGGGTGATATTGTGCATATCATAAATGTAGGTGTTCTAATTGCACCTAGTCATTGAGATCATCATATGGAGGATGTGGATAGTGATTAAAATGGTGTAGATGACCACGAAGATGTTCAAAATCATGAGAAAGAGTTGCCACAAGATGAATTACTTGTAAATGCATAAAATAAGTCTTAGAATTGTCCAATTTTATGCCATCCAACACCATAGTCTAAACCACCAAGTAAATGGTGGATTTTAGATCAATTAGAGGCCAACTTAAGTGCACTTAAGTTTGATGAAATCAAGAGTGTCAAAGAAGCTCTTTCTAGTTCAGATTTTTATGAATTATTGGTTACAGTGAGGGATGAGTTAGACTTTATAAAAACTAACAATGTTTGGGAACTTGCATATCTATCTCAAAGCCATTGGAAACAAGTGAGTTTTCAAGACTAAAAGGAAAATGTCTGGTGCCATTAAGAGGTACAAGGCACAGTTAGTTTCCAATGGGTGTGCACAAGAAAAAGATGTGGATTGCAACGAGGCATTCTCACCTATTGTAAAGTTCAATTCCATCAAGTGTGTACTAGTCATTATTGCATGTATTAACTTGGTATTACATCAAATGGATGTACAAACAACTTTCTTCAATGGTGATTTAAGTGAAGAAATCTACATGAGACAGCCTGAGGGTTTTGTTGAAGATGAACAAAAGCACAAAGTGTGTCAGCCGGAAAAGCTTATTAATGGGCTTAAATAAGCTTCAAAACACTAATAATTGAAGTTTCATTGTGCAATCTTAAGCTTTAGTTTTAAGATGTTACATGAAGACCATTGTGTTTATCTTAAATTCCATATAACATTATTTTACTGTCATTATAGATTGATTATATCTTCTTGGATAGTAGTGATTTGAGTTACTTATTGACCATTAAAGAATGGTTATCTTCCACTTTTGAGATGAAAAAATTGGGAAAGGCAGCCTACCTCCTTAAAGTTGAGATTATAAGGGATAGAGCTAGAAAGTTCTCAGCATTGTCAAAAAAACCTTATATAGATAAGATTCTTGAAGCTTCAACATAAGTGACACAAAACCCATGGATACCCTAATTGCTCACAATTAAAGAATCGATGAGAACATGTATCTATAAAACTTAAAAGAGAAAGAGAATATGTAAAAGTTTTCATACCTAAGTGTCATGGAAGTGTAATGTATGCATGTTGTGTACAAGGCCGAACATTAGCCAAGATGCAGGTTTTTTGGCTCACTATTCATCTAATCCAGGTCTTCTACATTAGATTTAAGTTAAAAGAGTCTTAAGATACCTTATGCATACCAAAATCTATTCGCTATGTTGCCAAGTTGGTAACTTGTAGCTACAAAGGCACATAGATGTTGATTAAGGAAGTAATAAAGATGATTACAAGTTTATATCTAGTTATGTTTTTATGCTCAATAATGGTGCTATCTCATGGAGTGGCAAGAAGCGAACTTATACAGCTTTGTCCATAATGAAAGCTGACTTTGTGGATAGTCTAACTACTATATAAAAAACCTTTTAGGTTGGTTTTCCCTTGATGACTTAGGTCTTGAGAGACCTAAGATTTGGCCAATAACCATATATTACGATATTACGACAGCATTAGATTATATGAAGGATCTGACGTATTATGAAAAATCAAGCACATAGAGATCAAATATAACTTTGTTATATATACAATTGAGAACAATGAAGTCAAAATGAATTATATTGCTACTAGAAAAACTTATGGCAGATCCTTTTACAAATCAACACCACTAAGTTCCTTTACTCAACATGTTATAGAAATGGGTATTCGTAGATTATAGTTTCTATTTAGGACTTCATGGTTGTATCCTAAAGTATTATTACACAAAAACTTGTAGTGATTTTCTTAGTCAAATTTAATTGATGTTTGTCATACTCTTGCATTTTTTTATTATCACAATAAATATAATTAAGGTATATTGAATGTAGTTGAAAGGGATTGGTTCTCGCTCACAAACAATTCACTTCTATTCTTTTGTGTAAGAATATAAATGAAACCACTTAAGTGAATGGTATATTGGAATCTTTTAGTTACGGTTCGAGTATACTGATTCAAGTGAGTCATATAATTAGCCACGTGACAACTTAAGCATAATGGTCGCATCGATTAGGAGTAATCAAAATGATGCAATGGTGATTTGTCTACTGTATATGACCAAACTATATAGAAGATACCTATGTGGGATAAGTTATTTTGTGTGATGAATTGTGTTAAACAATATGTTTGACTAATTTTGCAAAGCAGTGAAGTGTGAACGTATGCTCCTATACACACATTTCTTAGTGGGAGAAGGTGATGTTTTACTCCAATGGAAGGTTTTGCTAGGATAAACACATAAAAATGATTTAAAAGGAAAAATGAAAAGATGCCTTGCGGGGGGTAGATCATTTGTCGTGTGCACACTGCCATATGACTTGAAAATAAAGAAAGCAAAAGTGTTATATTTGTTATCTTCTTATGTGTGAGTTTTTTTTTCTGTTATCGCTCTTAATGACTATTGATTGATATTTGGTGATTTTTAGTTATTGCATTTATTTCCTTGGGTAGTAATTGATGACTAAGAGAGATGCGATCTAGAGAACCACTATTAGGTAAATGTGTAGTTTGAGTTGCTAAGTAATCAATGCAAAAGGAAAAAGCTTTGTAAGATACAAATGTCATTCATACTTTGAAATCATATCTATATATGTTACCTAGTGTAATATGTTCAAGTATGATGTGACTTCAAAGAAACAAGTGCACTTGGTGCTTGGTACATTCATTGTGTTGAAATGTGTTTTAACTCATAAAAGCATTCAATGTAGCCAAGCTATGTATCAATAAGTCTTAGGCAACATCGGCACAGTTGAATCATTAAGGATCATTTGAAATATAATAATTGTAGGGTTATCATTGGTTCACATCCTTAAAGAGTAAAAGATAGGCCTTGATTGACATTCATGTTATTTCATGAATAATCACTAATTGAGAGAGAAAATCCCTAATATATAATTAACCATTGTAGGATGAGATGAGCTGAATCAAATATGAAATATCAAGCAACCTACTTGTGTAAAACTCCAACAATGAAATATTATGCCCAAGACTCTTCCAAGGCTGAAAAGAACATTTGAGATTAAGTTTATCATGTGTGAGTGGAAGTTGTTGGATTTATTTGAACATGAAAGTAAAAATTAATCCAACTTACACAAAGATTAACTTCAAGTAACAAAATAACATTTTCTCTCATAAATTTGTAATAGTTACAAACCAGGAATTCAAACTTGAAGGTTGGCAATTAAGTCCAAACATAGAAATCTCCAAGTGAAAGAACCTGGAATTACAAGTTCAATAGTGACGGCAGAAAGAAAGCTCGGTACTATGGATGTAGACAAGATTGGGGAAAGAGGCAAACGGAGGGATGAGGGGAGAAAAATGATGAAAGGAATGCATAATTAGAAAGATGTGGAAAATAGTAATGAACCTTAATTTGTATGCCAAATTATAATAGACCAGAGAAAATGGAACAAATGTGGAATATTTCTTTAAATTTTGAGCATAGTGACTAGTATAATTTTCAAAATTTTGAAGATGGAATGTGTAATTTTTAGAGATTATTCTATAAATTTTTCAAAATTTCACGGGGACTAAAAATGTAATTTTTTCAAGTACTATATTGTAAAATTTTAGAAGTTTATAGGCCAAAGTATAAATATTTGAAAGTTCAAGGATATGTTGTAATTTTTTCAAACATAATTATTTTGTTGATTCTTACTTCAGCTAATTAAGAATTAGAAAAATAAATCCTACAAAATTGCCAATGATGGGAATTTTTTGGAGAATGAGAATGATGGATAATTGTTCTTCAAATTGAACCAAATATAAAGATGTTAGGATTTTAATTTTCCAAAACAATCTAGGTCCTCACAATCCTTAAACCAAATACTCCCTCATAGTAAACCTTGTTAAATTATCAACCTCAATAGGGTAGGCAAAGTTTATTAAAATTATGAATCCAAGTAGCTTGAACTCAAGCTCAATTCACTTTATCAAATTCGAGCTTTAGTTTGAACCTGAATATAAATGTGATATTTTATCATGTGGAGCCTAAAGTTTGGGGAGTTCAAGCTCAAACTATTACGCCTATAAAGCTTTTGACTATTAATCTTCTATTGAAAGATTAATTACATTTACATTTCCCTCAAGTTTGGTCATGGTTGACTTATCCCCTAAAGTTTCAAAACTTACCGTTACTCCTAGTTGAAAGAGGTGGCACTAATTGCAGTTACGACCCTAAATTTGGGTTATAATTACAGGCAACCCTTAAAGTTTTAGAATTTATAATTAGCCTTTCATCTTGCCAGTCCTTGTATTTCTAGTGTTTCGCATAGCCATCTATACATGATAAGCTCATAGCAGCTTACCTTGGACAAACATATATGCTTCGTGCATTTGCTCCCTTGTTCGGCAGTTAAGTTGGCATCTCCCGTTTCTGCTCTTCCAACTTAATTAACCTCAAACAAAATGAGAACATTAATTAGTTGCTTAACTTTATAGACAAATATTTGTATTTTAATATTCCAAAATAGCTGGCACAGACATGAAAAGCAAATCCATTTTAAATAATTTTAACTAGAAAAACTTTATTGTGACAAACTACAAATGCAACAAACACATCTAGGCTGTCTGCCTGTGAGTCTCATATAAATAGACAGCTCAAATGTGTTCGCCACATCCATCATTTTTCACATAATTATAGCCTTTTTAACTTGTTTTAATTGCCACCTTTCCTACGAGAATCCAATTTCGTTGAGACCTGCATAAAGAATTTCTCTCATGATAATATTAGTTTGGAGGATAGCCTTAAATTCAAGCCCTTAAAGAGCAAGGCATGCAACAAATGAGCTGGCAGTGAGGCTTCTTTAATGATATTTTTTCATTTTCATGGTTTATCATACATGCCACTTAATAACCCACAATCTATATAATATGCAAATGTCCCATTTTGGCCCTTATATTTTTCACTTCTGCGTAACTGGCCCCTAATCTTTTTCTTTGTCAACTAACCATTAAATTTTTGCATACGCACCCAACAAGTCTTCTATGAGTTAAGAGAGAGTTAAGTTAAACAAGAGTAACCAAAGTTGATTTTAAATAATTGATAAGCATTATAGACCAGCCTTATACTTCATACATGTACATCCCTCAGGTTTTAAAGTCTTATCTGGTCAAGAGTATGTTTATAAACCCGGGGATGAAAGTGTAATTAGCACCAAGCCCCAAGGATGAACTGAAGAAAGTTTAATTGGCCCTAAAGAAAAAGGCAAATAAAAAATTGTAATAAAAAGTTTTCTTTTCTCAGAGGGATTGAAAATTATCTAACCCTTTTCTGTAAACAGACGTTCTCCTCTTGCAGAGCCCTTTGCTGCATGCACATATACGTATTAGAAAACACTAACAAAATTACACAAGATATAAATTGGCAACTGGTTAAAAAACAAATGGCCAAATTAATCAGTAATTTCAAGCCCCGTGAAGGGTAGATTTAACTAGAAATATTGATCATAATGAGAGAATATTTTGAGTTAATTGTGATCTTACCCTTTTTCTTAGCATACTGATGTGCTCCGAAATAACTCGTTTCTGGTAATTAAATAATTAGATGTAAATTAAAGGTTGGCGTGAATAAATAGGTCTCACTATGGTACATGGAAAATGGCATATCAATCCAAAGAAAAGTTAAATGATTGATTATCATGCTAAGGCCAAAAAATCAGTCATGTAAATCTATTGTTATCTGAATATGATTAAACTGTTTTGAGGAAAATTCATGTAGTGTGTGTGTGTCTGTGTGTGTATATATATATATCATTCTAGGGTATGATAATAATAATTATCTAACTATTCAACAAATGAGTAAATAATTATCACATTCAGCTATAAGGCCATGGTATAAATGGACAACATGTCAAATTATGGCACCTGCTACCATCTTAAGGATTTGGAAACTGGTAATATGGCTGGTCTAATTATTAACAAATAGTTCAGTAGGATCATTTTTTACCTCAATTCTTAAGTACGGAAGAGACAAGTCATAATTCAGCATATAGCACATTCATATCTCTGACTTTTCCAGCGTCCTTTTTAATATTAATATCATTGATTAGCATTAAAGTTTTAGAAAAATTATACAATGGTAACTTTTAGTTTCAGTGTGTCATTTTTACAATTAAATAAATTATCCAAAACTCTAATACTAATCACAAAAAGTTATTCACAAACTCATTTTTTACATAATTCATATAGAATGTCTGTTTTAGTTTAAACAGTTCAGTAAATATTAATTTAGATATAAAATTTAAATGTGCTATAAATAGGCACTATTGACTCTTCATCCAAGTGTGAATATTCATGGATTAGTAGAACTTGTATAATGATATATTTTCTAATTTAGAGAAAATGGAAATTTTTAGACAAGTTGAAAAATCATCGGCATATAGATAGATAGCAAATGAGCCGGACTGGACCTGTCTTGCGCGGACTCGTTCGACGCCAAGTCTCAGCTGTCGCTCAAGCTGTTTCAACTCGTTCACGCTCAAACCGGATATATCTTCACCTGCTAAGTGCCTAATTTGCTCACACACAAAAACGAAAAAGGGCCAATTAAATTCAATAAATGAGGTGAAATCTAAAAAATAAAGTTATTAATTCATAGTATATATCAATAAATTAATCTGAGTACTTTTGAAATTATTTACTTCCAAATGATACGCTATGGCAAGAAAGTTGTAACATACCTAAGTCTATCTTCAAGTGCACAAATGGATCTCCTCATCTGGACCATCTCACTTTCCCAAAACTGCTCAGAAACGTAAACAACAATATATATCTAGGTCTTCATATATGCGCATTGAAAAAAAAACAAAGAAAGAAAAGTGGGTCGCGATTTGAATTCTGATTGATCAGATGTGATATCCAAAGTAGGTATGGGATGCCCGAGATCCTTAAAGGTAGATATTTGTCTTTAGTTTCAAGTCTATATATCTCATTAAGGATTTCGGACATCCCTCCTACCTGGATATGAAGATGAAAACATGGAAGCCTCGCCTCTTCATATGTACCTTTGCGGTCCCGAGAGGAGGATTGTTCGAAAGTGAGAGCCCGAGCTGGGTTTGATACCTGGCGATAGTGGTATCAATCCTACAGCAGGAACGAAGATCAAAGGAAAATGAGTAAAGCCAGATGTGGGAATAAATTAAAATAAGGTGTGAGAGTGGGGTGGAGTACTGGTGGCTAGCGAACTGGTGAATCTTGCCGGAGGGGGAGAAGATGATGAGGGCAACTTCAGCGTCGCAGAGGATGGAGAGCTCGAAAGCCTTCTTGAGAAGGCCATCTCTTCTCTTGGAGAAGGTCACTTGCCTGCTCGTCCGGTTCTCTATTCTTTTCAGCTCTACTTTTCCTCTCCCCATTTTCCTAATAATATTTCTTTCTTTCTTTCTTTAGCTTCTTTCTTCTTCTTCTTCTTTTTCTTCTTCTTCTTCTTCTTCTTCTGCTTAATTTGCTTAACACGGGTAGAGATTAAATAAGCAAGATCTTTTGAAATTGATTAGAGGTGATGAAGAGAGGCGATATGACAATATTGAGCCATGCATAGCAACCAAAGAATGGGAGAGCTCATGAATTATTGGTTTGACACCACCTTTCTTTTGTTTAATGCACGAAAAAGACCCTTCAACTTAACAAAGTCGAACGAGTTAATCCTTCAACTCCAAGTTCGAGGAATTGTGCAAGTTACTCCAATTGTTGTTTGTCATATTCACACATAATTACCAAAGATAATAATTTAAAATACTTCTTTCGTCTCAAATTATTCACATTATAATCTATTCTCATTTCAAATTTATACTATATTTTAATGTTTAATAAATTATTTTATCACATTATCCTTCAAACTATCATTTTAATATTCAATCTATTTTTCTATCTTCCTTAACTAATTACATGTAAAATATGATCAAGGTAAACTGGAAACAATACATAAATTGTTTTCTTCTTTTAATCTCCGCCAAGGTTTTAAATCTCATACCAGATAACGTGCCATTTTTCTAATGGTACTGTATAGTACTAGCATCGTATCATATTATCTCGAATGTATTGGTTTTAAATATTTTAGATATATAGACAGATATGAAAAAAAATATATATATAAATATAACATATCAACACATAGAATATACCAAAATTTGATATTGTAAGAGTGTAGAGTGTAGTAGATATATATATTTAGATTAATTAAGAGTTTTTCTTATATAAATATTCCACTATATATATTAAAATCATAATTTTTAAGGTATGAAAAATATAAAAATAAAAATTTTCTTTTAAATAAAGTAATATTTGTTATAAAACTAATCAGTTTCACACACTTATAATATATTTTGTCTAAAAATATCAAAATATTTAAAAAAAATTATATTCAACCAGTACAAAGACTATACAACTGGTACGAGAAGAGACAACCGATACACCTGGTATTAGTCGGTACAAAAAACAACCTTTGTTTTGGCTATCCCTAACTTTTTTCAACCCAATACAAGTACGTGTTGGCTGTATCAACTGGTACAATATGAATTTAAAAATGATGATCTCCAAATCAAAACAAAATATTTCAACAGGTTGGGAGTAATAATTAAAATAAAATGATTTATTTCAAACTAATGAACTATGTTGGGAATAATTTATTTTATTTTGCTTTCACAGATGGATGATAATTGTCCTTATAAAAATTCGAGGATTATTAAACCGTCACTTATAACCGTCTTAATTTACTACTCTTCAATATGTATTCAATCTTTGAGGGCTAAAATGAATTATAGTTGCTTACATATACTTATAAATAGGTAAATTACCTTTAGTTTTATTTATTAAAAAAAAAGGTACTGTAGCTTTTGAATATCTGGCGCATAAGTTAATTAATGTGTAAAGCTATGACTAAATAAAATTATCTAGATAATGACCAAAAATCTTAAAAATGCGTATCATGTAATAATTATAGAACTTTTTTTTAAAGTAATTCATGAATTCGTTATGTTTTGCACGAATACACCTTTTTTTTTTTTTTTTGCAATTTTCACTCAAAAATTGAACCTAGCACTTCAGAAAGACTAGAAAGAACTTTTAGAGTTTTTTTTTTGTTGAAGACAACGATTTTTGTATAATGTACTATCTCTCAGATTTTATTTTAAGTTATCAAAAACTGGTATCGTTTACAATTAGTCCCTAACTTGAACGTTAATTTTTATAGTATTTTCCATTTTAACTTGTTTGGGTCCATATACACAATATCATTTGAAATTTAATAATTTATTTATCTAATTAGAGTTTAAAATAATATTTTCAATAAAATCATTTTCTTCTACAGTAAACTATAAACAAATAAAAATATATCTTAAAAAAAAGTATTGTAAATTTGCTTTTATGCACTTGTTCAATTGTTAGATTTCAATTTGTGTATAATTCAGGTAAAAAGTTGGCTATACATAAAAATAAGCTCCTCCATGGGTATAATTTGAATTTTAGCATGTCTTGTTTTTATAAAAATTCTTTTCCATTAATTATAGGTTATACGGCATCTACTAATAAGATACAAATACTGAACTCAACAAAGACAATTGTCTCAACTCATGTCATTTATAACATCCTTATGATACTATATTACACAGAAAATTTGTAGAGAAAACACAGATACACCCATTATTTGAACCTACAAACTGATAGAGCAGATCGGCCAACATCATTGAATGGAACTCTCTATTGCCATCTCTTCAATTTACATCTCTTCTGCCTTGTCTGTTAGGAAGAAGAAAATTAGATCTAACAAAAGTAAAAAAGAAAACTCTATTAATGAAGTTGAATTATTTGAAGAAATATTAAAAAAACATTAATGAAAGATGGCCAAATCTGGCTGAAAAATCAGCCTGATTCAACCAATTAGGCCAAGAATGGAAAAACTTTTTTAGAGAGAGGGAGAAGAGGTCTAGGGATTTATAAAATTAATATTGTTGAGTAGCGTCAGCCCGAATTTTAGCATGTCTTTAACTTTTGTTTAGGCATCTTCTATATACAGACACACTCTCTCTCTTTCTAATATAGTTTCATCACCTTTGCTGTCTAGAGGATTGATTTAATAAGAAGAAGAAGAAGACACGCACACCGTTTCATGGTCCTAATTTTCCTTAATTGGTAGTAACTATTCACTATCTAATCAATCTTTGCTGATTTGAGCAATCTAAAGTGAATTACAGTTACTCATGTACAGACAAGCAAGACATGAAAGTTCATATGTGAATTTGGCCTCCAACATTCGAACTAACTCGCATAGGTTTCCAAACTTTTAGGGCTGGAATGCACTTAACTTGAGTTGAGGGCTAACTCGTACGAGTTGGATAAGTTGGATGAATTAAGTAAATAAGCATAAATTAAAGAAAATATAGGAGTTCTTATCATCATTAGAAATGCATGTAACATTTTAAAAAAAGTAATTAACACTTTAAACTTAAAAATGAGTGAGTATTAATGGTAGGAAAACGAATTCAGACAATATGTATTTGTCTAGAATAATTTTTTGCGTTTTCACTTTCCTATCTATCCGTAATTTTTAGAAAGTAATAATTCTTCTAGTTCCACAAATAGGGAAAAGATTTTCCAACAAATTATGAAAGAAATATCTTTCTTGCAAAATAAGAATACAAGAAATTATTTCCTCGTTATTATAACGAAGCGTAATATTGTTTGAAATTTTTTTTTTCTACTTTTAATACTCTGTCATTTTTATACTTTAGAATGAAGCAGCGGTTTGCTACTTTATAAAATGTTACTCTCGTACAATCTCATTTTCTAAGAATTTTAAGACTTCTTTAATAAACCCTCCTAAACTTTGTGTTTAATCCGCACTTCCTAACCTATAATTACCATCATGGTTTGGTCCTCAACTTCTAAATCATCTTAATTCGGTACTAGAAATATCCTGAAAACAAATTAGTTTGATGCTTTTCATAATATTCCATAATTAAAACCAAAGTAAAATGCAATTTCAACAAAAGAAAAACCCCCTAATCAGCCATTTACATGTCATGGAAGTTTTAGACAAATTTGAAGAGAATAGTAAACAATAAATAGAAACAAAAAAAAAAAAAGATATACTCTACAACAGAATTCATTTAGAGCGATTGGGTATTTGATCGTCAAATGGTAGTCAAATTAACTTTTAAGTAACTACCCTGACGATAAACTATAAACATTGGCTAGACAATTACCATAAACCTCTAAAAAAATTTAAACCTCCATTTTAAACGTTGTCTTAATAACTACCCAAAAAAATGCAAACTTTTTACGTGTTACTCCCTCTATCTCATATTTGTTTAAAACAAATGGTCTTACACGAAGTTTTAGGTGAGATCTGTGAAAGCATGCATTTTCCTATTATGCCCCCGTTTTCATGCGTCTCCGCGTCGCTCCATCAATCTTTATTCTTTAGTCTCGATCCATCAATTGGTCTCGTCTCATTGATTCGTCGATCGGTCTCGTCGTCTCGATTTGTCATGTTGATCGGAGATCCTTCGGTCGTCTCCGTCTATCATCTCATGTCGCCTTCGTTTGTCACCTGCCGTCACCTTCTTTAGTTGTCTATCGTCGCCTCCATCGGCTGTCTCCATCTTCGGTCTTTTGGCCATCGGTTGCCTCGATCTGCTGTCGCCTCTGTCCGTTGTCTACTTCCATCTGTCACCGTCGCCTCATCGCCGTCATCTCCATCCGCCTATCCATGCTCAGATCGAAGGAGATAACAAAACAGTGACATTAGCTATAGGTTTTATGGTAGAACAAAGGAATGAAGAGATGATAGAGGGTATGATGGTAAATAAATATGATAAAATTTATTTAAAAATGAAATATTTTAAAACATTTAAAATAACTAAAAATAAAAAATATTTCAAAAAATATAAGTCAGAGTGAGTGCTATTTTAAAGTTTTGTTTAGGTTACTTCCAATTAAGGTGCGAAATAATGGAAGACAAGATATGATTGTGGAACTTGCCAAATTAACAGAGGACTTGATTGGGCCAGACACCTAGGGGCGAGCCAGAACAGTTTGTACGAGAAATTAAAGTGATTGTGAGTTTGTTTATTCTTCGTAACCCAGGGCGGGAGCGACACGTGCCAAAGAAGATTGATTGATGGCCAAATTTTCAAAAAGTTTTGTTGCTGGTAAACCCCATCATGACCGACTTCTCCTGGAAATGTACGGGGATTCCTTTCCCTAGGACCAACTTGCTTGGGCTACTATTTTTTTACCTCCAATTATGGTAAAATTACGACGACCCATATATAGGAGTAATTTTATGAAGGACTTTATAGTTGCGTCACATGCCGTTTGATCATCATGCATAATTTTGTACGTCACGATTAGATAGTATGTGATGTGTTTGTAACAGTCTGTATATGCCATAATTGAAGATTTAGTGAGGTGTCCATAATGATAATGAATCATCATAATTTAATTTTGATTTAAATATTTATTGCTCCCTTAAACTATGATAACCCAGACAATTTGACCCTGAACTATAGAGTAGATCAATTTTCTTCTTGAACTTTGATGAGTGGATCAATTTAAATCCTGAACTTCGATGAATCGGTCACTTTGGTCTCTTAACTTATCCTAATCCTTATACTATCCATTTTTAATGGAGCAACTGTCACCACTGCCCCCTCCTCCGCCCCATCTCTACCATCCACAATCTCTTAGGCCTTTCCTTCACCTTCCTCTTCTCCCACATCCGTCGCCAAGAGCTCTCCAATGCCATTGCCTCTCCTTTAACAGTCATCGTCAAGTATGCCGCTGCTACCTTTGAGAGCTCCTTCGTCCTTTGCACACGTCCCCTCCCCCACCCCCTTCTCCTAGCTTCAATTCGATTATGCGAGGGTTCTTGTCGGGTCCGATGAAAAGAACTAGTGACTTTAATGAACCTAGGAAGAGTAGTGGTTGCTGCGGCAAGGGTGTGATGATGGAAGAAAAGCAGTGATGATGACAAAATTTGGCTCAGAATTAATTAAATTGATTGAATTAACACTCAATTTCGTTGATTTTATCTTCAATCATTGCTCAGATAACAATCATGATGATGAACTAGCGATGATGATAAACCTAAAAGGAGCAAATGTGGCAAATCTCCAGTAGGTCAAAAGATCTAATCGTCTCTATCATAGCGTCATTGTCACGTGCGCCCACATGAGCACAAAAGTGATTTAAGGGACCAAACTGACCAATTTTCCAAAGCTCAAGGTTCGAGTTGATCCACTTTATAGTTTAGGGGCATACTGTCCAAGTCACCATAATTAGGCGAGCAATCGGCATTTAGGCCTTTAATTTTCCTTTTATAAAGTGAAATAACATTTATCTGCAAAACCTTTCACAAGAATAAAATTTAGAAATAATTCAACTTTAAGCCGGCCTTACACTTTAATTTTGTGTAAATCACAATTTGACACATCAATTTTTTGCATATTTATTCATGGAAATTTCGTTAGAAGTGTAGAAATACTACTATAATTGAAGCAAATTTTTTTTTTCAATTTTACATTTATTGAATCATATTATAAGTCATTATAATAAAGAGAGAGAGAAAAATCGAATGAAACTGAAATTATTGGAAAAATTACCAAATCCCCCTATCATGAAGTTTGGTCAAATCTACACTTATGTCTCCCTTGTTTTAAATACATATAATTACCCCCCTCATAAGTTAACTCTATTAATTAGGGTAAATTGCATCTATGGCCCCTAATATTTAATTATTGTATCATTTTAGACTTTAACCTTGATTTTGTATATGAAAAATCCCTAATATCATTTAAGTATTTCATTTTAGACCTTTTGTGAATGGAAAATGTTAGTGTGGATGAAAAATGTCACGTGGCACACTAGCATGGAAGATTTGCCACACTGGCACAATAAATCAATTAGCAAAACCTTAACTTTTCTTTTAAAAAAAAAAAAAAAAGTAAAACTGCACCCTTAATCCCTCATCTCACCACCCTCATCCTAAGAATCTCCACTTGTTGGCGCCACCCTCAAGGCTTTGCCACTGTTGGCTGATGCTTCCAGCCGCCAACTGCCTCCAATCCTATTCTGCCAACCTTGCTCGTCCTATCGGCATTCTCGATGATTTCCATAAGTGTTCGACCTTTGCCCTTCATGATTTCGAGAATCAGATCACGTTCATCTGGCAACAAACCTTTTCTCTCCTCTTCCCGTGATCCGTCGAACTCTCTTCCTTCCTCTCCGTCTCCACTTTCTTCCCCGTTGCACTCTTCTCCTCCTCTTCATCTAGCACCAAACCCCTTATGCCCCATCACGTCACTGCCTCATGCTCTCCTCTCATCGCTACCTCACATCATTGCCAGTGATAGGCCGAAATCATGGGCTAAGAATGGCCAAAATCAAGGACATTGATCAGGAGCTAAAATTTAGGGCTAAACTATAAGTGTGTAGGTGGCGAATGGAGCACGAGGGTTTCGAATAGATCTCACCAGATTGACAAAGAGCACATATGGCAGACGAAGCAGTGGATTGATGAATCAACGAAATGCAAGGGATTGACGAATGCGAATCAACAGATAAGAGAACGAGGGGAGGACAAAAGACGAATAAGGCCGCTGCCGGAGGGGGCGAGGGAAGGCTGGAGGCAGTGGATCAGGATGAACCGGGTTGGCAGGATAAGACCATCAGTGGCTGGAAGCGTCAGCCAACAATGATAAAGCAATAAGGGTGGCGGCAACAGGTGGAAAAGTTTAGGGTTTCTTGGGATGAGGGTGGGAGATGAAGGACTAAGGGTGCAGTTTTACCCTTTTTTAAAAAAACTTTAGGTTTTACTAGTTGATTTATCATGGCAGTGTGGCAAATCGTCCACGGCGTTGTATTATGTGGCATTTTTCATCTACACTAATGTTTTTCATCCACAAAAGGTCTAAAATGGAACACTTAAACAATATTAGGGATTTTTCATGTATAAAATCGATGTTAGGGTCTAATATGGTCCAATAATTAAAGCTTAGGGGCCATAGACGCAATTTACCCCTGTTAATTACCATTGAGACAAAAAAATGAAGAACTCTCTTTAATCCTCCTAGCCTTCTTTTCTATAACTTTGCCCCCACACTTCTGATACCTAACAGCTAGCCATCTCCCTGCATCGCTCTCTACTCCCCTCCTCCGTCTCCGTCGTCATCCGCCGCCCCATCGACCACCTCGCCTTTGCCCCTCTTTGGGATCGTTTCTTCTGCGGCCATAATCTCAACCGAATCAAACAAATCAACAAAAACACACCAAACCCATAATTTCTGGGCTGCAACACACAAATAAAAAACAACACACATAAGAAAATTGTACCTTGAATGAATTGATGAAGCTCACTGATGCTTCAATCTCTGCAATTAAGGGATAAGGATAAGGAAGTGGGTAAGTGGGTGGTGGAGATATGAGAACAAGGATATGGCTCGGTTCCTGCTCCACGCTGATTGCCACCACATCTTCCAACTCTGGACGAACCAAAATCCAACCAGATGATCAAGAAGAATAAGAAATTGAACGAATCAAAGGCAAAATCAAATTCCAAAATGTTGAGCGGAGCTGGGAAATCATCACTTCACAATCATTCTAAGATTCTACGACCCAATTAAGGAAAGGTTCCTTCTTAAAGACGAGTGGTTGGTGGCGCACGACGAGAAGGCGGAGCCAGGAGGGACGAAGCCGAAAACGACAAGAAAGAAGGAGAGAAGGCTTGATTCCCAGACGGCGCTTTCGCTGGCTAGTAAGAACCGAGGCTAGTAAGCCCAGCCCCATGGCCAACCGTTGGCAGCGATGATGGTGGCAGAGGCTGTGGGTTTCAATTCTACTTCCAAGCAACGTTGGCTAATCGGTCTCCTCTTCACGTGAATCACTGCCTCTTCACTCAAGTTCGTCTCTTCATTAAAGCTTTCCGGGGAGGATGCAGTCGAGGCAATTGTCGAGGTAGAGAGCGAAGGTCCGGAAGTAGGCGGTGAAATCCCAGGGGTGATGATCCAATTACGGGTCCTGGTCATACAGTGGGCGAAGATCAATGTCTTTGATCATGGGTTGGGATGCGACGGAGGTCGGTGGAGAGCATCCGCCACGGTGAACTCGCTGCCCTCACCGTCGCCGTCAGCATGGGTTTCTGGGTTGCCAAGTCTTGGGTTTCTGGGTAATTTTTTTTCAGATTAAATGGTTTGGTTTGAACGGGTTTTAGTAGTTGGGGGGCGAAGTTTCTAAGGAAGAAGGCTATGAGAGCAAAGTCTGCCATTTTCTCATTTTTTACTGTAACTGTGAATCATGATCTTAGGTTGGCAGAGGAAAAATACAGGTATTGGAAACGGTGAGTATGAAACTGTAGGTTTGACCTTAGATAAATTTTTGTAATTTTTCCTGAATTATTCAATAAATGTTTGGCAAATAAATTTACTCGTAATGTAATGGTTAATTCATTTTGCATTAAAATTAATGTTTTTTTCTATTGTCAAAACCAGCTGGCCTAGCTAGTTAGACAGTGGCGGTTCAGTCCTCCTGGCCCCCTTTCCTTCTTTGGAAACTACAACTCACATCATTATGGTTCTAGGTGTCAAAAAGATATTATTTTTATTGTTTAAAGTTTAAATCATAGAGCGTTGTTTAAATTATGGAGAACTGTTTAAAGTTTAAACTTGGTGCATTTAAAACTGTACAAATATTCCCGGCCCTTCCCTACTGGTTAAGGGGTTAGAGGGACTTGACTATTTCTCTATATAATACTCTTAATACTGATTTGGGTGTTTTTATAATTTTGAAAAAGTGGGTATTCTCTTACATGTAAATACTTCCTAACTTTTATACCTTAATACTCCCTCCGTCTCATAAATTTTAATACATTTGACTTTTTGTTGTATTTTGACTCAATTTTATTTATATTATTGTTTGTTAAAAAAAATCAAAAAAATATATTTAGAAACTACATATCTTGAATTATCATTCATATACAAAGATTTTGTATTTATATATTAAAATGTTGAAAATAAAAAATCATAGATTAATTGCAAAAAACAAATGGAGCAAAACTTTTGGGATGGAGGGAGTAACAGATTTTTCTAATTATAAAAAAACTGTACAAATATATCGACTTTCTTTGCCATAAAAAAAATATTTCTACCTTTTACATTTGTCTGGCTCATTTGCACACATTGTGGCAAACTGCATAGAACCTTTATAAGGATACAATGGATATAATGCACATAATGCACATATGTCTAATTAGATATAGTGCTGATTTTATATTTTTACCCTTTATTATTGTAAAAAATTTCTAACAATAAAACACTCTAAACCCTAGACACGCAGAACAAATAGAGCAAAAGCACCACAAAAGATGATGCCGTTACCACCACCACCTCCTCCTCCTTTTCCACCAATGGTGCGGTGGTTCAGACGACAACAATAGTGTGGTGCTCCAAACAATGGTGATGGTGCGACTCATCTCTATCTTCTGAGATAACAATCACTGAGTGGCAAGGTGGCCATCCAACGGGAGGCAGCGTGATTCGAGGCAAGGCGGCATGATTAAAGGCGAGTCAAAGTGATCTAGGCATGGTGGTGCATTGATGACAAGACGAATGGCGAGGTAAGGCAAGACGAGGCCAATGAGGTAGATAGGCAAGGGGAATGGGCATGGAACACCGAGCAAGTCGCGCGAGTAACGGGAGGCCGAGCAACAACGCGAAGCACAGAGGAATGACGAGAAACAAACAACTACGATTGTGGAGGGAGGCAGTGGCTATGAAGGGATGAGAAGGAGAAGAGGTGAACGTGAAGCGCCTGGAGTGATTTGTTTTTTAAAAGAAAAATAAATTTTTTTCTTAGTTATTTGTTTATACACTATTGTATTGCATTTTAGACATTTTTTATTTTTTATTTAAACGCTTCTTTGTTCATTGAATCATATGCATTTATTTAAACACTTTTTAAATATTTAGACACTTTTACATTATTATTTGAACACTTTCACATATTTAGTCAAACACATTTTTTTAATTATTTCAAACACTAATCTTCTAAAAATAACAAATTCTTGTCAAGTTATTTAGTCAGACACTTTTACATTTTTATTTAGATATTTTTTAATATTCAATCATATACTTTTTCTTATTGGTTCAGATACTTTTTTGTGTATTTCAAATAGCTATTTTCTATAGATAACAAATTGTTCACAAGTTGATTTATTCTTTTTTTGTTCAAACACTTTTACATATTTTTTTAGACATTTTTCAATATTCAATTAGACATTTTTTCTTATAGCTTCAACACATTTAATTTCACATTATAATAAATTATTTTTACTTCGTAAACACTTTCACATTCTATATTAGACACATTTACATTTTATTGTACACACTTTTATGGTTCAGAAGCAATGAGCAACGTGACCTAGCGGCAACTATCGGCGCTATCTGGAAGCGACAACACTAAGATATGAAGGTGATCGACAGTGCGAGATCCAAATGCGAGCAGCAACGCAATCCAGAGGCAAAGGAACATAGGTCTATAGTATAATAACTATTATGGGGGTTGTACTCAAATTGTTTTATATCTTCTTTTACTCAAGACTAATTTGAGCTAATACCATAACATCTAAATAATTGGAAGATTTCAATAAAAAGCAACTTCATGAAAGATGAAACATCTCCTAAGTTTATATGTCATTTCAGTAAAATAAATAAAAGCCATAACCGTACAAGAGAAGAGTTCTAATTATACTATATTCTAAAGAATAAGTGGGTTTACTGCTCATCAATAGTAGAATCCACGTGGCACTTTTTTCTTTTTGGCTTCTTCCAATTTATGGTCAAACGCCTCTTTTGATCTCAAAATTTTTCACATCTGCCATAATGCTCCCCCACTTTAGCATTCTATCACCAACTAGAAGGTAGACCATTTGCTGATGGTGACCTGATTGTCATATTATAAAAATTAGGGAACATTACTAGATATAATAAACATTACAGGGATCCAACATTATTATATCCCTTTTTGTGATACATCCGCTCACCATTTCAGTTTTGTTTTACTCTCCGGCAGAATAGTTAAATCTCTTATTTAGTCCCTGGATATAGCATTCCTGCTATAATGATCCTTAACTTTCATGATCTATCATAATTTTTTTTCATTTTGCTAACCAAAATTTTTATATATACTAAAAGTCAAAGGTTTTAAGGAGATGGAAAGAGAGCTATCTTAATCCCTGGTCGTAAGCGTGACAAGCTTTTAGATACACGATATGAACTTTTAGGAAAATAAAAATTTTGATGACATATTTAAATTCAAAATGATAAAACCTTAAATGAAAGTGAATGACATGCTTTTATTAACCATGTTAAATACCAAAAGCGTTTTCTTTTTCGTGGTTTGACTCAAAGTTTTAATTATATAGGTTTGATTTAAAGTTTTAATTAGTTGAAATAAATGCACACTTTTCATAATGTGTGAGTGTTTTACATAGATTTGATTTATAGTTCTGATTTGTTGAAATAAGTAAACAATTTGTATTATGTATAAGTGCACAATTCTTTAAAGGTTTTATTTTATCACTAATTCATTAGTGAGCAAAAAATCTGGAAACCCTATGCATGTATATTATGCAATGTTATCCTACACTATGAACAACAAAAACTTTTTTTCTTTTAATAGTTTAATTTAATTGATTAATAGAGTTACTTTAATTATTTTTTGTTTATTATCTTTAATGCTTTTTTGATACTATATAAACACATCTTCAGTTGACTACTCTATGTGCTTATAATTATTTATACTCAAATGTTATTTAATGTCAAGGTAAGTCTTACATTTTTACATTTTTCCATCAATGACTTATATTGATTATATTACTGCTACCCCACATACCTCGCTTACTTATAAAAGTCGTGGGGTTTTTAATGTTCATCATTGAAGATAAACAGCTTTTTTCTCCTTTTCAAACACAATTGACTCTTTCTTAAGTTCGATTTTTTTTTCACAAGGTACTCACATTTTTTGGGGCCTATTTTGCAATTTCTCCAGTTTCAGGTTGTCTAGTTAAATGTCAGTTTAATCCCTGAGCTTTTACTCTTTTCCATGCTCATCCCTATTTTATTTTGGTCCTCAAATTTAATAAATATTTAACTAGATTATTTCTATTTATTCTCTTGGTCCCCAACATTTTTATTGTTTTTATGTACTATATTCTAAAGTAAGACATTAGTTGCCATAATTTATTTGTTTTTGTGTTAAGCCATTTTTGTACATTCATTAAATCAATTGTTAAGTTTTCAATACCTAATATTGTTTCATTTTCAATCTTGGTTCAAACTTTTTTTGTTGCTTTTCTTTAATTTTGTTTTTCAAAATAAAACTTTAATCATTATAATTTACATCCTTCTAACTATGGTTCTAGTTGATTCAGCTTTAATTAATTTTTTTATTTTCATCTTTATTAAATTAATGGTTAAATTGTAAATTTATTAACATAAATTAAGTACAATTCTGTGTTTCAATCATATTATTTTTTTATTCATGATTGCGTATTATAGTATGAATTGTTCTCTATGATTTAATAAAATAATTTAGTCTATAATTACTAAAGTTGAAACTAAATTTTTCTAAATAAATTTCTCATTAATATTAAAAATTAGAATTTAATTTGATAAAAGAGAAAAAATTTTAGTTATGTTATGTTTCTATTTACCTAATTTTAGTTATTGTTAAGGTAATTTGGCTTTAATCATTTTTTTTATTTTTTTAATTATTTATTATTTAAATTTTATATATTAAATTTATTATAAAAAATACCCACTGCAAATTAGTGTACCTCGTATCTCTCTACGTTTGAAAAAGAAGCAAGATTTCACTATTTGTCCAAGATGTAGCTTCCTAGAGAATGTCGGACCGAATTCAGCTTATTGGTTCGTTTTCTTTTAATGCCATTGATTGGAGCACATTATTGGACCGGGTCAAACTGGTATAATAAAACCAGGGGCATGAATTGATGTTATTTACAAGCTCCTGCCACTGATTAAATAAACCAAAAAGCGCATCATCACTCCCCTCTCTTATTTACAAGCTCATGGTATTTTCTATTTTTTTGTCATAACTATGATTAACCAGTGGTGGAACTAGGATTTTCGGTTCGGGGGACGAGCCCGAAGGAGAGTTGACTAAACCCGGAGGAGAGGGACGGCATCGTGGTGAGGTAAAGCTGAAGATTGGGAGTAATTCGTACTAATTCAAATATTAGGGTGCAACTCATACAGGTTGAAAATTTTGAAGGACTAATAGTGCATTTGGGCCATGTTAGAATATCTGTTTAAGACTAGAAGGAATAATTACTCATTTGGTCACTGTTTTATTTAGCGCCTACCTTACTGCCCCCCTATCTTCATATTCTTTCAATATTTCCGGGGGACAAAAATACATTTCTAGTCCCTAATTTCTCTTGAATTAACCAATTAAGTACCTATATTTAAATCTTTTCAAAATTTTCGGGGGGCAGTGGCACCCCCCTGCCCCTATGTAGGTCCGCCCCTATGATTAACGGAGTTAAATTTTTAAGAAAGTAAGTGTAGGTTAGGGCCTACCTTAAAGAGATTTTGATAATTTTCCCATAAAACAAAAGGCGCATCATCACTCCCCTCTCTTAGTCATTTTGATTCATAGATGATTCGCTCTGAACTCCATTGACAAGGGTCAGTATAATTGTTTTGTACATAGGAAAGGAAGAAATACATCAATACATTACATGGCAACTCAATAACAAAGGGATCAAAAGTAAGGGAATATACGTGTGTCAAAATGAAAAGGGGGCGCGAGCTATTTTACATCATTTATGGAGACAAAGTTGGATCCAAGGGAAGGAGAGGTTACTGGGCACCAGAGGTTGGTGGCGGGCGGTGGACAGAACGGATCTAAGGAAAGCAGAACGAGCGCTGGGGACTAATGACGAGCTGGACTGGCTCCACAAAAGTGTATCCGGTGTTGAGTAATAGGATCTGAGACTGGAGTTCATCAATAGAAGTGGGAATGAGGAAAGCTGGTTACATTGCTCATGGGAACGGGCTGGGCGAGCTAAGGGGTTTGTTCTATTGTCTGATAGAGAGGAGAGAGGGTGGCAAGAGCTCGTAAATAATACCAACCCCATCCCTTGTTTTATTACACTAGGTTAACCCTAATTTGACCAGCCCAATAACGTTATCCATTTTATGGCATTAAAGCCGAACGAACAGCAAACCCATCTCTCAAGAATTGCAACGAAATCCACTTTCAGGAAGTAATTGGCAGCCCAAAGATTGCATTTGCTAGGCTTTAGACCTAAATGCATCGCATCACTTGAGCCAGGACTCTCGCCGGACCCTAATTAACTCCTTCTCAATATGAAACTCTGTGACCATCATCGATTCATCATACTGCACTTTAATCCCAACTACGTTGAGGCTGGTGACACTCCTTCCCAGGCCGGCCTGATTGTGGTCGCCTACCAAGCCTACCCAGGTTCGAGACTCAGTAACACAAGAAAGGGGTCAAAAAAAAAAACTGTCAAATTGTTGCTTGAAATACTTCAATTTTCAAAAATCAAGAGAGATAACCCCATAAGCTTCCTAAATACTATAAACTTGTACATGCTTCTGGGTATCAAGAAAAAAAAAGGTCGGTAACACGAAGTTCATTGTGTCAATTTGTTTGAAGTTAATTTTCACTGCAAACTCATGCAACCTGACTACTAGATATGCGGCCACTTGAGGGTCACAAATCATCAATGGTAGTCTTGTTTAGACTAGCAAGCCTTGCAACAAATCTTTCGGCCAGAATCACAATAACCTTAAGGGTATATTCCGCATTACAAATCGATAGCAATTACAGTTATATACTTATTTCCTTGCACGATGAATTGACATGATATTTGGCCGGAATTAAAAAAAAAATGCAATTATTTCAGTGTTATCATGAGATGTTTATGTTGCCAGGTAAACATCAAGAACCACTCTATGAGCCGGGAGGCCTCCCGCAATGGCTCAAATGCAACTTTCGTCTTACATCGTGAATAAACTAATATCATCGAACTAGTTACAACAAGCTACCATACCAGAAAACAGTGTAAAAAACAGATGAATCTGGGGTCAAGTGTTTACTTTGATTTCCAAGGATTATCTCCATAGTAATACGCTGTACCGACCATGAGTGCAACTGTAGCTCCTTGAACAACCACCCTCGCCCGCATTAACAACTGACCGAGATGAGAATTCCCTTGTCTAAAGCTGATTAAGCCAGCAGTAAGTACGCCCGCAGTCATAAGTGCGCCTACAGATCATAAAAACATCAACAACATCAATACCTCGCATCTATAATTTTACAATACACTTGAGATGATACAGCAAAGGATGGATGTGGAGTGCAAATAGGTTAAACAAAATGTTCTGATTCTGTAACCTGAAGTGATAGCCAAAAGCTGGTTTAGCAACACAAAAGAAGTGGTGATAATGACACCTCCAGCCATGCCTACAAGAAAGGTCAGACTTGACAGGGAGGAATACCAGAAAGAAATGGCTATCAAAATATCAATGGACCAAATACTTGAATGCTGAGGTGCTAATACCACTGTACCACATTGTGCTTATCAGTTATAATAGATTTGCTGCTGAGGTCCACAACAACTCATTCAAGTCCAACACCCAGTAGTCTGTACGATAATTTAGGTAATGCCATCTTATAGCAGTTTCACATATATCGTTCAGAACGGATCAGATTGCCTTCTATTCAAGTTATTTTGACAGATTGAAGAGAAAACATGTATAATACAATGTCCCGGAACAGAATGATTTTACCATGTCAAAATTGGCCATCACCTCTAGATGAAACTGCGAGGGCAAAAATATACTTCCCCCACCCCTTTATATGTCCCTTTTACCAGTTGCTGTGTCCCAAAATAGGTATCACTCTCCCATATTTATATACATCATCTTTCAAATGTACCCTTCCCATTATGTAAAGCCCATGAATGCTTATTGTTGTAGGTATGCTATTTAGCAAGGGGTAAGCCTGGAGAAACATACCTAATACGCTCATGTTGCTCAACATCTACAATTTCTACACACATCAGACACACACAAACACACACACACACACACACAAAGTGGACACATGTTATGGGGCAGAGGGTGTATCAGTTTGGAGTAATTAACTGGTTATGGTACATGTTATGTAGCCCATTATAACAGTAAATCTATTAAAGAAAAAAGAGGCAAAATAGCTAGTCCGAAGTCACTTTGTGTACGTGTGTCCGTAAAAAGTAATTGCCAGTCTGAGTAGGAAAAACCATATTCAATACAGAGACAGAGCTTCCAATAAGAAGATGGCTCAATCTAGAAATTGAACATGAATGCATTGTGCTTGGTCATAGCCAATCTAACAGTTTCTTTATGCTGGTTAAATTGAACAAATATTGAGCCGGGACTTCAAATTCTGTTCCAAGGAGTGCCAATGCAAACTATTCAAGATATTGCTTTTTAACCTACCAAGGCAACATAAACACAAGAAAAAATGCTTATTGCAACTTAAACAGCCAAAGAAAGATTTGTGAAAATCGCAATGAGAAAGGTTTGTTTAACTTATGAAAATCATATCAAAGAAGGAAAGTCTTTTACTTTGGCTGATTCTGGTTTTTGTTCTAGGTTTGTGGCTCTTGGCGCCACTTAGTAAATTATTATTCTATAAAAAGAACAAAAAACAGAAAGAGAGAGAGAGAGAGAGAGAGAGAGAGAGAGAGAGAGAGCAGAAAACTAGCAATGGACTTCACCTGCTAATACTAATAACACTTGACTTGTTTATCAGGTGGATATCGCCATTAGTACGGTTTAATCTACTCCTATAAAATATGACCAAATGCGAACTTCATGAAACAAAAAGATACAATAACTAGTATAAACTTCTCAACAAAGGCACTACTATCAAAATAGCTGATTTCTTGATGAACTTCAGGTGGGCAGAGGTCTTTCTCCAGAGTATGAATCTAAAGTGAAGCCATTTCCTACAACTGATAACCAGTCCACAGCCCACCGTATGGAACACCTCACAAAATCTTACTAAGTCATGACTTAATTTTTAATTCGTTTAGTTCTAATTGTTAGATCTGTTCAATTGAAAACATGAAAATGAAGTACATAACACAATGACTTGTGCTCAAACCACTCTTAACACACAGCCTGCAAGCACTTCAGAACACCAACAAACATGCCCGATTAGTACTGCAATTTGAGCCATTCAACCAATTATGAATTTATGATAGAACCTTTTCATAACTCTGTAAAGCTACAGAATTAGTTCCCTCCCACTTCATCAACCGAACTCCACTCCACAGCCAATAACTCCAAAAAACTGAAAAAGATAATGCTGGGAGAGCTTATCTATAAACATTGATTTCGACCATATTTCAATTGGAACATCTCCTAACAGAGGAACCTGTCTTCGACCAAACAGAATGGAAACACAGATTCATGCAACCCCATCTAACTTGTCAGATTAAATCTTAATCCAGTAGTTTGATGCTGAAATGTTATTGCCAAAGAAACCAACCAATCATCACTCATCAGGCATCCTAAGTAAAACATCTGATCGATAAACAATAATCCCTCAAATTGAAACGCCAAGTTCCAGGACCGCGGAGTTCTACAAAAATAGAGAAAAAGAAAATCCAAAAAAAAAAAAGAAAAGAAAAAGGAGAGACAGAATCGAAGGCAGGAGATAAGAATCCATACCGATAGGAACATAAGGGTTCCTAACGCGCTTCTTCTCCTGCAATAATTCCTCCAAGCTAGGTTCGACGGAGCCCATCTTTCTGCTATTCTTGCTTACAACTAGTGCAATCCGAGCAGAGAAGCTCTGATGGTTGGGAGCCCCGAGTCGTGGCCACTCGGTAGAACGCAACCACAAAATGAGAGAGACGAACGTGCGAGGTCAGGTGCTTGCAGAAACAGAGCCCTATTTCTCCGGGTTATGGGCCAATGTTAATAGGACCCAGTTGTGTATTTGAGGCCGTGGTTATAGCTCAACTAAGAAGCACGGTATAGGCTGAACAAAAGTAATTTCATAACCCATCTATCGGACCGGATAAAAATTTATATTAAATATCAAGTAGTAATTTACAGAAAAGAAATAATAATGGACAATAAATTACAATAACAAAACAAGCTGTTTCAAAATTAGGAAGTCTGGAAGATAACATGAACTTATATCTGGTGAGGATTTATTTGTGAAAATTCAGCATGAACATCGTAGTCTTCTAAAAGTTCTACCTTGTAAAAAAGTGGGAGTGTGAATTAAAAATGCATCATTTAAGATGTTAAGAGAAGTTTAGATTTACAATATATACGTACTGAAAGTGATAGTATGTGTAGAGGGATAGTTGTTACCATTCATGTGCTGCAATGATGTGGGAAGCAAATTGGAGGCATAGAGTTGAAGCGGGAGATGGTGGAGCACTTTTTTAAAGGTCTAATATGTAAAAATGTTAGGTTTGAAAAGTAAGCTTGAATTATATGATGTAAGGGTAAGGGAAGATTATTTTGACGAAGGATGTACATAATTGAAACAACTTTGACTTTAGTGATCGATGAGACAGCAAACGTCGATGCTAGAGCATATGCATAAGTTGAAGTAGTTGGTTCCCTGTAATACAAAGAATAGTGCATCATAATAACAATGAATGTTAAAGTAATGGCATAGGTGGGATCAAGAAGAACAATAGTATACAAATGCATCGGTTGTATGGGAAGAACAAATGGCAGAGGTATGTAGGGCTGGCGAGTGGAAGACAATATAGAAGAATTCGGCGCTAACTGGCTTAGTGTCTGTAGAACGATAACAATGTACAAGTTTAAATTAAAAATAAATGGGGAAAAAAGTATTAGTAGCATAAAATAGAAGAAACATACAATTTGTTCCTTCAGTCAGAATGTGAGTGCTTCCTCCTCATGATTTATTGGGAAAAACCTCTTAGGAGTCAACGATGGATGGGGGTTTTGGAAGTTAAAGGAATTAAGCTCGAGCTCGAGAATAAGCTCTCCATTAAGTGATTCTTGAAATCGTGCCTGAAGTTTCACGGAACCATTTTCCTACAGATAAAGTTAAAATATTCAAAAGGGGAATTAGTAAGTTAAAATGGAAGGATAAAATAAATGTATAAGTTGGAGATCAATTGAAAGTGAATGGAAAAATTGGTAAAAAAGATGGACCAATTGTTCAAGGGATCCAAGAGATCCAGCAGAGGAACTAAAACTTGCAAGCGATAAAGTCAAGTATGGTAAATAAAATAGTTCTAGTAGAGTCGACTACCTTCACAACTACTTTATACATGTAAAGTTAGTCATACGAGATGTGTAAGTTTTTTTTGGTATAAAAGTGATAGGAAATAGGATAATACAGTGGTTGTGGTCAAATAAGAAGAAATGTGTACCGGATTAGTGGCGACCGGTTCATTATGTTGCATACAGAACAAAAGAAAGTTAACCCTATGGGATCAACTTTCCTGAAACATTTTTTACATGTGTAATGCCACCATCCTCTCTTAGTGAGAAGTTGTGTTATAGTTGCACGACATGTGCAGTTGTTGCACTAAAATAGAAATTTAAGTTGACAGTGAAAAGGGAATTTGAATAAGTACTACTATTAAATAAGTAAAGAGTTAAGAAAAGAAAACTCACATGTAAAGGCCCACGAGTTAACATCTCAATAATCTCTACAATAGTCCTTCAGCGCCCATGTAACAATTTTAACTCTGGGCGACGTGTAGCTGGATTCGGGACATAATCTCGCACAAGATCCATTCCAGTAGATTGCCTAAATGGATGATGTAATGTTTTAAAGAAGGTTATGTTAATAACAAACTATGTAAAGTAAAAAATGATGATCAGGAAAGAAATGTTAAAGATGAATTAAGAGCGTCATACAATCGAAGGAACTGGTGTACTTCATCAATCTCAATATTGACATAAACCTTTGTTCCCGATTTTGATGACAAATTATATTGCCCTAAGAAAACATAATAATAATATATAGGTGAAAACTGTGGAAAAAGTTTAATTGAAGCACTAAGCATATATTATTGAATAAAATACCTTCACATAACTTAACAAAAGTTGACGTAACAACCAGGATTATAGTTGTAGATGAGTTCTTCAAGGAGTTGTAGTCAAGGGAGTTGGCTTGATCTCCCCAAAAATTTAAATCCATAGTTGATCTGCTATAATACAATAGTGGTATGTAAGAATGATGCATTGTAATCGGATCAATAAACAGTACGAATAAAGTGCATCTATTATGTGTAAAAGAGTACCTTAAATCTGTGAGTCTTATATTACGCTTGATGGTGTGTAATCCATCAGATCGTGTAGTTTCACATGCATCACTAAGTTCTATAAGCTTGCCAACAACATCTACAATGAAAAAAGCAATAGCATTAGTTTGGAAACCATAGTCAAAGTTTAAATGTGAAACGGTCACTATTTAAAGTCATACCACATAGTTGCATATTGTCAGGATGACGTAAATGAATTTGTCAGAAAGGAACAAATTCAAACTTGTAACGCCTGATATTTGGAACAGTGATAAAGACGAATGTGACCTTTGTAGACACAGTGAAGCGAATTATGTGTTCATTAGTGACAGGTCTATGTCGTCGATTAGCTCTGAGCACACTAAAATTTGAAATCATGTAGACCTCGCCTTCTTGTAGTATAGATTTGAATTTTAGGGCAATGAAGTTTGAATCCATCGCATGAATATGATCATTCTAAGGGAAAAAGGTAAGACAATAAAAATGGAGAATAAACAATAGGGAGATTATAATGTGCCAAAATTTGTACCCAAAATAATCAAGAATTTGAAGATAAAGTGTTAGTTTAAGGAACAGTAGTAATAATACTTGCTCATCAAGGAATATCATGGAAATGCCAAATGGGTTATTATTGTTAACATTAATAGCCTCCCATAGACGGGTGAGTCGTACCTTGATTGTCCATCTATACGTCAATGGTGTTAATTGATTGAGATGTGTTATTTGTTGTATCATATTCACTTGTTACCAATAAAAAAAGACAGTAATATTAAATATTAATGCACGAGAAAGGGCAGAATAAAATATATTGACAAGAGTGTTAGTCGTACAATGAAGTATAAAGGTAGAAGGAATATTAGTGAAGGCGTTGAAAGACTTCACGATAGACAATATTCCTTGTTAATGACTCGTTAAGCTCATCCATCTCGAGAAGCACACGAAAACCGGATGGATTGGTAACACGAGATGCAGCAACATACAATTGGCCATGGCTAAAAACGGGTTGTGGAAGATATAGGCCAACATGGTTGAAAGTCTATCCCTAGCTTTTGTTGATAGCCATAGTGAAACAGACCTTAAGTGGGAATTGCTATCGACAGAATAAGAAAAGCAAGTCACTATCAGAAGGTACCATTTCTACTCGTGGAATGAAAAATCGACGACCAGAATTCAAACCAATGATAATTTCAGCTTCAATCATTCTATGCGCTAACCGTGCAACAACTATACGTGTTCCATTACATAGACCAAGAGATTGGTTTAGATTTCGCATCAACATAACTGGGACACCAACCTTAAGTTTTAATTCATGGTTAGGGAACCTAGAAAACTTGAATGTATTGAGATACTCCGTGGAATATAACATTGTATGTGCTTCAAAGCTATCACAGACAGGTGAAACTTTATCCGTACTTTGAAATGTTTGAATATCTCCAGGGAGCATTGAAATGATACGATCGTTCACTTGATCCACAATCTCATTAGTAGATGATAGAATTGCTCTTTCCTTCAAGTAATTAAGGTCTTCGTACCTCTGAACCAATTCTGGGTAAATGGAGGTGATCACATCATTGATGGGGTCAACAGTTCATAAGATTAAATGATCAATGAGAATGTTAATCCATGTAGGCTTATCCTTATCTTCAAATAATCGGTGTGTTGGTAAGGTAGAATCCCCAAGCTTCATAATCCAGTTATTAAAAGCAACAACATTAACTGCTGTAGAGCTCTATAGGTTCATGTTTTCTATCAAGTAAAATACTTTGCATTCTGGCCATAGGTCAGATGACAATATTGATGCTTGAACTATATCATCACGACCACCGTGAAGGATAACAGGAAATATCCGTCTAAAATCACCACCAATAGCAAAAGGGATACCGCCAAATATTTTTATTGTAACAGCAAGGTCAACAACAGAAAGGATATCACAGAAGGTTCGATCGATAGCCTCAAAAGTGTAATGATATGCCATTAGAGCTTCATCCCATATAACCAAACTCGTATTACAAAGAAGCTTCGCAATAGGGGTTGACCTTTTAATGTTGTAAATGGATGTATTATCTACCGGGATGAGAATCTTAAACCTAGAATGCACTATCATTCCTCCAGGTCGTAAAAGTGATGCAATTCCAGAAGTTGCAATTGCAAGGACAATTTGGCAAGATGATCGTAGATTAGAAATTATAGTGTGCCATAGGTAAGTTTTTCCAGTACCTTCACTACTGTGAACAAAGACAAAACCATCTTCATGTGACTGAATAGCACGGAGTAGTGACGAATAGGCATGGCGTTGCCCATCATTAAGGTGACATACCAAATAGCCATGTTCAGCAGCTAAAGCCGGCCTATCATAGTTGAGTTCTTCTATCAAGAGAGAGTTCTGTTCCATCATCCTACTGTCAACCTGTGGGAATGGCAACGATGGAAATTCACGCAAACTTCTCCCAACCCTATTCATGGCCTATTCAATCTCATACAGTGCGTGATTTTGCTACTCATCATCCATCATAATTAGCTGAGAATTGTTTAACAACCTTCATTGCCGATATAAGATATCCTCAAATAAGATAGAAGCATTACGTGTCCATAATTGCAATGGATCATCAATGCGACAAAAGAATAAGAAGGTCATGAATAAATGACACAATTGAGCTCCTGATGCCCAGTCAGCAGCCTCACGTAAGCACTGATGACATTTGCCATCACATTCTAAAAGACCAAGTACAAAACATGCTTCTCGATATGTTGGATATAAGACTCCATTTACAGTACGAATTTCATCATATTATTTTGGACCTTTGATAACATTGAGAAGCATGCGTAGGTAAAATTTCTCTCCTACAGTTGGGTGAACAAAGTACAATCGTCCTATACTCCGTCCTTTACGACAACGGGTCCATATCTTGAGTTGTCTATTCCAAACAAAATGCTCAAGGAACTGAATATATGTCAAGGTTCTAGCGAAGTCATCATGAGAATTACAATGCATCCAAACTTGAAATTTTGTCATGCTTTCCTCATGTGCACAGACGACATCACGAAGATCATCACCCTCATCATACACCACATTTTGCTTACCGAGTAAATGGAAAGACAATCTTTCCACAGAAGGATGATGCTTATGAATGAAGAAGCCAAAAATGCGCCATACAATCCATATATTACTTGATCTCATCATATTCATTACCATCTGACCTATCCCTGTTAACTCTACCGGCACCACCATTTTCAAGAACAACTGTTGACATGTCAGACCTCTTACAAACTTATTTGCACAAGTACTTGACACAAATGCCCATATTAGTGACCTTGACATTAACATGACAATCATTCTTAACACATTAATCTCGATTGTGTGGCACAACCCATTGATTATCCAAGGGAGTACCGTTAATAACCATAAAACAATTGTCACGCCTCCGACGGTAAAAAAGGAAACCATTTTCATTTATAGTTGTCTCATTCTGGAATGATTGTAGGTAATGCTTAGAACATGAAATTTGAACTACGCATAGGCATCGTGGGTTAGCTGTACTACATGGACCATGAAGCATGTGTGTAACAATTGCCTTATATCCCATGGGGTTTTTTTCTTTATCCGGGAGTTCTGTAGAAATGTACCGATCAATCTTATACGGAGTGTTAAGCTTATCATCAAGATGAAGGAAAAGAGCAATATGAGCATGGGGTAGTCCCCATTTCTGAAATTCAACAATGTAGATATCTTCAATGACTCAGCTAAAATATTTTCTTTTAGTAATATCTTATCTAAAATTATAGAGCTTCATCATAAATACATGATCAATGATGTCAGCTCGATCTTCGGGAGGCTGCCTAGGGATTAATTAAAGGAAGTGTTGAATTTCAGGTCATTTTAGGTTACATGTAAAGGTAATGAATAAATCAGGGTACCCCATAACCTGACATATAGCCATTGAATCCTGATAATTTTGTATCATGTACCTAGGACTACCAAAAAAGGAAGATGGTAGAATAGTTCTCTTACCATACAAAGAGGCATCTATATCACCCCAATTTACTGCATCTTGTAAGCCACATAATATTTCAGCACGGAAACGATCTCGGTTTCATCTAAGCCAATGAAATTGGGATTCAAGGGTGACACAGTAAGCATCAACAGCATATTCCTGAAATAATTGACCACCTAAGAGGATGAGGTAATCAACATGTGGCCGTTGTTGTATTTGGAATGCATAAAACTCCCTTGGAGTTACAGTTCCTGTGTGAGAGAGTTCCTCATCCCTTGTAACATGCCTTATTTCTATATGGTAATTATCTTTTCCATATACAAAGAATAAAAAGAAATGCATAGCACAGTGCTTTGGGTGGAAAAAGTCAATAGTATGGGGTTCAGAATTTCTTGGGTATACCAATATATCCCGATGGTTTCCATTTTCTTCATCTATACCATCCAATAGTCCAGCAACCTCATTATAAGTAGGCAAATTATATTGTCTATCCCTTCCCCTAGAACTCAAAAGTTATATGCGTAGAGGAGGCTGTGTCGTGTCGCCCAATTGATCCTATGCCATTTTGAAAAATCTTACCAACTGATTATGCTCATCAAACATTTGTATTAGACCGTCAATGATTATCTGATCATACTCAGTGTAAGTTCCATCACCAAAGCTCATGATTCTATTATAAGTCTCATGCTGAGTGTCATACGTATACAGTTGAGTAAATCAAGGGCGATCTCCATTGTTAGGATATAATGATCCAATTCGGTGATAATTCATTCCACAAGATCTAAATGTGGATGGACCCTGTCCATCATGTGCACTAGAATCCACATATGCACCAGTGAATATGAAAAAGAATCTACAGTTAAATTCTCGAATATGTCTATGAAAATATGTGGACAATGCATCGCCATTAAACTGAAATAAATGATGAATGAATTTTGGTGGTGGCGGGGAATGAGGAATGAAGACATTGCCTTTTTGGCAACATAAAGAGAATTCAGGGTTTGTAGCGCGATGAAACTTATTACTCTTTTTAGCATACCATATAATGGCACCACAATGGGAACATATGCAGTTTGAAGGACCAAGATCTTCATACTGGGAATATGTACCAGGATCACGCATTAACATTACGAAAATTTAAGGTAATATATAAAGTATGTGGATGTGATAGGGTAAAGAGCATACATTGATGGGCATCTAAGGTTAAATGTGGTTGATCAAAAGAAGGTTCACCATTTTGTTCCATGGTTGCAGTGTTAACATGGCAAAATAGTATGAGAGAAGCACATTTGTTTCCATATCAAGAAAGATTGAATAAAAAAGAAAATAAATATGGCTGATAGACATATGTACGTGAGATGTTAGATGGAACATTAGTCAATGAAGTAATAGACATATGTTCGGATTGGGGGAGTACAACTGTTTTACAGCTCATATGTCTAGAAGCAACAGACGAACTTTCACCTGACTCAAAAGTTCTACGAGTACGTCGTAATGGTAATAATAAGGGTTGTGATGTCATAGGAGTGGCATGAGAAGAATGTTGGTTGATGGGTATAGGAGGAGCAGTGCAGTCACACATAATGGGCATTTGGTTTAAAATATCAGTGAGTGTAGGGCGGGATAAGAGATTAACCCAACACTCAGATGAAATGGCTGAAGGTATTATAGTTGACGGTACCACATGAAGTCCAGAACTGGGTAATGTAGAAGATGAATAATGGGTTTGTGGTGTCGATGAGTTACAATTACGAATTCCTGTAATTGAAACTGAATGGCGAGCCTGTCGATAAGCACGTCACAATTCTGTGCGATGAGCTCGTCAAGCACTAGAATCCATATCCTTACATAGGTAAGGGAATGAAGTATATTATGATGGATAATCAAGCAATTGAATGACACACTAAATCTAGCATATGCATTTGTAATAAGAAGTCACATCAGATATGAAAAATTACATAAATAAGAGCATTGGCAAGTAAGATAACAATGAATGAATGAACATACAACATTAAATGAGGTAAACATATAAATTGATGAACAAATGCAAATGTGCAACGAATATGGAAGCAAAAGCTATCGATTTGATGAATTAATACATTATATTCCTATTTATTAGCTCTTACTAAATGTGGGAAGGAATGGATAAACTAAGGAAAAATTAGACAAGCTACATTAAGTTGTTATACCCCTTAATATTTCATCTCGGTGCATTTTAATAATAAGAAAAGTATAGGAATGCACAGTTGACCATGAATGAAATCAAGCAATGGTTGTACTTACATATAAAACATTTGATATCAAAGGTGAAATAAATGAAGGAGTTAATTACATAAGGCATACTAAAGGCGAGGTACCTACGAAACTAAAGGGTAGCCCTATGTAATAACATGGTACTTGGAAACTCTAGTTAAACCTATGAAGCATAACAACTAATGACTTAAACTCATCATCTACAACACATTCTTCACATAGCCAAGTATCATCGATCGTATAGTACGCTTGAAGCCAGCTTTCAAGACAAGGAGCCATAAGGATGCAATGGACACACATCCCACAACGACGATGATAGAAATGTGGATCGACATATTCAATGAAGATATTGCACTTTCGGTTAGGCCACCTTTCAACAACTGTTGAAATGATGAAATCAGCTTCATGTCGAAGGTCTATAATGCGCTTGCCCCACAGTGTGCCTTCCTCTTCCTTTACTTCATATATGTATTCAATGCTTTGTTTCATATGGATGGGGCCACGAATACTGCCAAGAATAGTGGAGAGGTATCTTGCAACTGGAATCCCACGGGCAGATGCTATGTAGATAAAGGAAAGCCCCTCATTGAACGCTCCATACTTGAAATAACATAAAAGGCCATGTACAAAAGTCACAATTGGATGCCCAAAATTCTTCACACTTTTGAACCTAGGAGACATGTGATTAAAGTACCAATACCATATTACAGATGAGACATCCAAAGAACTGAAAATGGCTGAGATAGTGAAAGCCAACGCGAAGGAAGTGTGAACAGAAGCTAGATTGCAAGATTCTGTCGGTCGGCCATGTAAAGCCTTAGACAAAATGATAGCAAGAATCTCAAGGGGTAATCGCATCATCTTAATGGTTATATCTGCACAGTGAAAAATGGAATAGAATGTTAACGGATAAAATGAACACTTAATCTATGGACTTGTTGAGTAACATAAGAAATATTAATTTACAATGAAAGTTGAAGTAAAATGGAATTTGCAAAGATATTGTATGGTAGATTAGATAATATTAAGTATTAATTTTGAAAGTTTAAAAAAAAAATAAATTTTATGTAAGACATTGAAAATGAATATTTAAATAATTTGTTAGAAATAGGAGCTATTACCAAAGATAAAAATGGAAAAAGAAAAAATCAAAATGTGAAAAGATAAAAGTATTTTTTGACCACATGTAAATTTAACCAAGGTGGCATAATATTTTTTAAAACCAAATATGGTTCACTTGTTAATAAACTGGTCAAGAAGTTAAACTTATAAAACGAAATTGCACATTTTCATTAAAAGTAATATAAGTTGAAAAGTAATACCACCTTTACCTCATAAACACTATCCTCTTCACTATTCACAGCAGTTAATCTATGACTTTATTTTTTTTTAATATTTATCACAAAAATATGTAATTTTTACTTTAAAGATTATAGTTTCCAAATATCATTTTTGAGAATTTTTTTTAATTCATTTTAATTTAAATATATTCAAGTCAATCTTTAATAAAAAAATGTAAAAAGGACAGCTAATATGAAATGGAGGGATTACATTTTTTTTTTACTTCATAATTACTTAAATACATATTTGTTTAAAAAAAGAAGAAGAAATAGAATATTTAAAATCAATAGTTAGGTAAATAGAGTAGTATCTATGAAATAATTGTGGACATACCCAAATATTAAAGAATATTTGAAATAAGTAATTATTTAAACCTTTGTTGAAATAGGGAATAATGTGGCCTAAATTTTAACAATATGAGATTAAAAAAAATATGGGTTGCACGAACAAGTCAATAAAATGTGTGTAATTAAAAATTGAGGCTGATGCATAAATTGGGCCCCATAAGGTAATAGAAGGATTAGCTCATCCAAACAAAAGACGTTGGAATTAGTGTAAATAATTCAGAGAAAGGATTCAATGGTAAAAGTTGAGACTTTAAAATTTCAGGGTGACATTGGAAAGAAATAGAAAAACTGGGAATGGTGGTGCAATGTGGAGAACAGATGAGAGACCAGGGGTGCAAAATTTTTGAGAAAATGAAGATAAAAATCAATTTTGTCCGGATGTAATTGAGTTGAGCGTTTCTCTCCCTCTTTTCTCTCTTTCACCCTCTCGTCTTTCTCTAGAAGTGTCTAGGCGTTAGAAGCATTGTTATGCCCGGATGAAGTTCCTTCTCAGTAGTCGTTGCGTACATGAATTTCCCTGCAATTTCTCAACGGGAATATGTGATTCCCGGCATCGAAGCCACCATGTAAGCAGAGATTCTCTAGATTTTTTTTCCCCCATCAATTGATGCTTCTTAGTCTCCCCTAGCTGATGCAATTTTTGAACAGATTTTCATCGATCTGGCTTTAGAAATTTGGGTTTTATACCTTAATTTTTATTTGCTACATTCCTGGGTTATCATGACTTATATGGGTTTGGGAAAACATTTTGTACTCTGAAATGATTAAGGTTTTTGCAATAGATCTAGTTTCTTCAAACAATTGGGTTTTTCAAAAGGTCACGGGTTATGAAAGATTTCCTACCCTGAAACGATTAGGGTTTTTCAAAAGATCTGGTTTATGGGAGGATTTGAGTTTTCTTTTCGAGTGTTCATCCGAATCGTTCTCGTGATGTGAGACAAGGATTCTAGATCTTCCCCCCATTTTTTTTGCCTCCATTCGGTGTCTATAGGGCTATTTCGATTGCGTCAAGGTAATTTTTTTTTACACATTTCCTTTCTTTTTCTTCATTTTCACCTTGATGTTATTACTACACTAAGCTAATTTATTTTTTTTTTTTTGCATGAGGGAAACACTTACTATGGATAAGAGCGATATGTACAGATGGGGAAGAAGGTATATTATTTTCATTTAATATATTTTTTTATTGCACACTTACTAAACTGAGGAATGGATTTGATGGGTCATTTTTTATGCTGTTGGCCTACAAACATTAATACTACGAAGTTATATAGTTAAGTTGTGAAATGAATTTAAGTATTATCTAAGTAAACTTTACCCTATTGTCCTTCTCTTTCCTTTTTTTTTCTAATAAAAAACTATTGTGTTAAAGTGACTTTTAATACTAAATGGTTTAAGATGTTTAGGGAAATGCAATCTGGGTAGGTTCTTAAAAAAGATTTAATAAGGAACATAGAAATGATAAATAAGATTGAATAGAAAACATAGAATTGATAAATAAGAATAGGTAGGGAAATGGGAAAACATTGATTATACTTAGGAGTAACATTGAACTTTAAAGACCTAGTCATGTCTGAATAAGAACTATAAAACCAACCAACTAAAACTAAATATGGTGCTTAAAATGAAAAAGAAGCCCCCTAGTCATACAAATCATTGCCGAAAGTATGAGCTTCCGAAAGATCTGATTAAAACCTGACCGAAGCCTAATGTACAGAAGTATGTTTTAATAATAAGAGATTAAAGAGTATGGGAAATTGCAATGTGAAAACATTTATTAAAACAGATTAAATGGGGGACAGAGGATTCTTATATTAGGATAATAAGAGAAATAAGGAAAGGCTGGTTCTAATTACGAATAAGACAGAAATTTAAATGACAAAGTGAGATTGAACGGAAAATAAAGTATTCATATATAAAGGTAACATAACAAATTGGAAAAGGTTGCATCTACCTAGGGATACGAAAGAAAATTTAAAAACAAAGTAATGTCTGAATAAAGATTAGGAAACAAACCAACTAAAAAAAATAAGTTGGTACAAAAAAACAAGAAAGCCCTAGTCATACAGATTATTTTGTGAACTATTGGCTTTAGATGGATCTGTCTTGATAGAGTTGTCTTGGTCACCTCCAGCCTCCCCTTTGTCCATTCCAGCAGCCCCCTCCTCTAATCTAGCTGACCCTTCTGCTGGTCTATGCTGTTGAAGCTCTACCTTCAGCATGGCAACTTCTTCCTCCAAGTCTTGAATTCTTTTGAGGTAGAAATTACTGATAGTTGCGTGGCTAAATTGAAACAAATCCATTTGGTACCTCAGGCCATTGTTCTTATATTGAGCCTGGGTCAGTCTTTCTCTCAGCTCTAAAGTAGCATCAAAGTTAATGTCATGGACGTAAAAATTATAGGAATTTTTTACTTTATGAATTCCCTTCTCAGCTGTTGAGGCCATTGCAAACCCTAGGTTCTTTGAAGGCACTCCTTTAATCTTCACAATATTTTTCCCCCCATATTCAGTCTTCTTAAGCTCTAACTGAACAGTGAACCTAAATTTTGCTCCTTCTAGCTCATTTGTATAAACAGGAGAATCTATTTTAAGCTTGGCACAAAAAAGGTCAAGGATATTGATGAAGGGAATTGGGAAAACCTCAATGATCTCCATTGTGGCTGAAAAATATTAAAACTGGTGGTTAAAATTAAAATGAAAAATTTAGCATATTGCATTTCCTATACACAACCTTTGAATTATGTGTAGCACTATCCTAAGGGTCCTACCAAAAGCATATTACTTTTATTTGGCAGCTAAATCGATCTACTTCCACCATGTTTATCATAGGCAATAGAAACTTGTATTTAGAAACTGCAACAAAGAAAATGCAAACTTAAAATAGAACCTGGTATTGCGTTGCTGGTAATTAGGGCATGACTTCCTTGGGGCTTGAAAACACTGCTGAATAATAACATAAGAAATAAATGTTAGCTGCATACACATAATTATGAGAATTATATAATTAAAAATATACTATAATTCAACCTTGTATTTTGTGCTGCTAAAGAGGTGGTTGTGTTCATTGCTACTATTAAACTTATCTGCATCAAAATGGAATAAAATAAGTCGGTTCACCCTACAGAAAAAAAATAAATAGATGGTTAGGATTTCCATATTTTCACACGCAGATAATAGAGGGCAACTGAAAGGATACACTGCTGATTTCCTTCAGGGCTTTAGGGAAATGTCCCAGTGTAATGCCTTCCCTTTCACATGAAGTTGTAACACTGGCCCTAGTAAGCATTCCCCTTGTCTGATAGAATATTGGTGGAGCTTAACACTAGGGAGAAAAAAGGGATAATGTAAAGGGAGGTTCACAGAAGCTGGACAGACGACAACAATAATAAGAAAAAGAGGTCGATTTGGTAGAATCATCAAAAGTGAAATGTAAAATGTTATTGTAAGGGTGGTGTATTTATAATATTCTGTAATAATTGTAATAGATGGTGGAAACTGTCAGTGTGGTGGGGAGTGGGGAAGTTAAAGGGGATAATGTTTTTTTTAATAGCTATAATCGACAGTGGGGGCGTCACGGGATAGTGGGGACGTGGGGAATTTAAATGTGCAAAAATTATTTGATAAAGTGGAGGTTTTAACGTCATGGGATATAATTGTATATGAGTTCAGGGTTAAACAATTTGAAAGAGTAATAGGAAAATCAAACTATGGTACACATGTTGATCTCCGATAGAATATGGCAAACATGTAAATACAGAAGAAAATGGGTTGAAGTCAATAACGTAAATAATGGATAACGTGACATGTTGTATTTCATAGGGACATTTTTTTAAGTTGCCACATGTCTTTTTCTGCTTCATTTCGTTTAACAAGTGCCAGGTTAGTAAAAAGTTTTAATTTATTGTAAATTAGAAAATGACAGTTTTGCCAAATTGTCCCACTTTCATATATATTAATAGATTAGTGGCTAATCGTAACTTTTCAAATAATGAAGGGTCATATATAATTATGGCCCAACTTTAAGCATAAATTATAATGATTCCCATGTACATTGAACATCTTGTAAAATGAGCAACCAAATACGCACTCATGGCCTAGCTTAAGGGACGAGAGATTAATGTTATTTTCCTATTTTATATGATTCTCAAAAGACCTATATTCGATAAATGGACCAAAAACCATTATGTTTAAGCTCACTAGTTGGTATATCAAACATATTTTCCAGCTCAAGCTCATTAAAACTCGATAATATAAGCATTGAACTGCTTGATATAGGCTTAGCCTATTTCCTAATTATTTGGCTAAAACCACACCCCCCAAATAAGGCCTTCTAATTAATGGACTTGACAACTTAGCCTATACCAATTAATTATTTGTATCGATGTATCCATCATCAACATTAGCAAATTAGACATATAACCGACCAAATGTAATGCTTATGTGCCTGACAAAAAATGTTATTGAACTAACATTTTATGTTAATAAAAGACAAAGTATTCCAGGTTTTAATCCCCATTATGGTATTATTTATTTAGAAGGCTTGAATAAGAAAAATTCATCAAATGAGATACCACATATGACCATGACCTCATATTTGTTCTAAAAAGTTTAAGCTAATGTGATAAGAGACTATCACTATATATCTTACTTTTGGTAATTCCCAACAATATGAGACAAGTCACTTGTACACATTCTCAACAATATTCCCTCGTGAGTGACTCCATTATGCATGAACACCACATTCTTCATTGAGTGGAAGCTTTAACCCACTAAGAGCCTATTCAACCATAAACACATACATATAAATGCAAACACTTTTCACATTTCGGGCATTGTGAGAGTTAAAAAAACTCTTTCACTAACGATGTCCGAGGGGTCACATGATCTTCAATACTTTGTTTCATTTGAAAAGTATCAACTCTAACATACCAATGTCATTACTAGCCAAACCATCATCTCTGATACCATTTGTTGGAAAGGTCTGAACAATGGAAATCTACTAAACGATATACTACATGGTCATAACCTCACACTTATTCCAAAAAACTTAAGCAAATAAGATGGGAAGAAAACCACCATCATAAATATGTATCTCATAATTTGAACAATTTACAACTCTGTGCAACAAGTCATTTGTGCACAACCTCAATATTATCAACTAAAATTTAAAACACCCAGAAGATTGGTTCATTTGTCCTAACTTGTTCTAATTATTGATAGATATATCCATGAAAATAGTTCACTTGCTTATATATTCAAACCTACTAGCTTGAGTGAGTTATTTGGGGATGTTTATTCCATTGACTATATTCTAGAGTGAGTTCATCAAATGAAAAATCTAGGATTCAGGTGACATAATTATTTCATCTAGGCTTTTTAACGATGAGATAGTAGGAGATAGTATATAATATATATGCTCGCTAAAAATTTTACAACATAAAACTTGATAATCATGCACTTAAAGTTTTGTCTCAAAATGTGTAAGCATGATAAGCTGGTTGGGGTTAAAAATTTAGATGGAGAAGAAGTTTAAGAGGGTGGAAAGTAAGGGTGGAGTAGGAGCTAATATCTTACTTATGCAGTGTTTCCTTGTCAGATGAAAAGGCAAATGAATGGTGCTGGCCTTTAGGAGTTGATGGTGCCTTCTCGGTAAGTATCTTGACCAAATTAGTTGAAGGTTCAATGCTGTAGCCAGAGGATATATCTCTAAGAACAAGATGGCGTAGATTGGTGCCGCGAAAGATTAATATTTGCATTTAGAGACTACTAAAGAATCAGTTGCCAACAAGAATAAATCTGACCCATCAAGGAGTGGTGCTTAGTGATGTACAATGTCCTCTTTGCTTGGATGCTGAAGAGTCGATTGAACATTTGTTCATTTGGTGCAAGGTAGCTTCAAGTCTGTGGGATAAAATTCATTATTAGTGACAGCTAGACAAAAGATTTTATTTATAGGTAGAAGGGTTATTTGATGATTAAAGGTCATTGAGTATTGATAAAAGGTTGAAGATTGTGTGGGAGGCTACCTATTTTGTGTCGTTATGGTCAATTTGGAAATGCATAAATAACGTGGTCTTTAGCAATGGGAATTTGTTTCTATTTTACAGTTGTTAAATGATATTCATATTTTTTGGATTCAAAATAGATGTAACAAGTTTAGATGTGTGTTGATTAACCCAAAATAAGGGATTTTAAACTTGCTATAAAAGTGTGTGGCTCTCTACTGCAATTGGATTAGCTAACCTTCATGGGTATAGTCGAGTTGTACCAATCTCCTAACTAACTCCTGGCTAGTTAGTTGTTTTGAATTAAGTTTTTTAATAAAATTTTTGTTGTTAAAAAAAAAACATTAGAAGCTGGTTCCGATGTTTTGTAAGAGTGAGTTTTAATAAGCTCCCCTTAAAACATTGTATCCTTTCCTTAACTCATAAAGCTTTGAAATGATTCTGAGTATTTAAGAAAAAAAAAAAGATACTCATGAAATAAAAAAAGACGATTCATGAAATAATAATTGAATTCATTAATTTTAATAAATTCTTGAAATACATTAGATTTCTTAATATTAAATAAAATAATTAATATAATATTTTATATCTAATACTCCCTTTATCTCACATTAAATATTTTCATTTCAACACTTTTGTTTCCTTATTTGTCACTATATCATATCAATTTTTACTGTCTTTTCACAATCATTCTACATCCAAACTATGTAACTCCATGTGTTCATATTGATGCAGTTAAAACAGGCATAATTAATATTTATTCCAACAATTCGATTGTTACATTTTATATTTTATAAATTGTCATCTCATACTATCTCAGGAGCTCCTCTCCACACACACTGGGCTCTCCAGCAACCTCAATGGCTAACGCAAAAAGGCAATAGGGGAGCTAGGGAACCCAAAATTTTTACAAATTATATATGTTATCCATTTATAGATGTAAAGATAAAGATTAAAAAGATTTATTATCTTTACTGTGGTCTCCAAAATGAAGTTTGTCCCTAACTTAAAATTAGGAATGTCAAAAAAATCCTATCTAACTTTACCCTCCCCAAACTTGACTACCCAAATCTGAAACCAACCCTACCCTCAAAGCCATTAGGAGAGTATGAGTTTAATTATCTTATATTACTTTAGTTTATGATTTTTTTAGTATTAACTAATTGTGAATATACATATTTTTTTTAAAATAAATGTGTGTGTGTGTATGTATAAGTTTAAAAAAATCAATATGCTTTAAAATGGGTTGGTGGGTAGTACCCGCCTACCCGTGGGCCGAGAACTACCAGAACCCAATTACTTGAGGGAAGGGTTTGAGATTAGCTATACTCAGCCCAAACCTGGCCCATTGACATTTTTACTTAAACTCCTAGCTTCACCCTTGTCAATGACATCGTCTCTATCTTTCTATACAATGCGAACTCATCCCCGATCGCTGTGATCAACATCAATGGCTCTTGTTCAATAAAGATCTTAGGTTGTGTGTTTTGGATTTTGATATGTTGAATCTATGCGGACAAAATTACAGAAATAAAGAAAGCTGCAAGTTTTGTAGTTGAGGTGGGGCTACAAGTCTAGGTTGCTCATACTACAACATATGGATGACAATTCCAAGATTATCAATGAGAAGCAAGATTTCAACTTATTTACTACATCTAACAAATAATCTATTACAACAAGCAACCCTGGCACCGATGCAAGAAAGCAACAAAATTTTAAGTGCTTGATGTAGATCTTTTGGCAAGCTTGGTTTTTTGAATTAGTGATGGCAAATTGTTGAAAGAAATCACCTAAAGCTCCTTGTACAAACAAAAAATAAAGAAAATTATATACCAATCAACTGTACCTAGATGTGAATATTAGGTGGTTGAAGGTAAAAAGAAAAAAAGAATATGCAGGTAATAGCACCAGTAACTACTGACGAATCATAAGTAATAGATGTGTGATTTTTTAAATCAATTTAGAAAGAATGTTGCTTCATTAATAATATTGTTTCTTTCAACAAGAAGTGATATTTCTTTCACACAAATATGCTATTTTGTAATGTATTGTTTCACTTCATATAAAATGTCGTTGCCTAAATAATGTTGTTTCTTTAAGTAAGAAGTGCTGTTCCATTCATACAAACATATTATTATTTAATATGTTGTTCAATTCATAATAAAATGTTGTTTCATAAATAATGTTTTGTAATGTATTGTTTCACTTCATATAAAATGTCGTTGCCTAAATAATGTTGTTTCTTTAAGTAAGAAGTGCTGTTCCATTCATACAAACATATTATTATTTAATATGTTGTTCAATTCATAATAAAATGTTGTTTCATAAATAATGTTATTTGTTTTAGTAAAAATGTCATTTCATTCATTCAAATGTTTTGTTCTGTAATTTTTTGTGCACTTCATAAAAAATAGTATTCTGTAAATAATGCTGTTTTATTCAGTAAGAAGTGATATTTCATTTATACAAATATGTTGTTCTGTAAAATATTGTTCATTTAATAAGAAATATTGTCTAAATGTGGTGATAGTCTTATAAAAAATGTTGTTAATTTTTGTAAGTTTTGCATTATTCATTTCTTACAGTGCACTATTCAATATGCAATACTAGTCCTATAAGAAGTGTTGGTCATTTCAATAAAAAGTATTATTCTATTCATACAAATATATTATTTTGTAAAATATTATTTATTTCATAAGATGTGTTGTTCTAGACGTGATAATAGTCATATAAAAAGTGTTATTTATTTTGTAAAATATGTTATTCTAGATGCAGTGACATTTTATGTAATAAGGCAAAAGTGAGTAACAAAGTGCACTGAGATTGAGTGTATCAACAAAATGCACCAAGTGCATCCTATAGCTACTCGAAGAAAACCATTTTCCTTAAAGAATCAAGAGAAAGAGAAAGAGAGAGAGAAGAATAACACAAAGAAAATGTTGTTATTAATTATTTTTTATTCTTTGTAAAATATATATTCACATTTTATAAAAAAAATGTTATTTTTTTTTCTTTTTTTAAAAAATAGTAAAAAAATATTAAGAAAAGAAAGTCAACATCTCATAAATTTTATATATTATGAGGAATGGGATTGGTTGTATGAATAAACAATTCTAGTGCTACATCAACTAGTTAAACTATGATTGAATAGGGTACAAAACCAAACTTTGCTACTGAGAAGCCAAAATGGAAGGTTTCAACAATTAACATATAGATTTGCTTTGAAAATGTAAAAACTTTTTTGTGGAAGGATAAAGTATTCAATATCATCTGATCTAGTGGACAAAACATTATGAAATGTATCAATTTTAGGAAAACCAAAAGACGAGTGCTTAAATGTATAAATTTATGTGCATAACAATATAAGGTAATTACAAATTTGCTATACAACAAAAAAAAAAAAAGCTATACTAATTCGTCCAAAATTATTGGGAATACTATAATATGGTATATAATATATAGAATAGCTATAAGGTACACCTGGTGCCGCTTGCTACTCCATCGCTTTTGCATTATTTATAAAAATATCACTGCATCCTAAAAACACTGTTGTCTAAATCGAATACCACTATATAGAACAATAGCATGTTTATTTGAAAAGAACAACACGTAATATTTTTTATTGAATCAAATAATATTATTTATGAATGGTATTTCTTATGAAATTAGCAATATTTTACAGAACATGACATTTGTAAGAATGAAATAACACTTTTATTGAACAAAATAATATCGTTTACAAATAGTACATTTTACAAAATGAACACTATATTACAGAATAACAAATTTATTTGAATGAAACAACATTTCTTATTGAATCAAACAACATTATTTATGAATAGTATTTCTTTCAAAATTAACAATATTTTACATAACAACATATTTGTAAAAATGGAATAACATACTAAAATGAATAACACTTATGACTAAAATGAACAACACTTATGGTTGAAAGAAATAAAACTTATTATTGAACGGAACAACACTTATCACGAACAACACATCTTATGAAATAAACAACATATTATAGAACAGTACATTTGTATGAATGAAAAAATATAAACTCCAATAGTTTTCCTATTTTGTAGTATCTTGCATTTATTATAAAAAAATTAAATATTATGCATTTAAAAGCAAATTTAAACTAATGGTTAGTTTAGTTATTAAAATAATTAAATATTCTATATATAAAACAACAATATTAAGACAAGTGAGAAAAGTCAAAAACTGGATGGGAAAAAGGCCAAAAAGTAAATTGGGAAGAGAGATGAGGGAGAACAATAAATTTTAGAGTTTCTGTAGATATAAGAAATTAATTCTTCTCTTTCATCTCATTACCTAGTTTAGAGAATGAGAGGAAAAGCTGTTGGAGTGAAAAAGTGCTTAATATTCCATAAAATAAAGAAAATCTATAAAATAGGGAAACTGTTGGATATGCTCTTACGAACAACATATCTTACAAAATGAATAACATATTACAAAATAGCATATTTGTATGAATGGAACAACATTTATTATTGAATGAAATAACATTTATTACTTAACAAAACAACACTTATTACAAACAATATATCTTACAAAATGACAACATATTATAGAACAACACATTTATATAAATGAAACATCACTTATCATTGAATGGAATAGCACTATGGAATAAAATTATATTTGGCTCTAAAAAAAAAAGATGAGCCATTTAGCACAACTATCAACATACTCATTCAGCCAACTCCTACGAACAGCAACCTCCACCACTAAGGTTACTTCTGTTATAGCATCGTCTCCTTGAAACTCCTCTTTATTGAATATATTCCTATAGTGAGTCTGATCCATAGTCGCTCGGACTCATCATCAGCTACGTAATTGAAGGAGCCGATAGAGTATGATATCCTCTACTGTTTTATTCTTACAAATTTGGTATTCAGTAAAACATTGTTAATTTGAGAAGAAATATTGTCCATAAATAATATTCTTTGAATCAGACAATGTGCTATTCTCTTCTGACAAACATATTATTTCTTTCTAATAAATGTGTTGTTCTATAAAATGTTATTCTCTTCAGGCAAATGTGATGTTCAAGGTGCAGTGACAGTTTCATAAATCTCATAAAAGTATGGAAGCAGTGCATGATCCGAGAGTATTTTATTCTTAACCTAATATATAAATGTTCAAAAAAAGGTCCCTTTATTGTATATTCATACACATTTTAAGCAAATCTTAAATCCATAAAAAGTGCAAAGAATTGTTTTTTAAAATAAAAATAAAAACATAGCTTTGAAAAATTAACATGGGCCTCTTTATAAAACTTGAAACTACTTAACCTAGGTAACTTTAATCTTAATCCTTAAACTTTTGCTCTACTTTAAATTCATCCCAGACTTTATACTCTGTAGATAAATGGAACTAAATATATATACGTACTATTGACTAGAAAATTGGGCTAATAAAAGTATAGTTTGTTTTTGGAGTACTTAGCATTTCTTGCCTCCAAAAAATTAATTGAACTATATTAATTATTTATTCTCTTCTCTTATAATTAGATATGAAATGAAACCTTTTACCTATATCCTTATTATTTTAGGTAAATTTCATCTGTGGTTTCTAATCATTTTGTGTTGTCCCAAATAGGTCATTAACCTTAATTTTGTCCTCTTAAAGTCTCTAACCTCCTTTTTTATCTCCTCCAATTGTCATTATTCCATCAATTTTATAGTTAAAGTTAACAGGATCTTATGAAAAATACCAACTTTGATCCTTCCGTTTTCTTCTTCCCACTCAAAGCACCCTAAATTTCTAAATTTAACACACACTCTTTCTTTCTCTCATCCATTCCCAAAAAAATGTGTTCGCCTTTACCTTCTATGTCTGTGAGTTGCCCCATTCTCCATCCAAATCCTCCGCTGCCAATCGCCACCGCTCCAAGTGACAATACTTCACTACGACCTCATCACCGTCTTAGGATCGCATGATCCATCTGGCCACAACCTCACTCCCTTAACCCGAGCCTCACTCCCCTAACCCGGGCCCAGGTCAACTATGCCTATCACATATCCACCCATAACCAGATTCCTCGGGATGAGGCACTAAGGCTAAATCAGAGCCTAACTCAAGTGCCTTTGTTAAAGAAATCTAGAACTAGTTCTCCAGCCTTTGATATTGTGACCCAATTGTGTTCGGTAGAGGATTTCAAGGCAATGGGAACAACGATAGTCCGGGGAATGTGGTGATGGAAATGACGGTGTTGGAACGATGACATCTTCCACCGGCCTTGTAGGCGAAGACACGGTTCATGTAGCACTAAGCAAGGAACCCTTGTGATGTGGGGCAGCAGCTAGTGGCGGAACTATTAAGGGGTAGGCCCCCCCGAAAATTTTGAAACTTTTGATATATAAGGTACTAAATTGCTTACATCGAGAGAAGTTGGGGATTAGATAAGTATTCTTGCCCCCTGAAAAATATGGAAGAATATAAAGATGGGGGGCAATGTGGCATGCGCTTAATAAATTAGGGACCAAATTTGTGGTTGTCCCTTTAGCTTTAAGCAACTGCTAACGCCTAACGGTGATGGGGGGCAATATAAAGATGGGGGGCAATAAGGTAGGATCTGAATAAATTAGGGACCCAGTGAGTAGTTATTCCCTCTACATTAAGGGATATTCTAGCATGGCCTAAATTCACTATTAGTCCTCAAACGTTTCCAACTCGTACGATTTGCTCCTTGATCTTTGAATTAGTGTGAATTAGTCCTAATTTACAGCTTTACCTAATCGCGACGTCGTCTCTCTCCTCCGAGCTCTGCCGACTCTCCTCCGGGCTTGCCCTCCCGAACCAAAAATCCTGGTTCCGCCCCTGGCAGCAGCCATTGACGATGGCGATGGGCCTATTAGGGGTTGAATCGATGTTGAATTGTGAGATCAATTCGAATGAGTTTGGAAAGGCGAGCTTGCAAATAGGCCAGCAAAAGTCACGAAGGTTACAAAAAGGTGAGGTTGCGATGTTGCAGAGGTCGCAAAAAGGCAAGGTCGACGAGGGTCATGGAAAGGCTGGCAAGGTTGCGATTTTCTTTGGGAATGGATGAGAGAGAGAAAGGAGGAGGTGGGTGAGTCGACACCAGTGGAGCATGTAATTCGAGGATGAATTAAGGATGAATTTCTTATTTTTTTTCTTGGATCACTGAAGTATAGATTTTGTTAACTTAAATGTGTTTTAAGGGAGAGAAAAAAAAGTAAGAACCAAAGTTGGTAGTCTCCCCAGATTCTGTTAATTTTAACAGTAAAATTAATAGAAAGAATACAACTTGGACAAAAATAGAGAAATTAGGAACTTTAAGAAAATAAAATGAAAGTTAGATACCTGTTTAGAATAATGCAAAAAGATTAAAGACCACAAATGAAATTTACCCTTATTATTTCAGGTTTCCTTGCTGGAAAAATAATCAAAACAAACAAGTTTCCTAACGAATTTGGCGCATGCGTCAGGAGGTTATTGGGTTTTGCGAGTTAGTTTAAACTTAACAGTTGTCAGCTCGCTCTCTCTCGTCTTCATTTCACCGGTTATTGATTAATTATTTGTCTCTCATCTCACGAGTCCACGAAGTTCCAATTGCAGTGGAGATGAAGAGCTAGGCTGATCTGAAAGAAATCGGAGCTGTTTGAGAAGGGAAAGATGGGGATGAAGTCGTTCTTGGTTGAGTTGGCTCCATTCGCAGCCATGGTGGCTGTCGAATGCTTGGATGTTGCCTTGACCACGCTGAGCAAAGCGGCCATGTCCAAGGGCATGAGCCATTTCGTCTTTGTCGTCTACGCTAACGCTCTGGCTTCCCTCATCCTCCTCCCTTTCTCGCTTCTCTTCAACAGGTAACTTTTCTTCTCTCGTCTATCAGTAGATCGGTTAAGGCAGGAATTTAGTTAAAGTAACAGTTTTCTGATTCTGGGTTCTTTTTCTTTTGGGTGACTGGGCGCAGGAGATATAGGCCGCCGCTGACTCTATCCTTGCTCTACAAATTTTTCCTCTTAAGCCTTGTCGGGTATGCATTTGAAGACCATGAGCGCTCTCTTTCAGTGTTCTGTTTCATTTTAAGAACTGGGTCTGTTTTGTTTCTGTCAAATCTTGGGGATTGACCTGAATTTTCGCAGGATTACTGTGATGCAGAATTGTGTGTTTACAGGTGTGAGTTATAGCTCTCCTACCCTTGGTTCTGCTATGGTCAACTTAGTCCCGGCTTTCACTTTCATACTCGCTGCTCTCTTCAGGTCTGTTTCTTCTCTTAGTGTAGCGTTCATCACTTGCGGTTTATTGGATTTCATTTTAATTTCCACACAGCAGCTCCAAAATGGAAACTTGAACTTAACCACCCTACTCTAACATCATAATAGTCCAAGAGTTCTGGCTCTATTGTTGAACTAGTCCTTTTTCTCCTATAGAATGGAAAAGTTGGATCTCAGAATATGGAGTTGTCGGATCAAAATCATAGCCACTCTGGTTTCTGTTTCTGGAGCATTGGTTGTAACCTTGTACAAGGGTCCTCGAATTGTTGGTCCTCTGAATCAACCTCAGCCTGAAACATCTTCCTCCGCTATGTTGAGAATGAACAACTGGGTGATTGGAGGCCTTTTCCTTGCCACGGCAAGTTTGTCTCTTGCATTCTCTAACGTTGGACAGGTAATCTCTAGTTCTGGCACTGAACTGCTTCAGGTATGGCTGTGGAAATGAGCTTGATCTTTGTCCAATACCCTTGTAGGCAGCTATTCTGAAGGGCTACCCATCAAAGATTACACTAGTATCCTTTTACTGCTTCTTTGGTACTATTCAATGTGCAATGGTTTCATTCATTGCTGAGAGAAACCCAGATGCATGGGAGTTGCATCCCGGTATTGAGCTTGTCGCTGTCATATACTCTGTGAGCATATTATTTGCTATAGATTTCTTCAAATATTGTGGTATCATGTAAACAGTTTTTTTTTTTGCTCATTTTACTTGTAAACTGGAACCCTGAGGCAACTGCTGATGCTTTCAGGCTGTTTGTGGAAATGTGGTAACATTCGCTGTGTTAGCCTACTGCATAAGTACTAAAGGACCAGTCTTTGTGGCCATGTTCAAGCCCTTGGGGATTGCCATTGCTGCCTTTCTGGGTTTTATGTTTCTTGGGGATACACTTCATCTGGGAAGGTACAGATTCAATCTCTGAGTCATCTAACTTGATGGCTTCATCAGTTGAAGGACACAATCTTTATGGGGCAACCTGTTTAGGCATGACTAGTCTTTTAATTTATTTTTAATATCTATTAACTGAACAAACTAAATTCTAGTTGTGCAACCGGAAATTGATTATTCTTTAATATGGCATTTATGCCAGTGGTTGCTTTCTCTGAACTTCTCGGTCCTTTGGTCGCTTACCAAGTTGATATTTGATGTTTATGTGTTTGGACTTTACAGTGTTGTTGGAGCAGTGATAATAGTGGCTGGGTTTTATGGAGTGATCTGGGCGCAGTCCAAAGAAGTGAACAAGGAATTGCATCCCCCGTTGTTGAGAGAAGAGAATGAAGTATAGAAAGGATCCCAGCCAGATTTATCTTTTCCTTATTTGGCCAATGAACAAGATTTACCAAGCTATAATGAAGAGCATGAATTTTAAACATGGTGATGTTTATAATTCTGATGAACATAAATAAGTGAACATGTGGCTCATGCAAAAATGTTTGAATTACAAAATTCATATAACAAAAAATAAACATAGATAAGAAGTGAAGATTCATTGGTGATACAAAACCAAAACCAGCCTACCAGAGTACCCAGAAAATGCAAACGTTAGACAATACAAGAGCAGATCTATGGGACATGGCTGTGGAGACGAATGATCAGCGGGAAGTGTAGATGTGGATGCCAATGGCAACGAGTAAGATGGTGAGTAGGCCAAAGTAGATGATGGCGTGGACGAGGATGGCGGTGCCGCTGGTGTGGAGGCTCCCAAACTCCACCACGCGGCCCCGCCCAGGGAGCTGAAACACCAGCCCCGGGCTCAGCAGCGCGAACAGCACCGTCGCCACCAACACCGGTCCCCAATCCGCCATCCCCGTTTTCGAACCAAATAGATAAGCTCAGAAGGTTCCTGTTCGAGCCCTTCTCTAAAACCCTCACCGGAGGAACAGAGCAGGTGAGGCTCTGTTTAATAAGTTTCTCTGATGAGCTCGAGCTGCGTTGAGAAATGAAAAGCGCAAGGCCAGCGAAGTCCGCGTCGGTTCGCGTGATCGATGAGTCGGTTCGCGGACATTTTCTTTTTGGCCTTTTTCAATTTCAACGGCTGCGATTTTCTGGGGGCGCTCCAATGACACACTCAGAGTTCTAGCCGTTGGTTTTCTTGCTGCCTCCGTCCAACTGGATTCCCTGCGAATCCGTGGCTCCTGGTCTCAGTCTCACGTGCGATCCCATCTATGAAAGGTAACCCATCATTGATTTCTGCAAATTTTCTCTTTTTTACCCCTAAAGTGTGAGCTTCGATAGTGTGGATGCGGTTTAAGATGGACTTATTAATACAATTTCTTTTGTAAGCTTGTTTTATGATGCAATTTTGAGTACCAAAAAAAGGGCCTTGATATTTAAGTGTAAGCTTAGATAGTGTGAATAAGATTTAGGATAGATTTATTAATACAATTTCTCTTGTAAGCTTATCTTATAATGCAATTTTGAGTACCGAAAAAAAGATTTGGTACTTTTACTACAAGTGTCTAAAACTAAGAAAAATTTCACTCCAAATTTAGAGGGAGTTCATTTCAGTTTTATTAGATTAATCAGGTCCAATTAATCGTCTGGTAGGTTAGATTGATTGCGGGTCAAAATCTTGTGTTCAAAAGTGGTCATAAATTCGGTGTTATTTACGGTGTGTGCCATAATTTTCTCCTAAGCCTAGTACCCTATACTTTCTCCCCCATCACCCAAATTGTCGCTCACCACCAACTCACCGAGCAATGTGTTTGATCTAAGTCGAATCACCAAAGAGTTTTGCAAGCGTCAATGTTGAATCGGATGTGCATGATGATCCCACAGAAAAGAGAATCGACATTGACTGAGAACAGGTGTGCGTCACCATATGACTTCATCGTAGTACTAGTGTTCTTAATCGGGTGTATCACCGACTAGATCTTGTCCTTCAATGGTTGGCTATCGCCTGACCGAGAAAAGGAATCACATTGTACATAATGTAGTCAACCCCATCTTCGGGTCCAATCGGCTGAAGCTGATAGGTAACACTTTTGGCCACTAGTGGACTTGGGCACGAGAGGATGGGGAAATCTGACTGGTTCATGTGATTTGTAAGCAAGACGGAGAAGCTCAAATGTAAGGGAAACCGAATTTAACACTTGTTTGGATAATAAGCTTGAAATTTGTATAGGATTGCTCAAAACTCGGTTTCTACGCCAAAATCTTGCTTGAATTAGCTTGAATTTGGTGAGATTAGCTTGAGTTGGGTTGCAGCCAAGTAGGTTTGAGAGAGACGTTTGGGCTTGCTAGGGAAAGATATGATTCTTGCTAAGAAATAACCAATGGCAAACAATTGTAAATAATATTGAATCTTGAGACCGAAATCACAACAATATACAAGGGTCATTTTAACCCGCAAAAAATAAAAAACTAGCCCGTGAATAAAAAGCTCTCATTAATCTAATTCAGCCGAAATGACCTGCACCTTAGTTGTTAAATCACATTTTCACCTCCAAGTTTATAAAATTACTCTTACCCTCGACTTTTTTCAATCAACAATTATGAATTTAAGTTGGTGATATACGTTGGTCTGGTTTCAAATAATCACGTACCATATCATGAAAGGCATTAAATTCACTAGACTTGTGTAGTAGAAAAGAAAAAAAGTCAAATAAAGTTCACATAGAAAATTCAGCCACAAAATTAAACGCATCAATTAATCTGAATCGTAAAAACTATAATACTTGTAAGTAACAACTACCAAAAAAAAAAAAAAAGGATATTACGGCTGATGATGTTTAATTGATTAACCGACGTAGATGTGGATGCCGAGGGCCAAGATGAGGATGGTGAAGGTGATGAAGAAGATGACGGTGTGCACGACGATGGCCCTGCCGTTGGTGTGGAAGCCGCCGCACTCCAAAGTCCGGTTGTTGCCCGGAAACTGGAACAGCAGTCCCGGCGACAGCAGGATGAAGAGTAGTAACCCCACTAGAACCGGAGCCCAATCCAACATTGTCTTTTTCGAATTTTTCAATTGGTACCCTCTTGCCTCTTCTCTGATTTCTGTGTGTTTGATTTCTTGCCAACAACTAAACCACCTTGCTCCGATCCAGCTATATATACTCACATAGTTACTTCCACCCGAAGATTTGGTCCAACGGCCACTTCAAAGTTTTTAGTACATTGGCGTTGTCTAGCCAATGTTCAAATATTTCTGAAAGTAAAAAGTTTACCCTTTATTGGATTGTCTCTCTTCTCGTTCTTAATATACCTTATTATATTCTAAATACCAAAAAAGATAAATACTCTTATACAAGCAGTCAAGGTCTGCAATTAATTAAAATAGACCTGTGTATGGAAAAAAAAATTGAGTTGTTTACTGAAAAAAAAAATAATTAAAATAGAGTTAAATCTGATAATTGTCATTGGACTTTTAGAAATACGTCCATCAGTCCATCAAACATTTTTTTTTGTGTCCATCCATCCGTTATTAGCTTTAAAAACATTATACCCCGTCAGATTGTTTGGTACTTTTACTTAAAAGAAACTCACACAGATTGAGCTGCCAAAATTAAGATTACTCTTCAGTAGAACTCAAGAATTATCCATATCAATTCAGTACTGCTGCTTTCTTACTTCTAGTATCAAAAAAAATGAAAAAAGAATCAAGTGCTCTCAGATATGGAGAAATTACAGTTTTGGTCCAAAATTTTGAATTTATTCACTTGGGACACCCAATGGACTGATGTTCTCAGTTTTGAACGTGTTAATGGGTTCATTGTAATGATGAAACGTTTGATGGGGTGATAGGCATATCTATAAAACTTCAATGGTTTTTCTGGTATTAAACCAAAATATAACAAGAAGAATTCCTTAGCCGACTAGCCGTAGTACTTTAGTGTAAGCGTACCTGATGCTGATGGAATCTAATTCCATACGTGCAACAAAATTAAGGGTAGCGCTTTTCCGGGTTCCACACTTGTTGAGCAAAGGTCTCTTTCTTTGATCTAAGGAAATGGACAAAGTACTGCCTCATGAAGAGGTGTACAAGAATTGAAAAGATTTCTTGCTAATACTACACTAAGTAATTCAATATCTAAAAGTGAGCAAGGTAAGAACAAGGCAACCAATTGTATCTTTTTTAAGCTGGATGCTTTAACATGTATAAATATCAATATACTTACATTTTGGCAATTTTTCAAATAACCAAAATCTAGTTATTCTTATTTCCAAATGCTTAATAGTGAAAAATTATAACAAGGTTATCTCATTTTAAGACTAAGGAATGTCACTGGCACAAGATGATGGGTGGTGGGTCAACCCGATCTAAACTGGCCCCGCCCCACTGGGCGGGTAAAGGCTGGATTGGTGTAGGTCTAAGTTTGTTTGGGTTTTTTTATTTAAAGAAAAAAAAAAGAAATTAACTGAAAAAAATGTAGTTAATGTGCATAAGTATTTTTTTAAGAAGAAAGCACCACCATAGGTGTAAACTTTGTTAATTTAAAAGCCTAATAACACTTACAATAACCGAATCGTGCCTCCCATGAGAAAATGATAAAAATATTTAAAAAATAGGAAGAAAAGAACTAGCCTAAGATTTGTACTTAATAATATATTCAAATCAAATACAAACTATGAGTAGTGGTGGCCAATGGGCTGAGTTGACCCAAGTCTGGCTTGGGTCAAACCTGGCTTCGCATGGTTAAACCCGGGCTCGGCCTAGCACGGATAAGACTCGTGAGGTGGCGGGGCGAACATGGGCTTAGAAGAAGATGGAGGCCTAACCTAGCACGGCCCGGCCCAACTCTTCATTCAACCCGCCCCAGCCTCGCCCTGCCCACAACTCACTTGAGCTGAGCCAGCTCAGGCCGGGTCGAATGTTTCCAGAAATCTATTGAGTTTTTAAAAATTAAAAAAAAAATGGTAAAATGACAGCCAGCCCCCCTAATGGTTCCAGATTATTTTTTTTTACCCTAGACTTTTTTATCCTCACTCATCAGCCACTAACGGCTTGTTTTTTAGGGTTTTTTTGGTAAAACCAAATTTTCCTTCTCCTATAAATAGCTAGCCTCCTTCCTACAGTTCCTCACACCAATCCTTTTTTCTCCAATCTCCTATAATATTCTCTCATTCTCTCTACTATCTCTTTCCAAGTTTCTTAATCTTTCATTAATATTTTCTTAATTTCCTCCTAATCATCTCTAAATCTCTTCAATTATTTTCTTCCACTAATGGCTTCACGAGGGAAGAACTCCAGCAAGGGCAAGAGTAGATTGTAGGTTTCTTTACAATTTAAAGAATGTAATAAATCTGATTATGCTATTAAGCACAGATCTTAAGTTTTACCTTTTTTTTTTTTTTCCTGGAACATTTTGTCATTTTCAAGTGTAAGACACATTCTAAACTATGTAAGTGTCGTTTGACTTTTTTATTAATAAAAATGACACCGGCGGTGGTGTTTCTTCTTAAAAAAGTATATATTTCATAAAATTACTATCAAAGAATGATTGCAAATATATTAAAACACATTTTCAATTAATCACACAAACTCGGCCCAGCTCGGACCTGGCCTAGGTCAACCCCACTTTGATGCAGGTCGTGCCCGGGTCTAGAAAGGCCGACCTAGGCCTAGCCGGGCCAGGCCAGGTTCGGGCCGAGTTGGCCCACTGGCCACCATTAACTATGAGAGAAAATTATGTCTCGTCGTTGGATAACACCTCATTATCGAAACTCTTCTAGTTTTGCTTTCATATTTGAGCAAAACTCGAATCATGATTGTAAATACATACTTCAATGCCTAATGTGTCAAGCCAAATAGATGACTGTATGGAGAAGCAATTTCGGCAGGAGAAGCTCTGTGTACCCAACCAGAAAACTCATTTTTAAGAAAGAGAAGTTGTAGGGAGGGAGTTGAATAAGGTTTTGTTATGGGTAAGTGCAATTTGGGAAGGAGAGAAGGGAAGATGGTAGTTGAAGTGTTAAATTCACTGGTTTGAGATACTTTGAGTGGGAGGATGAAAATGAATTGACAAAAGTTGGTATTTTTCATGGTAATTTTGTCAAATTTAACTGTGAATATGACGAAATGACCTTAATCATGAATGTATCAAACAATATGTTAGGGACTTGTTTATGACAAAAAAAAAATTAAGATTAGGGGCTATATATAAAATTTACACAATAGATATGTGATCCATATTATGTTAAAACTTTCATACGAGTATTTTATTTTAATTTATATAGGTGTAATCAATAGATTTTGAAGAGTTGGATATAAATGGAGATGTGACGATACATATTAATGTTAGTTTCTATCATATTAACATTTTTTTGTCAAAATTAATGGTAAAAGTGGGGAACAAAACTCAATTATACCCATTTCTGAGATTCAATGAGACTGTACAAACTAGTTCTACAATAGTCTATTTAAAAATTAACTTTTCATGTAAGCGAATATAAAAGTGTCATGGATTACTTTTCAGTAAAAGCGTTTAGCAGAAAGTTTGTTAGCAATTCTAACATGATGACACTAAGGCAATATAAATCAACAAATGCAAAAATTCTAAAATGACTCTTAATGTTTAAAGGTATGCCCATCAATACATCAAATTCCTTTCATACCCATCCATAGCTTTCAGAATTGTGTACATAAGTATAGGACATGCTTGAATTGACAAATATTTGAAATTGTGAAACTAAAATATAGTACTATATGTTTTTTTAATTTGGAAATGCATAGAGGAAGGTCTGAAGAATTAAAAAACCATAATGTTTTTAGTGTTTGTAACTACTTAAACATTATAAAACATCTTAATAAAACTAAGGGAAAATTATTAAAACCTCCATGAGGTTTAGGTGAACCTACATTTGTGTACTCCATTTTTTAAATACCTACTCTTGTTCCCCTAAGATTCAGTGAAACCTACATTTATCCCTCTTTAGAGCTAATTCCATTAAAGTCCGTAAAAAAAAAAAAGCACAATCTTTCCTCATAGTATTTTTTTATTCAATTATTCCCCCCGAAACTTTTATATTTATGGTTTTTTTCTAGGTAAAATTTGAATGAATATCCAAAGGGAGCGCGTATGGCATCACATATGGCCCAAGGGTCTACTCATCCTCCAATTCCAGTACCGTTGAGCAAATTGCCATCTTTTTCCCTTAAATCGGCATACATTTCTTTGAATCGTCGTCCCTTCTTTTGAATCACTGTCCAATCAAGTCCACCAATCCACCTAGGCTACTTTGATCTTACTACAAAATCACCAACGTCGGTCACTGGCAGAGAAATGATTTGTTCTCTGATGCGATTTCCAACAGGTAAACAAAGCAACACAAACAGGTAAATGGTTTGGTGAGGATTGTCAAGCGATTTCGAATGATTTCCTGATCTCCGATGCTTCCTCGATCTCTGAATGATTTCCCGATCTCCGAACGACTCCCTAATCTCTGGATGATTTCCCTATCTCCAAACAATTTTTTAACCTTTGAATGATTTCTTGATATCCAAATGATTTCCTTAATCTACGGAAGATTTCTCAATCTTTGATGCCACCTCAATCATTTTGCAGTGACGATGGTAGAGTTCCATCCATCATTGGAATTCCAAAATCCCTTATAAAATCTATTCTAGCAGGAACAAAAATCCCTAGAATTTGCATCAATTTGACTGGCGAAAATGACCAGATAGTCATGACATGCAACAGTTTCAAGCTTTACACCACATTGCATAAACTGACTTCAATCATGATCATCTTGGTTCTTGCGATTATTATGGTCCAACTCTCTTCCATGGAGGCACAGACATGCTTACCTCTATCGCAGACCCAGGCAAGTTCATGAAAGATGCCTGCAGCAATGGATGTTCAACATTTTTTGGTGAGAAAATATTAGTAGTGAGACGGGTGCAAAGTTTGGAGGGCAAATTATCGATTGAATAAATCTAGAAGGTTAAAATGAATTTTTTTCTTAATGGTTATTAATGGAGTTAGTTCTAGAAAGGGATAAATGTAGTTGAAAAAATAGAAAACACCAGTATAGGTTCGCTTAAACCTCAAAGAGATTTTGGTAATTTTCCCTAAAACTAAATAGGGTTTATTAGATCTCATTTAAATAAGAACATTTGATATTACCAAATTGCATGCTCTTGATTTCCAGCTAGATCTGCTAGTAGAACTTTTCCTTTCTTTTTGTTAGTAGTTATCCTACCGCAAACACTAGATAGAATAGGAAATTAGTCCATCATACAGAAGTTCAAGGGCACAACCAAAGAAGTAGAAACTGCAAATTTAATTTTCCTACAACTGTACAAGTCCTATCGAAACTAGCCATTAAAGCCCAATTCATTTCACGTTTACACAGTCCTATTTATGTATTTTTTAGTGTTGGGACAAGTCGTACATGTGACCTAGTTTGGGAAAAGATGAATTCATCCTTGATCATCAATCTGTGTTTCATACCAGATCCAATGAGCCACGCGTGCACTATTAAGTACACGAGGGCAATAAGAGAATGGACAAGAAATGAAAAAAGAGGATCTGTTGTTTTTCAATCTAAAAAGCAAACACACAAACCTAGGCTAAAGACACAATCAATTCTTAAATTTAGAGCCCCAAACCTAAATCTTAGCTCAATGGTAAGATTCAACCACAAGGGAGAGATAGACGATGGCTACAGTGCCGAAAAACACGTGAAAGCATTGTTTAAGGTTATATAGTTCTGTGATCGTAGGGCAATATCTTTATTTGTTTCTTATTTTGCTCCTAAATAGGTCAGTATGTCACCATCATGCATAGGAGGATGCCATTGGCCTTTATCAATCTTGTGGGCTATTCATGCTAGGGTCACTGGGATGCAGGAGGCCGGTAGATCTAGTTGGGTAGCAATAGGGTGGGGGGCAAATGAAGTAGAGGATAGGCTGGCTTAAGAGATGAGGCGACTACGTATGCTGTATGCATGAAGGGCCTGCAAAGAAGCAAACCTTAATTGGTGGAAAGAATTGCAAGTCGATAGAGATAGTGGACTAGGCCATGCTTGTAAATATGCCAAACATTATGGGGTACTCAATTGGTTCTAACAGCGTCTACCCGACTTCGCAGTATTAACATATTAACATGATTATGATTGTATAAAATGAACTGCCTATAAAATTATTGAAGGACCAATTAAAGAAATCCATAAAAATTTAGCATTAAAATAAAATTTTTGGTGTTTCCAATAAAAACAAAATGTAGCAATCTATTCATAATTTAGTCGTAGTAAGTAAACTCATAATAAAAACCCCTTAGGTTGGGTTGAACCTATAGTTTTTTTCTCACTATTTTAAATACCTACTCTTATCTTCTGCTAAATTAACTTTGTGATTCACTGTTATTGAAAAAAAAAAAGTGAGAAAATACTAGACTTTGCCATCCTACACTTCTTTATTAAAAACTTTGAGGGCCCCAACTTATGCATCTACCAATCAACTCTATCTTTGACTTTGCCTTTTTCCATCCCCTCTATCTCTTCCTCATCTTCTTCCTATTCATTATGAAACCTACTACCACCATCGTCCCTTATGATGAGGAAATAAAAAAATAGAAAAAACCCCATTTGACGTGCCAACGGAGAATCGAAAAAATCCTTCATTCTCAAACACAAAAAACCTTTATCGAAAAGGAACCGCAATCACTAAAAAAAAAAAAGCCAAACCGAAAAAAGTTGCTTCAATCCCAAAATCTAATCCCAACTGTCGTCTTCACTGGCACCTTTGGTCGTCATCGTGTCTATTTAAGGCTGATATTCTCAAATCCCACTACCTTTATTGATCGCAACTTAGTCTTTGAGAATTCGACGGTGAATTGAAGATTGATTTAGAATCCCCATCGCCATCAGTCATCAGAGTTGCCCATCGCTCATCAGCCTTTATTTTTCTGTCGAAAATGAAGGATTTGGAGAAGGAAGTGTGCTGGCACATTAGAAGGAGCCGATCTACAAATCTAGGAGCTTAAATACGTTTCGTATGGGAAGGATTTTGTATCGGTGGGACATAAGGATTCGAGTCATTGGAGGTGAGTTTGTTCGGTACTTGAGGAAGGTGCGCTGGATAACAGGAAGGAGCACAGAAAAGATAGGATAATGGGTATAGAAGGAACAGGGAAGAGGAGGAAGAGAGGTGAGATGGATTTTCTAAGGAAGAAAAGTTAGGAAGGTAAAGTTTGACAGTTTTCCTTTTATTTCATAATAGTGAACAATGATGTTAACTTGACTGGGACAAGAGTAAGAATTTGAAACAATAATGATAAAATTATAGATTGAATCAAATCTTAAGAAATTTTTGTAATTTTCCTATTATTAGATGGTAGAAGGTTCGATTGCTTACACACAATTGATCTTCCTTTCCTCTTATGGACCAAAAAATGATTAAGAGAAGACTCCCAAAAACAAAAAAACCAATAATAATGAATCGTAGAATTGGAGCTTCATCAGGTAAATTTACTTTAAAGCCCATTTGACTTTACAACGGCGAGGCGTAATTGCAAACGCTTGAGATTTCGCCTTTTATCCGAAATTCGCCCGCCAGGAATGAACAATTAGCAAAATCCGTGTATTGTTTCCAGAAATTTCAGTTATTAATTGCCCACGTGGCCCAACCTCATTCGTCCGCCTCCCAAAAATTTCACGTTGTCCTCCAATTTCCTAGGGTTTCTTTCTTCAATTCCGTTTCTCCCCCTCCACTCTCCCTCTCTCTTTGGGTCGGTTCGTTTTCCGGGAACTTTGCAGTTTCCCGATAGGATTTCCGGCCGCGACTCCTCCGTCTTCGCGCAAAGATTATTGAAGCTAGAACAATTTCGCGGCCTCGACCTGTTTGCCGGAGCTCTCATTTTCAGTTCTAGCGGTTCGATTTGAATCAATAATCTTTGTTGCACCGGAGGTTGATCGTATCGGTAAGGTTCCTGGTCATGAATCATGTCTTTTGTGCATTTATCGACGGCGTGAATCAATAATATTAAAAATAAATTTCGTCGTGATTTGAACTTTTTGATTTTGAAATCGAACGTTGTGCATGTGGCGCTTCCAGTTGGTTCTTCTTCTTGAGGTAGACATGGCTAGTCATGGCGGTTCTGCGAGGAAAAGTTTATCCTTGACAAATTCATCAACTACGAAGAAAAAAACTTCGGAAAAGCTACTGCCGGATACTGCACGAAAATCATTGTCGGCTTCACGGCCTATGTAAGCATCCATTAAATGCTCTTTTGTTGCAGCTACCGTTTCTTTTCCGTCTTCTGAAGGATTTTCTTCTTCGTTGTGTGTTAAAACTGCGCTCAAAATGAAGTGCTAGCAAGTTTAGTTCTGGAACTAACGGTGTTCTGTCAGTTGCCTCGCTGCTATAAATATGCCATCACAACAATAAGCTCCTAAAAGATTGAAAAGATATGTAGTATGGTGTTATTCGACATTGAAATCTTATGGTAAGTATTTTTACATGCTGTAATTTCAAGTCCTTTTGGCAGTTTGCATCAAAGACTATGATTAGGCATTTTGGCATCAAGGTTTTCTCCAGAAACTGCAGCGCTATTGAGGGGGTCCGGGGCTGGTTTTGACTTTTAAACATGCGCCCAGCTTTCTTTCTTCAAACAGCAAATGGATGCAACCGAAAGAGCATTAATTGGGGTGCAGCCCCTGCTGAAAAATTTTCTAGAGAACAGAATTTCATGAGGCTTTGCATGCTTTACATTATCTAAAAGTTTGTCTCAAGTTATTTTTCCATTTATATTAGAACTATTAGAGTTGTGAAGGCTTTCATCTTTCCTTTTTGTTTTGTTTCTTTTCTTTTGTTGTTTGATATAGCAACTATGTAACAACATGTGTAGCAGTTGTAAAAACGAAATATGTTGTGCCAAATGTTTGATATCCCATATATTTCTTTTTTACAAGAAATCAAATTATCAATAATATAGTTTAGTTAGATCTAGATATCACCCCACGGCATGTTGTGCCAGAGTCACCACTTTTCAAAAGATGTTATTGAAATTTTTAATCAAATCTTGAGTTGATGCTGTGGGATTAATTTTCCCTTCAAACTTGGTATTGTACAGGGGACTAACTGCAGAGCGAACTGTAAAAAAATTGCGCCTGTCAAGGGCCCTTACAGTTCCTGAAAATACAAGTGTTTTTGAGGCTTGTCAAAGGATGGCTGCTCGTCGTGTTGATGCTTTATTGCTCACTGACTCTAATGCGCTGCTTTGTGGGATTCTTACTGATAAGGTTTTATTGCTACCACATTGACATTTTTTTTATACAGCTCGTTCACTAAAATTTATAGGGAACTGATTATTGTGTTATCTACGGAATTTATATGAGCTATTTGCTACAAAGAATGTTACAAACACCCCTACTGTAGACTCATAATTACAAAGCATATAGACATATTATGCTGGTAATGTACCAATGACCTGCTAGGCAGCCTTAATTTCATACAGGATGTGCCTAACAGCAGGGGACTCCAAATTCACTTACAAGTAGCCCTTAGGATCCTTCCTTGTAACTCAATACATACCAGTCTGTGAAATTAGATATTAGATTGATCAGCTAAGAAAGACCTCAATATCTGATAGCTTGTAATTTAAGCTGTCATAACCTGAAATTACCAAAAATTGTCTGCAGAAAATAGTTTGTTGGCAAAGCCAAAGATTTCGACTTGGAAAATCAATTTGAAAGTTTAGACATGTCTTAAACGTGCATTGTAACTTGTCCTCCACGTTTCATGTCCAAACCACAATAGAAAACAGAAAGTCAAACCAAAGGTCAATAAAAACAGTTCCTGCCTAGTTTTTGTAGAAGCAAGCTGAAACAAAGTCCAGGAACTACAAACTGCCATAATTCTCGGAGCAAATCATTACTAAAATCCTTTAGAATTCTAGAGCCTCCAATTCATCAGATAAAAATGAGTTATCAGAACAAATTACAGAATCATCTTAGTACCAGCTGGTCCTTAACATATGTGTTAAGTACATTAGTTACAGGATCCTGGGGTTCAGTAACCCTTGTCCAGGATTTACTCCTAAGGTTTCCTATCCGTAAGAGAGGTCTTCACCACCATTAACCTAGCCACAGCATCTGAAATCAGAAAACTCAGCCACAGTGCATTAGTGTTCAACTCAGTGAAGTCTGAAGCAAAGCAACATTCTGAATTAATAACAATCAATGAGGCTAACCTGAGTATCTTATAGAAGAAGCGGACATAAACATGGTCTTTAGTTAGCTCTACAAACTTCCTGCAAAATAGTCATAAGGGGGTGAGTTTCTAAAGAAACTCAGTAAGAGACACTTAGTGACCATGTTAGTCCATATGGTCATCATTCGAAATTGATCATAATTAGTTCATGACAATCAGCAGCTATCATTTACCTGCAACCAAAAACAAAAGACAACACAAAGAGCAAACACAGAATATGCAAACAATAGACACACAGCAACCAGCAAACAAACATATATAAAACCAACTGATGAGCAGATGATAAAATAAAACAGAATTCTTAGTTTATGACTCATAGTTCATAGGTTACAATTACATAGCTGGGCAGCAATAGTAGCTATGTCTTCTAACACAATGCAAGCGTTTTGGTCATACAATGAGCTCATTTGTGCAATAGGCGTCTTAGGCCTATAAAGTGTTCGGGTTACAGTTTTCATACTTCCCCCTAGCTTACCTTTCGTTAACCATTTCTGGTTGTTCTTATACATTCATAAATCCAGCAAGGATTTGTTCCCGGTTCCTGTGGAGAATCACTTGTTCTCAGATCATTAGGAACTTCTTTAGGAACCTTAATTTCTTACAATACCCCTCTCAGGAACTATGATCATTCATAACAAATTAATGTCACATAGTTCCTTAACCTCCTCACAAACATGCAAGGCTTAGTTAACTGAGAATTAATAAGATTCATGTAAAATTCTTAGGAGGTTAGTGTCCCGTACCTTTAATTCATCTTTTGTTCCCGAAATTCCTCCTTATTCATCACAGCCCTCATTAACTTTTAGTTTGGCTATGAAGAAAATAGATCCTTTGTGTAACCTGAGCCTACCACTTTGCTAACCAGGCAGCCACTTTTCTTTCGAGCTTGCCAAGACCATTTGAACAACCCATAAATCCTCTGTTAATACCTGAAACCATAAGCTAGTGACTCAATTCTCTCTCTGGCTTAACTTGACATAGAAGCAACTCCTTACTCAAATAACCTGAGACCACCATCATGCATCTTAGGCCAATCCTCCATTGTTGCTCTGTTTTTCTTGTGTTTCCTCCCTATTTCGTGGTCAAAACCAGAATTGGGTACGGTTAGGAAGGAAACAAGATTGTCTTTGAAGCTGGCAGACAAGTGCCCGACATGCTGGCTTTCTTGTTTTGTTGGGTGGGGTTTAATTCCTTGGCGATACCTTACCCTTTTTTGTCATTTACAAATCAGCCCATAAATCTGTCTTTTGTTCAGTTTCCTCCTTAAACCCCGCTAGCAAAACTTTTCCAATTAATCCAATTGGGTCCATTGCCCTTTTGTCAAGTAAGTCCCTTAATAATCCTCCATCTTAGGAAATTAAGTCACTCAGTTCAAAACCAGTCCTAAACTTCCTGGTTCTTTCTAATTCAGTCCCTTGGCTCTCACAAGCTCCCAATAAACTTTGCAATTAAATCCTCTTCTTGGTCCAAATAATCAATTAAGCCACTGGCATTAGTAACTTAACCTGGCTCGGCTACGTGATTCATCTTAATTCATAGTCATAAGGTGAATTAATCTGTCAGGGGTAAAGAACTCATAGCCTAATTTAATTAATTAAGCAAATGGTCTTAATTACCTCATTAGCTAAAGCATGTGCATAACAAAGAACCTGCTTGCTTGCTTTAATTGTTTGAATAATAGACGTTAGTCAGTTTTCTGATTTAGTTGTCACACTGGTTTGAAGGACATAGCAACAAGGGTAATTGCTTGTGAGCTCGATTTGGAGAACACACCTGTTTCTAAGGTTATGACAAGGAACCCTGTATTTGTTCTTTCTGGCACACTTGCAGTGGAAGCCCTGCAGAAGATGGTCCAAGGTTTGTCTAAATCTGCAAGGTATTCCCAAATTGTGAACAGTACATTTTCTGACCCCTTTTCTATCTAAATAGGAAAATTTAGACATCTGCCGGTGGTGGATAATGGTGAGGTTGTTGCTTTACTCGATATAGCAAAGTGTTTATATGATGCTATTGCTAGAATGGAAAGGGCTGCTGAAAAGGGAAAGGCTATAGCTGCAGCAGTTGAAGGGGTTGAAAAGAACTGGGGAGCATCTTTCTCTGGTGGGTGGACAAACTTGATGTAATTCTTTAGGGTTCTAGACAAATGGCATTGTTCTTTTGGTATTTCTTTTGTTGATTTGCACGGTCTGGATTTGTATTTCATGCTGACTCCAATTACACAGGTCAGACTTCGTTTCTTGAGACTTTACGAGAACAAATGTTTAAACCCTCATTATCTACCATAATTGCAGACAATTCAAAGTAGGTAATATTTTTTCTCTTGGATCATTTTGTTCCACTTCAAAACTAATGATTTCTGTGTTCTCTTTGCATGCTTTACTCTTTCCTTGTTTACTCTGGCATAGGGTTGTAACAGTTTCACCAACTGACACTGTACTAACGGCTACAAAGAAGATGCTGGAGATTCGAATAAGTTCTGCTGTTGTAACAGTTGAAAACAAGCCAAAGGGAATTCTTACGTGAGTCTCTATTCTTAAGTTTTTACTTTGAACATCTGAGGGGGACTGAACTGCTATTCCTTAATTGTTTAAACATTAGCAGATTCACTTGTGCTTTTAATTTTGCCAGCTCAAAGGATATATTAATGCGTGTGATAGCACAAAATCTTCATCCAGAGTCAACTTTGGTTGAGAAGGTATCTTCTCCACTGCTGATATCTGTTCTTTAAATTATATTTTTGTGCCTTTCACTCTCTTGGACCATGCCATTTATAGATTTTCTTTACCATCTGACGTTAAGGCATATGGGTTTTTTAGATGTGTCTACTTCATCAAAGTTCTGATTTCTGGGCATTATGGCCTTGTACTGTGTGCAGGTGATGACTCCAAATCCAGAATGTGCGACTATTGATACTCCAATAGTTGATGCATTGCACATCATGCATGATGGGAAGTTTTTGCATCTTCCTGTGGTGGACAGAGGTAATGTAGTAATGTCATCTGGTGGTAAAACTGAAATTTGTTCACATGCTATTTTAGGTATCAATAAATCTTTTAACTTGTGTCAGATGGAGAGATAGTTGCAGTTGTTGATGTAATCGATATCACAAATGCTGCTGTTGCTACAGTAAGTAAGCTGCCACATGATGATCTGGAAGCAGTCATGTTTTCATGCACTCACTATTGTCAGCTGACTTGCTTGCGAGGAGCATACCTGTTTGGCATGTGTTTTCTGTTCTCGCTGTCCAGTTAGAGGGCTTTTGATATTTTTGCATTGTATCGATTAACCTGCTGTAGGATTGTTTCTAACTAGTCATAGACACTTTCCCTTCTTTCGCTTTAATAATCCGTAGGCTCCTTTCCTGATTTGGGTGGAATGTGGATACCGGGCATGTATAAATGAGTCATGCCTACATTCAGTATTTTCTGGTTTTCTATTTAGTCAGATGGGTATCCATAAATACATTTAGGGATGCAGGGAACGTTTGTTTATGACATGTTACTTTTTTTGTTCATCTTTTCAATATACTTTGTCTCCTTATGTTCTTCTTGCTTCTGAAGTGTATTCTTTTGTTTCTTTAATAGGGGATAGTTTTTATCGTTTCAAGGTCAAGTTTTGGCTCATTAATCAAGTAAAATAATTTCTTAATGAACAAAATGAGTTTGCACTGCTGATTTAACTTGTTGTATCTTCATTTTCATTTTCTTTTCAATCAACAAAATAATCTTGTTTTATTTTTTTTAGTTAACATTTGTCTTAACTAGATTGTTCATATGTGAGGCATGCATCAGTTGTTACACACTTATGCTGTTTTATATTTGAATCCTTGTCAAAAAGTTTGAATAGATCAATTGATGTATATTAGCATCTTTTTACAAGGCCAATATTCTGCATTTCCTGGAGAACCATGCCACTCGTTTGACTCCCTCAAAGCTTTGCAGACGCCTTGTTATTCTTATCATTAACTTAATGGTTAGGTTGGGAATGCACCCGGAGTAAACATAGAAGCTGCAAACACAATGATGCAGAAGTTTTGGGATTCTGCAATGGCATTAACTCAGCATGATGAAGATGAGGAGACACGGAGGTTTTATTTTATTTTATTTTATTTTATTTTATTTTTATGATGTTCTGCTACTAGTATAACTGTTATCTTGGCAATTCCGCATTGAACATATTGTTAGTTGATTCCAGTGATGGTTCCTTGAAGTTCGCTTCTGAAGGAGGAGAAACTGGGAGATTGCTTACTTATCCTTCATCAAACTTGCCAAACACATTTGCTTTCAAAATTGAAGACAGAAGGGGACGTATGCATAGATTCACTTGTGGTATGTTACTGGTCCTTACTCCAACCACTTTGACATTCAGGCAAGCGTGAAAACTGTAGACTACACATTGGCTTGGCTCTCAGTATCACCTCACCCACATTTTGTGTTCCAATGCTTTTAACACTGAACCATCAGTGCGTACATGCTTTGACCAATATATGCTACTTTACTATTGCTTGTCCATTTCTTGTTGGCCTTACTTTTTGAGGTAGGAATTGAACTGTATCACTGTCAACCTTTAGTGTGCTAAACTGTACAGGGCTCAGTTGGGAAGAGAAGTTGTAAAAGCACAAAGTGCAGGTGCAAGCCTCAGTGCAGTTATCTGCAGATTGGGAGTAACTCGAATGGATTACAGAAGCTTAAGCCCTAAATGTTCAACATAGATTATTAAAACACATAACTTCTAATATGGAATAAATATACCAAATACCTCTCCCCCTTCAAATTTCCTAAGGTGGTTACAGACCTTGTGCAAATCATCTTGCCTCCAAGTTTAGAAGTGTCAGCCCTGGGCTTTCACACCTTGATCTTAAAGTGCTCTTACTGAGACACTACTTCCTGAAATCTGTTTGTCATTAAAATATGTGGGGAGTTCGTGATTGGTTTTTTCAAGATAAAATTGATAGGGGTCAGTAGCTACAAGTTCTATGGGATTTTCAACTTGAAAACCTCATTCATGTCGGAATGTGCGGCAGTGGGTTTTGTGATGCAAAAAGAAACTCATGTAATCCGTAGATCTCCAAAGGATTTAAAACTATTCATGTAGTCCATAGATCTCCAAAGGATTTAAAAAGAGATGGATTTTAATGCATGTGCATAGCCCAAAGATTGAATTATTTTGCTCTGACAAGAGTGCTAATTCGGTATCAGATTCTGTTCTAGCTATTCTAGTTTAATTGACAGATTTACTAGTTCCTTCTTATTACAGAAACACGGAGTTTGACTGATCTAATTACTGCAATCCTTCAGAGGCTGGGAGATGATATTGACCGCAACAACCTACCCCAAATGCTGGTATATATCAAATCTAAATAAACGGTGGTTAAGGGTTTTTTTTTTTAAAAAAATTGTTCATCTTTCTGGTTGAGTTTTACACGTGTGAATTCACAGTAAGGTGTGGGTATTTGCAGTATGAAGATGAAGATCATGACAAGGTTGTTGTGGCATCAGATAGTGATCTTACAGCTGCTGTAGAGCATGCAAGATCAGCTGGCTGGAAGGTAGGGCTGGATTTTTTCATTGAGTTGCCTGTGATAAAATCATCAAATATTTGTGTTGATGTGACATGTTCCAAGAATAAGACGCGCTTGGTTTTGTTTTTGCAGGGTTTGAGATTGCATTTAGATTATCCAGGCACAGATGGTCACAAAAAGGTCGGTAACTCAGGAAGCTTGGATTATGCTCCATCCAGTGCATGGGCTTCTGCATACAGTGCTGTTGCCGCTGGTGCTGCAGTCGCTGCTGGTTTGGGCCTACTGGCATTCTTAAAGAGGTCAGGCAATTGATGGTATTAAAGTTAGCCACTTCCGGTGTTGATTGCGGATGTTGCAGTTGGTCAAGAAAAGAGATACAAAAGGAGTAAGGTTTTTCTTTCCCTTCTTGCTTGCTGGTTACATACTACCAAGATCAAGATACTAACACGGTGTATTCACATTCTGTGGCTTAACAGATGTGATGTTGATGAAAAATGAAAATCATTGCTTGTAAAAATAAAACAGAGAAACTCCAATGTATACATGAGGCAGCTAGTTATATATGAATCGACAAGTCTTAAGAACTATCAACCTGAATGGCTGGTTTATTCATTTCACACCCGAAACTGGGAATAATGTAGCCCATGAGTCAGCTGGGATACGGTTGCTGTGTTATGAGGACCTATTGCCTGGTTTTGGCTTTGTTAATGAATTCGGATTATCAGACGGAGAAAGCCGATTCTTCTGTTCGTCAAAATCACATTAGCACCATGTGTTGTATCATTTCTTAATAAACATTTAAATTTGTTTTTTATTTGATTTACCTTATCAGAACTTGGGTATACGACTCGATGTCTAACGTTGGTTTCACATGATGTCGGTTAAACTGACAAAAAATAGAAGAAGACGTGTAAAACTGGGTGAAGACCAGAGTGGAAGCCATGTCCGTGAAGCTTAACAGTCGACACCGTGGTAGAAGACGAAGAGGTTTGAGAGAGTTTAGTCAACCTCCTAAAATTTCCATGTGAATTGATGGCGCCTTAAGATATGGAGAAATAAAAAATTGGTTTAGAGTCTTTCTTGGATCAGAAACAAGATCGGAATGAACGTTGAGATATTTTTTTGGGGGGACGGGGTGGGGGGGCGGGGAGTGGAGTGGTACTTGTTTATTATTTTATGTTGGTAGATGACTTAATTGTCATGGTCTCTGCAAATTGTAATTGTAATTGTGAGTTTGTGAGTTGTGACGAATAGATAGTTCGGGTAATCACAGGTCCCAAGATACCATTGAATTTTCACCACGACTTATCGCATGTTATTATTTTCATTTTCTTCATTTTGGCAATTATATGACTTATACGCCCTCCATGTATCTGTCATTGGGTAAAATTGAAAAATAAATACCAGCTTAATGATATGTGTACTAAGCTTTTATAAAGCACTCTCTTGGTGATGTACCAATTGTAACCAAGCGATGCTCCAAGGTCAAGTAAATCATGTACATATTGTCCGCGCCAGGCAGTAAAGTGATAAAATATTGGGACATCTTTGGCCACCAGCCGTGTTGACCTTCCACCAATGTCATTTTGTGTGCCAATATTGTAATTTGCGATTTAATTTTTTTTTCTAAGTTTTAAGAAACATATAAATTTTTCTATAATTTTTCTTGGTACCATCTTCTACCCTTGAACATATATCTTGTAATGCTTTCAAATAAAAAAATTTATTGTTGATATATTCAATTGTATATATCACTTCATAGTTCAATATACTAAATATTTTTATACACATTATTTCATAACTAATGCATATAATAACTTGTCTTAAGTGAAAATAAATTTATACTTATTTGAACATATTATTTATATTTCCATACAATTTATGCATAAGTATCAAAGCTTATATGTAAAACTAATGTGCATAAAGGTTAAGGTAGATATGTACAAAACACGTGGGACATATATATACAAATAAAATGTTGAAAACCAACAAATGTTTTTCTTATTAACTTTTTTTTCTTTTACGTTAAACTAATAACATATGTGTATAAATCATATGATAGATATGTAAGAAGAGCTAATTCGTTTTAACTTAAGTTAACTGGCTTAATTTTACATTTCCATCATTTTTGCTTAAAACTAATTTAATTTGAAAGTTAATATTATGTCGATGCAATAATCTATTTGAAAGTAAATTTTCATGATATTGTTAAATTTTTATGAATTTTTCATTTTTAATGTCAAAACCTAGAAAAATTCATAAAAATTTAGTGACATTACAAAAATTATATTTTTAAAGGATTATTGCACCTACATAATGTTGGCTTTTAATTAAAATTAGTTTCGAGCAAAAAAGACGTAAGAATAAAAATAAGTCATTTTGAATTCAATTAACTTAAGTTACAACAAACTAGTTGGAAGTCGATAAATAAACAAGATGAGAGATATGTATAAATCATGTGAGATATATATAGAAATTAGATCACAATAAATTATTGATATACTATTAAATTTTTTTTTCTTATAATACTTTTTGTTACATTCAAATGAGTTTACCTTTTATACATAAATCTATCCTAGTAAACATAAGTTCAATCCTTTATACCCCTCATCCACATTCTCATCTCCTTTCTTCCATTCCTTCAACTTCGTTAGTTGTAGCATTCAGATCATGGCTTCTCTAGCCAAATGTCGTGTTTGGATCATGCCATTTTCGTTTGCCTCTAGATTACTCCAAATCGCGCCATTGTTACTCATCTCTAAATCATGCCATTGTCACCATTGTTGCTTGCTTCCAAATTGGGTGGTTGACACCTCCAAATCACACTGTTATCACCAACACAATCATTAGTTGCCACTTACCTCTGAATTGCATCAATTGGTGCTCGAGTCTAGATCTCATCGTTGTCGCTCATCTCCATATCACACAATCACCAATCATCTCTAGATCGAGCCTCCAATGCCTCAAAATCACACAGGTTATCATTCGCCTCTATAATCTTTTCCACTAGAATGTGTGCACAAATAATCTACAGAAATGTCCAAGACAACATGTTTAAGTGTCTGGAATGATGTGTAAAAGTGTTTGAAGAAATATATAAAAATGTCTAAAATAAATATGTAAATAATTTGTTCTCTTTCTGTGTATGTAAAGTCATTAAAAATGGAAATGCATCTTAAACAATATCTTGAAGTATCTAAAATTTATGTCAAATGTGTTTAAAATTACAAGTAGGTGTTTTTATATAGTATACACTATAAACACAATGATGTTATAAAGAGTATCGAATCACAAGTTACAAAAATTGAAGAAGTGCTTGAAATAATAAAAAGAAGTGTCTAAAACCATAGGCAAATGTGCCTAAAATAAGACTTGGATGTGTTGAGTCACTTTATAAAAACTATAACATTATTGAGGATATGGAATCATAAATCATAAAAGTGATGAAGTGTCTAAAATAATATGTAGATGCATATGAATTATATGCCAGATGTGTCTATGTAATAGGCTGGCATGCCTACAAATTTTATGGACGTTACCAATATGTAGACACATCCCAATAGTCATTTAGACATATTTCTAAGCTGGGTTTCAAGTCAATGGCTTTTTGGTATCTTTAAGTTCATTAGACACAATTCAATAATTCTTTAGACACATCTCCATAGCCCTTAAGACACGTCCTTTAAACACAACTCTAAGCTAAGTTTTAGGTCAATGGTTTTTTGGCATCTTTATACTTTGTTAGACACATCTCTATAGTCCTTTAGACACATAACTACAATCTTTAAAACACATCTCGACAGTTCTTTAGACACATATTTGACCTGGGTTTTAGGTCAATGGCTTTTTACATCTCTATAATCCTTTAGACAAACCTCTGTAATCCTTTAGACATATATTGATCGTCCTTAAGACACATATCTGAACAAGTTCCAGTTGAATTTTGGCTAGGTTTTTTTGGCATGATAGATCACTGACTCCACGTTCTTTTCCTTGATTTTCAAAATCTAGAGAAAGAATCAATGAAGTGTGGTTTGAAGTCATTTGTGATGGTTACCAATTGTCTTGATCAGGATTGAACAATGAGCCATAAGATGACAACCAACATCAATTGCAATTGAATGACGGAGGCAATGTCACAGTAACTTCTCTAGATCTGATTTCGACAATAGCCTTTATCTGTTGGCTTCTTTAGTGTGATAGTGTCATCATTGATAGAAAAGTTGATAGGAGCTAGTAGCATTGGAGAACGTTAAAGATCGTGATCTAAAGAAGATGTTGCCACCAATTGGAGAACATGAAAATATGATCAAGCTAGGCGTACAATAAGGATTAAATAGAATAGTGAGGGGTAAACTTAGAAATTCACCTATATCTCTAATTAAACATATGTACATAATATACATGGGTTAATTTCTATAGCATATACTAGGTTTTTTTATAAATTTTAATTGTGCATATAGCTACCTAATCATTTTTTACAATAATAATAATAACATGTAAGATATTGAAAATAAATCTATATTTCATATGTTTAATAAAATCTAGCTATTTTTTTTGTTATAAAGAAATGAATATAACAATTAACGAATAATGATCTGTTTAAAATCTAAAAGACAAGTTTGATCTTCAGTATTTTTCTTTCTTAAATTCTCCCAAAATCAAATAAAGAATAAAATATCAATCCCTAATCGTCAAACTTGCAAATGCAAGTTTCAATTAAAAGAGAAATAATGGATTGAAATGAAGTTTCTTTTAGTTAAAAAAATAAAAAAAAAGAGAAATAATGGATTGAAATGATTGTGAATAGAATTGGAATTACCTAAAGTTATATATCCAAAGCCTAACCATTTTCACATCATATAAACTTGAAAGTTTTTTGTTCCTTCATCCAGCTGAAAATGTTAGGCTAATTTATACTAATTTTTTTCTCTAATTACTATATAATTAATTTTGGTTTAAAGAATTGAATTACACATTCAATGTATAAATTTGGCATAATTAGTGGATCAAAATTATTGCCTAATAAATGTTAATAACTGAAACATTAAATAAAATAATAAATAATTGTAATAGCATTACTACCATAATATTCTAATTGGTAACAATAACTCTAGAAAAAAAACCTCATAAAGAGTCAAATTATATCAATCATTAATTTGACAGGCCATATAAGTAAATGATTAACTATAAATTCATTAGTGTACTTTAATAGGTAGAATTGTGTTTAGAATGGCCAGAAATAAAAGATGATAATCAAATTATAACTTAACAAAAATTCATGAGGATGTCATCGCAATAAAAATCTAAATAATAGAGTGTAATTAAAGGGTCCTAAAAATATTTTAACATTGAAAAGTGAGTCAAAAGGCTTTAACGAGATCGAAGAAACTCTATAATTAATTATTCTAACCTATTATCTAGGTTTATCCTTTATATAGATATTATAGATTACACAATCCTGTTGAAAAGATCCATCCATATTTATCTATTTTCAAAATATGACTAGATTATTTACTGGCAAAAACAAATATTAAGAATTAATTTGTCCTCTAGCTTAAAACAAGTGACACATTCCTTTTGCCCAAAAAAATAGTACCCCAATAGCGTGATCTGCGGAGAGCTTGCTTTTGCTTTTCTCTTACCCTCAAAGATACTCAGAGTACACTTTCTTATGTTTAGTTTATATGAAGACAACTTGATCTTTCTTTTCCTATATAACCTTAGAAAATCCAGTTTTTCTATTTCAAGTTTTTTTATAATCTTAGAAAATCCAATTTCCATTCTTTCAAAAACAACTTGAAATAAAGAAACAATAATTTTTCCTTGTGTGAATGGAGGATTCAAATTTTGTCAGGTGCAAATCTTTTTCTGGGAACTAGGAATGGAATATCAATTTCATTCTTATAACTTTACATGCTTTTATATTTCGATCTCAGTATAACTTATCAAATTTATAAAGAAGTCCTCAAGCGTCGAAAATGTTGCCCATGCTGGTCCTTAACTAAAAGGCCTAGATACATGAGTAACATTAAATTTCATGTTGCCTTTTACTTCTATCAGCTCTCGATTGGACATTTGATGTGGTGGGTTAACATGAAGGTATAAAATGAGAACTAGTTGAAACTTTTTTTTTTTTACAAATACAAAATTGTAGGTAGTTGATATGTAATTAGAGACAACATTTGTGTTTTTCTTTGTTGGGAAAAAAAATTCTCCAAACACCCATCACATACAGCAGAATAAAAACACAATCAAGTAAGCACACATAAATTTAATGTGGTTCGGCTCTTAACTAATCTACATTAACGGATAAGAGAAATCCACTCGAACATAATCTAAAGATTACAATTGAGCTATGCCCTTAGTGCTACGTTGGCCTATGGATCCTATATACACCACTGATAACTCCAATATCTTGCCATCACATATTTACAAGGCATGAGAATAGCTAAAGGTTTCTTGTTCTAGCCCTATTCGGTATTTGAACTTCTTCTTCCTCATAAAACCATCACATTTTATCTCTTCACTATATTAGTTTTTCTCTTAAGTTCAAAACCCTACCACAATATGCCTTTTTATATGCCACACACAAACCCAAATCTTATCAAAATAGGAAAACTAAATCCTTAACAAAGAAGAAAACTAAAACTAAATCCTAAACAAACTAAATTTCTAAATCTTCTTAGATTTGAGCCAACAAACCTAATAATCTCCACCTTGGCTCAGATCCTCTTAAACATGAGCACAAGTGATGGCAGCCATGAATAAATGACTATGAGTACGAACAACAAACACCACCAAGCCATGAATACAACAACGAACAGAAATGATCACGAACATTAACATACACGAATAAAATTTTCAATTTTCAAACTTATACTGACCTGTCGGTACCATGTTTCAACCACCCTCAAATATCCCTAGGGCGCCATTAAACAATCCAAACTCTCCACCATGCTAAGCATCAAACTAAATGCTCCATCATGCTATGAATGCACCACAAGCTCTACAATGCCAAGAATGCACCATACTAGTCACCATGCTAAGACCAAACCAAAAGCTCTAATATCACTTGTTAGGAAAAATTTCCTAAACACCCCTATCACACAATAAAAACATGATCAAGCAAGCCCATACAAATTTAACGTGGTTCGGCTCTTAACTAGTTTACATCTGCGAATGCAAGAAATTTACTTGAACAAAATATAGAGATTGTAACAGAGGTATACCCTTCATGCTCACACTAGTCTATGGATTTCCTACACACCACTAATAACCTCAGTATCTTATCCTTACACAATTATAATATATGAGAATTGCTAAAGGCATTTTATCCTAGCTCTTTTCGGCCTCGGGACCTTTTCTGCCTCTTGAAATTCTAACATCTTGCATTTTCACTATATTGACTTTTCTTTCATGCTCAAAACCCTACTACAACATGCTTTTTTACAAGCCACACACAAACCCAAATCTCATTAAAATAGAAAAAATAAATCCCTAACAAATAGGAAAGCTAAAATCAAATCCTAAATAAATTAAATTTCTAAAGCTTCTTAGATTTGAGCCAACAAAACCAACATCCTTTATCCTTTCATTTGAAAATGTGAAGAACAACTCATCAAACCCTACAATTACCAAAAGGAAGAAAAATTTTGGAATGTTGAGGATAGGGGTGTTTAATCGGTTTTTTTGATTTTAACCAAAACCAACTAAATGAAGTTATTTAGTTTTTGATTTTATGTACTAATAACCGAATAAACCGAATTATAGGATAAAACCAAAATAACCGATTTTTTTTTTGTTATTCAGTTTTCAACCAAAATAACGGAATTTTATGCATATGTATTCTAAACCTCAAACATCCATCATATATTCCAATCTAAACACACATTCTAACAACATAGCAAATATCTATAATCCATTCCAAATCCAAATATCACATTTATACATATAACAAATATTCATCACATACGTAATCCTTTCCAAATCTCAAACATAAATATTAGTAGAGTAAAAATTCAGTTATTTCGGTTAACTATATTTCAATTAAAGTAAAATGAAAACTGAACTGAAATTATATATCGATTTTTAGTTATAACTGAAAACCAAAATTATACATAAATATGGTAGCCGAAAATTAAATCTTTTTTCTATTATTTGGTTATGTCGGGTATAATCGAAATTTTGCTTATCCCTAGTTGAGATTCAGTCCCCCCAAAAAAATCTAAACTTGAGAAGCCTTAATTGTTAGATGTAATTGTGTTTGCATCTCTCTTTGTATTTACGTATGAGTTTCTAGAAAATTTGCTTTCAGTTCCGTTCTGATAAGTTATGTTATTTCTTTTTTTTTTTTTTGATTTTTTTGGTTTGTGAAGAGGAAAAGAGATTGGTTGTTTTCGATTTTGCTCGTTCATCAATAAAAATGAGAGATCTGTGTAAGGAAAAGATGGATTTGTGGTGACAGTAATTGCAGAGTTAATGGTTCTAAACAGTTGGGACTTGGATATGGAGGAGGAAAGGAAACATTAGCTTAGTTCCTAAATGCCAATCAAGGACCTATAATCTTGTATTCGTGCAAGAAGTTTCAAGAGGCTTTCATTATCTACAATTGTAACATCTGCTCATGCCTAAGGGTAAAATTCACCGGAGATCACATAGTTTATTTTCATGTTCTAAACGGGTTCCTAACCTTAATATTGTTCTAACAATGTATTTTTTCTTCTATTATGTATCCTGTTCAATTATTTTCTGTCAATTCCATTATTAAATTTGACAAAAAATACTGATGTGACATAAAAAAGATTAAAATAAATTATGATTTAACACTTGTGGTCATCAAATTTTCCTAATCACTAATTCTAACCCTAAAACTTCCACTAAAGTCAATTCTGCTCTCCCTGTCACCCGATCTACTTCTGCCCCTATGATCCTACATCAATTATCTTTACCAAGACAGTGATTCTTCCCTCCTCTAGCAACGCTGCCTTCGCCTCCCATAGAAATCAAAATGTTCAGCATGAAACTGATGAAAACCTTTACTCGCTAACCATGAATGTTAACAAAAAAAAAAAGAAAAAAGGAACTGATTTTTGTGGCTTCAATTTCTCAGAAAAAAACTAGGTTTTTTGGGCTGTAATTTCTCAACCGGAGATAGATGGAGTGAAGGCCATCCTAGAGAAAATCGTCAGCCAAGTTTAATCCATCATACATGATGGCACTGGTTAGGCCATCGTTTATGTTCCCGCCGTGGCTCCACGACGGGGGTAACAGGGACCTCCTGAGGAATGTCGCGCGTGGCCGTCCGGTGATGGATAGCGGTGGCCGAGAAAGGTCTCTGTTGCTGGAGAGAGCCTGGAACGGAGACGTCCCCAAGTAGTCCGGCCTGAAACATGCAGAAAACAGGGGTTAGGAGGTCCCCGGAGTGGTTTTCCGGGGAGGAGCCTCCGACGCCCAAGTCAGTGCCTCTAAATGATGACAAAGAGTAAGCACAAAATAGACTTGCCGGGAGTATTTCTCTGGTATGCACAGAAGGGAAAGAATCTCGCCGGAGGCATTTTTCTGGCATGTCCAGAGGAAAGAGAGGAGGAAGCTAGAACCCTGGAGCCCAAAAAAGCCCCTGTCCAGCCCCAAAAAGCCCCTGTCCAGCCCCCTGTTACCGAGAGCCTTTCCTACTGTAAATAGGAGAAAATGAGCCCCTCTGATTGTGACACGTGTATGGACGGATGCCGTCCGTACCTCTGAGCAAAAGAGTGGCCAGCCGCCTATAGGCTTTCTCGGGCAGTGGTTTGTCGAGAAGCGTGTCTCAGCATGTCAGAGCACAGACTGTAGTGGCCTGTCAGAGTGCTTGAGGTCAACGTCTAGTGCGTACGGGCGAATATGTCAGAGACTCCTTCGAGTCACCCATCGCTCCTCCGAGGTCCCTTCGGCCGACGTTACCTTTTAGGGGGACGAGCAAGGACCTCTCCCCGGGGTGATACCGTCTCTTCGGGGTGTTCTCATTCTTCCGAAGTCGGTTCATTCGTCCTCTGATGGAGAGGCGATATGGTAGTTTTCCGAGGTTGGTACGATGGGGCTTCCGAGGTCGTATATCTCAGGTGTTTGGCCCCCTCTTTCTCCGAAGTCAGTGGGCCAGGGCGATAGCACTTCGGCTATCACATGCCCTCCTTCGGAAAGCCGGAGTGTAACTTCGGCTTGTAGCCCTTTCGGGAGCACTATCAGAGGATCCGGCTTATATCATTTACAAGGAAGGTACTTCACCATTTTAAGGGCGTAGTTTGTTCGGGCGGATGTCGCATACCTTCCTTTCGGCGTCGTCAAGATTTCTAATCTTATCTTTTTTGTCTTAAATTAGTGGACTGTCATGCCTTGAAACTGGGCGTGTCAATCTGGGGATGCACCCAAATCTTCAGGATGTCAGAAAACATGCCCTAGTTTCTCGCGATGGTCGACACGTGGCAAGCGTCAATTGGGATGGCACGTTTTTTTGCGCGGGAAGCGTAATTACGGTGACGTTTCACTCCCACGCAGCAGTTATGACGCCTTTTCAATTGCCCTTCCCTGCTCTATATAAGCCTCCCCTTGCCATTCTTCTCATTTGTTTTTTCTTTGCTCTCACCCTTGCTCTCGTTTTCTCTCGCCTTTTCCATCTCTTTCAGCGACGGTCTGCACGGCGGAGCGATTTCCGGCCATTATTTACGACGGCATCCAGGAATTTCCTTATTTACGACGGCATCTTCGGCAAGGCTTTTCGTGAGTGCCTTCCTCGGGAATCGTTCGACTTCTGCTAACTTCTCAGCCTCCCGAAGTCGTATTTTTTCGGTTTTTGCTGACGTTTTCCTTTCTTCCCGGAAGCTCCTTTTTTGGCTAACCGTTTTTGGACTCACATCTTCAGCTTCAGTGCCCTTTTTGGACTCATACTGATGCTTTTCCCCCTTTTTCAGAGATGGCTGACGATTCTGCCGCCTACTACAAGAGTCTCTTCCTTGGTCAGGTAGAGAAGGGAGAACAAGCAAAGAAAAGTGGCTCCAAAAGACGTAAGTCTACTGGGAGCGGACCGTCTTCGGCCAAGAAGTCAAAGAAGAGAGCCCTTACTCCACCTTCGGAAGATGTGGTGGAGGTCGATGAAGTTATTGCTACTTCCACCAAGGTTGCTATCTCAACCGATGCGATAGCCACTTCCACCGACGCTATTGCAACCTTCGCCATGGTTGATGTCACTCCGATATCCACCAGGGTTGCTGCCCCCTCCGAAGTAGCTGCGACATCTTCTCAGGCTGATACTGCTGCAGCCGAGGTGCCCGCCGGAGTAGTCACCCTTTTCACTCCGTCGAGTCCTACCTCGTCGGTGGAGCTTTTAGGCTCTTTGCCCGAGAGTCCTACTGTTAAAAAGCTGGAGAGACGTCGCAAGGACAAAGGCAAGCACATTCCGGCCTTTGTGGAGGAGGCTACCGGGGTTGCGCCAGGTTTGCGTCGGATTCTCTTTTTTTCGGCACCTGCTCCCTCATAACTTGTGTTTTCAGGGAGCCTTTCCTGACTTGCGCCTCTCCATTTTGCAGAGGACCGAGCGGCCCCAGTATGGATGGTTGACCATGCCCGAAGACGGGCTCTCCGGGACTCCCTTCTCCCGAAAGACAAGGTTCCGAGGGAGCCGTTCTGGTCTTTCACGGAGGACATGAACTTGTTCTCCAGGGATTGCCGAGAGATGGCTCCCCAGATTACGAAGGGTGTTCTTACCGAGGCTTCTTCTAAGGCAGTTGCCGAGGAGTGTGCTTCTGGGGGTATCCTCGCCGCTAGAGTTTCTAAGCACGCCGCTCAGGTGATCCTTTTGGCCTCCTTTTTTTTGCCCAAGTGTTTTGCCTTCCCTTATGCTGCTTTCACTGAGGATTTTCTCCTTCTTCTTCGTAGCTTTTGGGGTACAGTGAGCACCTTCGAGTTTGGGCGGCAGAGCAGTCTTTTGCCCGAGCTCGGGCTGAAAGTGAACTGAAGAAGGCCAGGCTCTTCTTTATTAACTCGGACATAGCTAATGTCGAGTTGAGGCGCATAGCCAGGGAGGAGGTGGTCTAGCTCCGAGATGAGTTCCTGATAGGCCAATCGGACCTCTTGAAGGACTTTTCCCGCAAAATGCGGGACCTTGGCGAGGAGGTTGTGCGCCTGACTTCGGCCAATGAGGTTATTCAAAAGGAGAAAAAAGAAGAAGCTGCCCTTCTGAAGAAAACTCTTGCCGAAAAAGCAGCTCTTCAAGCCAGGGATTATTTTCTGAGGAGGAGTGCGATGAACAGAAGGAACGTAAAGGGATTGGTGAGGAGAATTGCCGATCTTAAGGAGGAGGTCCTGGGTCTTCAGAAAGAGGTTGCTGGTCTTGAGAATGAGGCGCACTTGCTAGACGTAGAAAAGGACAAAGCCGTCCAAATGTCAAACGTGTCCTTTCAGGACGGATTCTGTCTAGCTCGTCATCAATTTCTGCAACGATACCCGGACCTCAAGACCTCCTTTCTTGCCGGCCTGGATATTCCCAAGGGTCCTCGGTGGAATTGGTCGAAAGCTGATTACCTCAACCTGCCACCTGTTCCTCTACTGGCGCCGAAGGCGATGGCTAGAGACACGGGAGCCGGAACTTCTCGCGTCATTGGGGATCCTTAGACATCCTAGGGTTTTTCATTTTCGTGCTTCTCTTGTTCTCCTTTTGTACGAAAGACCTTCTTTAATGGATTCTTCTTTATTTCTTCGCTCTGTCTGTCTTGAGCAATTTTTGTTTTCCAGTTGCCCTGGCTACTTTCGGCTAGGGGATTTCGGAAAGCCATTCCTTGCCCTGTCTGCTAGCCGATCTCGCTTTCTCGGCTATCAAAGACTTTTCAGGTGAACACTAGTCTGTCCTCATTGATTGCCTTTGATGGACGTCGTGCCAACCCTTTTTTTTTTTTGAAGGAAAACGTAGCCTTCGAGCACGTGTGCTTCAGCTTTGTTTGGTGGGTAACCTGTACGGGAGAAAAGAGAAATTTCTCTAAGTATAGCTTGTTCATCTAAAAATTCTAAGTATAGAATGGAATTCTAAGTATAGAACTCTTCTAGGGTATTTCTTGATTTTCTCCCTTTGACACTGCCAAGCTGATAATGCTCTCTTTCGGACCTCGCCCTGGATCAAGCGAGGTCCTTTTACTGGCCAAAGTTCTCCCCTGAGGTATTTCTCAGGGTTCTGTCTCAGCCTTTCGGAGAATGAGATTTCCTTTTGGCGTTCGACGCAATTTTGCGTTCACGACCACTTTTTACGGAGAAAACACTTCTCTTGAGCTCGTTCACGGCGCCAGGAGTGGCTCGAGTTTGGTTCCCCAATCTGAGGCTATTTCTTCCTTTGCCGAGCATTCCTCCCGAGCTCGTTCTTCCTTCGGTGTTTGGCTAATCGGCCAATTTCAGTCGTCAAGCCGAGAAGCGAGGTCCTTTTTCCTAGTGGCCGAAGTTCTCCCCTGAGGTAGTTCTCGGGGTTCTGTATTGGCCTTTCGGAGAATGAGATCTCCTTTTGGCGTTCGGCGCAATTTTGCGCTTGCAGCCACCTTTTACGAAGAAAACACTTCTGAGCTCGTTCATGCTTCGGCGAGTGGCTCGAGTTCGGTTCCCCAATCCGAGGCTATTTCTTCCTTTGCCGAGCATTCCTCCCGAGCTCGTTCTTCCTTCGATGTTTGGCTAATCGGTCGATTTCAGTCGTTAAACCGAGAAGCGAGGTCCTTTTTCCGCCGAACACTCGCACTTCACTTGGTAGCTGTATTGTTCCCAGTGGGCACTAGTCTTTGCAGGCGAGTGAGGAAGGTTTTCCCTGTGGTTTTTCGGGAAGTTTTTCTGATAATTCCCAAATTTATCAAGGAATTTTCTCGGCCATTCTGGACCTTCTCCCTTTTGCTTCTCCCAACTTTTTCCATAGTCCCTTGTGTGCAATTCTATTCGGGGGCTCCACTTGCTTGTTGCTTCAGAACTAAGCTGGTGGACCGAAATGTCATTTCACTCCGAAGTTAATGGTGAACTTTTTGGCCTCCTTCGTCTAAAGACTGAAGCCATTACCGGCTATAATATGCCATCTTCGTGCGTCATGTTCCTTTAAGCAGGCTTTTGTATACCTTTTGCCTGCTTGATCAGTAGGGGTTTTGTCTTGTCTCGCGAAACGAAGTAGTTTACTGCTTTCTCATAGCATTATACTTTAGGCGTTGTTGGCAGTGGACCGTATTTGCCCTTTTTTGTAGAGGGCTGAGGGCAGTCTCTTAGGGTTACCCATTCCGACGGGAGTCTTTCGAGTATTTTATTCCGAAGGCAATTTTTCGGGGTTACCCACTCTGACAGGAGTCTTTCGGGTATTTTATTCCGAAGGCAGTCTTTTGGGTGTTGGTGCATTTTTGGCCATTCTCGTCCTTTTTGGACGCTTTGTTCGCACCTCCTTTTTTGCGCGCTGCTCTGCACCCCTTTCTGCCGATGCCTTTCTATAACGGGCCTGAGCTTCCCTACCGATGTCCTTCCTCTTTAATCAAGGAAGACTGTCTGGAACATTTTCTGTACTTTCCACCATTTCATGAAGATTTTTCAGGATTCCTGGGAGATGCCACTTTGCGGGGCATTTTTTGCATTTTTCACCACTTCGCGAGGGTTTTTCGGGACTCTTGGCATATGCCTTTTTGTGGGGTTCTTCCTTCCCTTGTCCTAGGTTTTCATTCCTAGCAAATGCTGAGCTTGGGTGGTCCAACACTTTATTAACCGACATATGCTAACTTAGGTGACTTCCCTATCCTCAGGCCTTCGAGGTACCGTCCCCGCGCCACAGTGTTTTTGCGCCTGGGATTTCTTCGGCTGGGGGTTCCTTCTTTTGGATTTCACCTATATTCGGTCCTCGTTGGATTTCCCTTTTTTATGTTTCTAGAATTTCGGCAATAGTCTGCTAGCGCCTGGGGTTATATTGCCCCTCTGGGCTTGTGCGCGATGTAATATCTTCGGAGTTCGGTGCACTTGCCTGATTGCCCTATTCCCTCTGATGTCGCGCGGGGGCGGCTCATTTTGGGACGATGGTAGTGTGTCCGTTGGAGTAGGATCATAGCCTTTTGCCTGTTTAATATCAAAGCGTAGGCGTCTTCTCAGGGTAGTGGATTCGGTGTTGCTGCCGGAGGAACAGCAACCTTTCTTTGGCCCGAACTCTTTCGACGGGGAGGTCTGGATAGCACCGACTCTACTTTTCCCGTCCATCATGTTCCGAAGGGAAGCACGTCCTTTGGGCACTCATCCCACTACTCTTTGTTTTCCCCCTGAACTCTTGGGTCACCACTACTTCTCTTCGTCGAAAGGGTTGAGATAGGAGACTTCGGCTCGAATTTGCGCATGACCATCTTCGGCCTACCCGCTGCACTACTTCGACCACGGCGACGCGTGGGAAACTATGCAGGAAAGCCACGGCGATATCCGGAGGAGGATCATCCTCGGGATGGGAAGTCCCTGCTCTTAATTGTTCGGCCGCCGGGCGAGTCTCCAGCGCGGACGGGGGCCTCAGGGAGCCTTTGTCCTTAGAACGCCGAGTTTTCGACCACGGCTGCCTGGAAATTTCCCACAGATGGCGCCAAATGATGGCGTTGGCTAGGCCATCATTTATGAAATGATGGCGCTGGCTAGGCCATCGTTTATTTTCCTGCCGTGGCTCCACGACGGGGGTAACAATGATGGCGCTGGCCAGGCCATCGTTTATGTTCCCGCCGTGGCTCCAAGACGGGGGTAACAGGGACCTCCTGGGGAATGTCGCACGTGGCCGTCCAGTGATGGATAGCGGTGGCCGAGATAGGTTTCCGGTGCTAGAGAGAGCCTGAAACGGGGATGTCCCCAAGTAGTCCGGCCTAAAACATGCAGAAAACAGGGGTTAGGAGGTCCCCGGAGTGGTTTTCCGGGGTGGAGCCTCCGACGCCCAAGTCAGTGCCTCTGAATGATGACGAAGAGTAAGCACAAAATAGACTTGTCGGGAGCATTTCTCTGGTATGCACAGAAGGGAAAGAATCTCACCATAGGCATTTTTCTGGCATGTCTAGAGGAAAATGAGAGAGAATGGGGGAAAAGGCTAGAACCTGGAGCCCCAAAAAACCCCTGTCCGGCCCAAAAAACCCCTTTTTTTCTTACCAAGAGCCTCCCCTACTGTAAATAGAAGAAAATGAGCCCCTCAGATTATGACACGTGTATGGACGGATGCCGTCCGTACCTCTATGCAGAAGAATGGCCAGCCGCCTGCAGGCTTTCTCGGGCAGTGGTTTGTCGAGAAGCGTGTCTTAGCGTGTCAGAGCGCTGACTGCAGTGGCCTGTCAGAGTGCTTGAGGTCAACGTCTAGTGCGTACGGGCGAATATGTCAGAGACTCCTTTGAGTCACCCATCGCTCCTCCAAGGTCCCTTCGGCCGACGTTACCTTTTAGGGGGACGAGCAAGGACCTCTCCCCGGGGTGATACCATCTCTTCGGGGTGTTCTCATTCTTCCGAAGTCGGTTCATTCGTCCTCTAATGGAGAGGCGATATGGTAGTTTTCCGAGGTTGGTACGATGGGTGTTTGGCCCCATCTTTCTCCGAAGTCAGTGGGCCAGGGCGATAGCACTTCGGTTATATCACCTGGTTAATCCAGAATTCAACTTTATCTGGACCACTTCTCCCATTAAAAACTGGGGGTTTTAAGGCAAGAAACCTCTCTAATTGACCTTCTCTTAGGCCTCTACCATTTCTTCTGAGGGCTCTTTCATCTCTATTAGTAGGCTCTCCTCTAGGAGCCCTCGTTGTCCTAGTGGTAGTAGTGAGGCAAGTTGGCCTCTCCATTTCTTCAATGTCCAATTCTTCTATTTCTAGACTTTTTTCCCGCTCAACTTTAGTCTCCTGTCTGATCTTAGACCATACTCTTCTGGCTCTTGGATTTCTCCTTTCATCATCATCATTATCACCATTTCCACTGGCTTGATCATATAGCACAAGTTCTTTTTCTGGCCTTCTTCTTATTTTTGGCTCTTTTTGTTGCCCAGCGGATTTTGGGACTTATGCTTGACCCCTTGTCAGGGTCTAAATGCTAGTAACTAATTGCGCCATAGTGGCTTCCATAGCCTCCGTCATTACTTCCATCCTTCCCTAGGCATTAATGCTAGGCCCAGCAACATTCGGCCTAACGGGCTCAATGGCCCTAACTTGGGCTTCTGGCTCAAAACCAGCTTGCTCACCCTCTTGATGGGTGGCTCTATTCTCATTTTGGCCTCTAGCCTCCCTATCTATATTCCTCGTTCTCATCTTGTACATAAAAACAAGCAAGGTATACATACGCTCAATATTCATATGTAGACACAATAGTGGACTTAACCTATGTGGGAACAAGTCTACACTATAAACAATCCATAGACCAAAAATTTTGGTCATGAGAGCATCCATGCTCTAATACCAAGTTGTCATGCCCAACTTAGCCCCTAGCCCATTTTGGGCACAATTACTTAATCATGTAGCGGAATTTCATAGAAGGGACATTTATTCATTTCTAAAACATATGGGCATGTTCCCAGGACATTACTAGTACTAGCTCATTAAGTATTTACTTAAGGGTTTATATTGTGCTCTCGAAAACAAGCTAGTAGTTACGTGGAACTTGTGTGTTCATTTCAAGCTCGTGATCCAACATAGCCAAGTACATGCATGGCAACCGAAACACCATATTCAAGTTTTGGAAAAAAAAACTTGTCTATGATGCATACTTCTTCGATACTCATGTGTCTTGGTAATCACTATTGCACATAAACACATACATGTCTTTAATTTCATTGGTTACCATTTTAGCTTGTTATAGGCATCCATTTCCTTTCTAGTTCATGTTTACTTAATATTCATCATTAAACATACATATAAGGCTGAGACATACATGATTCCATATTTCAACATGTGTTTATAACACATAATCATGCATATCTATCAACTTTTTACTTAGGCCCAAAGATGACTATCAACTAGAACATCCAAGAGTTCATATCTATATGCCATAAACATACTACATGGCTGAATATACTTAGAATTTAATTTAGCATGACATTTTACTTAAGTACCGTAAAGGGTCCATAAACACTTAAAATCACAAATTTGGTTTTTAAGACAAACTAAAATACATAGCACATGATTATACATGGCGAATCACACATAGAACACATTTCCACCTTACAGACTTTGTTCCCACAATTTAGACTCCAAGTCCTGCACATAAAGTCCACAATTATTAGCTTGTTACGCAAGCAACCAATAACACTTAGAATACTTAGAATATTGAGCAAATACCACACATATGCATAATACCTTTACCATAGAAAGAGTATAATATACTCTTGACCTTAGTGCCTTTCAAGTACTCCTTTTCCCACATGAAGTAGAGAAGCGCGGGTGAGTAAAACTCAGTAAGGATTCTGTATGGCTCCTAGAGCCTAACATATGGCTTCCAAAGCCTAACATAGCCAAGAATAGCATGGCAACAAATATTCCATGCTCTTGCAAAGAAAACACTAAGACAAAGAAGATACAGGTACATGCATATAACAATAATAATAATAATCGGGGGTTAGCATGCACAACCAAACATAGAAGCATACAACACACACACCATTTAACACCTTATCCCCCTAAAGGGCAGAGCAAGCATGATCCATATTTCTCATTTCTTAGGTTAACCATTTTATTAATCCATTTTAAAATCTTAGCTCTTTATGCTTGGGAATTGAGTTGGCCGACTCAATTCCTAGGCGTAATGCTTGTACGGAGCTAGCTAGCACGGAGTTGCCTAAGCATCAAAACATAGCCCTCTATAGCCTTCTAAGGATCACATGGCATCCAGTATCCATCACCCAAGGGCCTGAATACTCAAAGAGTATAAGAATCCTTACCAAAGCCGTTAGCAACTTTTGTTGCCCGAAAGCTTTAGAAGCTTGGCTCTTTGTTTTTACCTTGCTTGTTGTGACTAGAACTTGTGTTATAGCTTAGGATCCTACAAGGGCAGAAAGTTAGCAAGCCATATTCTTTCTTGACATAACTTAGAAACATAGGAAATACCAAGAACACTTGGTAGAACACACAATACCTCAACCAAATCAGGTATAGCCAAATCCTTCGGCTTGATTTCCTTAGAGCTCTCGTTCATCTTTTATTGAATCCACCACTTGATTCCTTACCTTCGAAGGCCTTAGAGGCTTATATGTATCAAGAACACGAGTTTCAAACATAAGAATGCCAAGAACAAGACTTGGCCGAAACTCTTCCCGGTTGATGACTTCTAGAAACATCTCCTTTCTTCAATCTGCATCTTGATTCTTGTTCGAGGTGTTCTTAAGAGTTTGTAGACACCAAGAACACTTGGTAAAATCTCAAGGATGCTCAATAATGAGTCTTGGCTGAATTTAGAAGGAAGAAGAGGTTTGGAAGAGTGTTTTAGAGTTTAAGGCAAAATTTGTGAGAGAAAATGAAGGAGTTTTGGTGAGAGATTGTAGAAAGAGATAGAGAAGGGTTAAATGTAGTAATTGGAGTGTTTTGGGGCATGTAATGGTCGTCCATATGGAGGGGAGAGTGAGGGAAATCATGTGATTCACATGGGATGAGTGGGAGACAAAGTGGGAGACAAATTGGAAGACTTTGGTGAAAGTTAGGTGAATTTGTCAAAAGTAGGGGACAAGTAGGTGAAGGAAGGAATCCTATGAGATGAGTTGGATGAGGGTAGATTAAAATAATGGAAAATTGAGGGAGGTGGCAGCCAAGGCATCCAATGACTTTAAAATTGGCTGATCCCCCCCTTAGTCCCTCAATTCCTCATATTTGGGCAATTGAGCCTAACCACGAAAAGTCCCATTTGTCCAATTGAGTCCCTTACCTTATATTTTCATCATTTTTCTTGGCCTAAGCCAAGATTGTATTCTGAGAGTGTCCATCACTTATCATACTCCCCAGTTCCACTTAATTTAGTGTCTCCTGAGGTCAATGAGCTCAATTCCCAAATTAGGAAAGAAATTCTCCTCATAGCCCGAAACTTAAATCACTTAGGATTTTGCAGGCATTACAACTTTTCTAGCAATTTTAATGGCTATAAGATAGAAAAAAATAGCAAGTAGGCATTCATGGTGGAGGCTTAAGAGTTCAAGAAAGAGGGAAGCAAACCTAAGTGAAAATTTGGTGGAAGAAAGCTTGCTACAGTCACAAGGTGTTAGGGTTTTGTCTAAACCGAGCTCATTTCTTGTGTCTTACACCTATCATTTTTGGTAAGGGCTCAAAGTGTTTCCTCTCTTGAAGTCTAGGTTGAGTTTCATGTTTTCTTGAGAAGGAAATATCGTATGGGATGGTATAGAGCCATGGGAACCTAGGTGCGATGAAGGGGCTAGGGTGCTGAGAGCATTATGTTAGGGTTCTAGCTAGAATATATCTAAGGTAAGCATTAGGGCCTTATTTCATGTTTAGCTAGGCTTGTACAATGTCTTGAGCTCTATTTTTTAATGTGAAAAAATGTAAATTAAACTAATAAAATAAACAAAATGCTATGAAAAGCTTGCTATACCTTGTGGTTGTTAGCTGAGTGTGTGGTGTGTGTGTTTTGTATGCATTATTGTTTGGATGAGTGTGCCCATATTATGTTTTTTTATATTTCCCTACATTTTCTTTGTGCCTTCTTTGTCTTACATTTTAGGCTTTAGCTTGGGAAAGAATGGATAAATGTGTTAAGTATAATGTCCGAGACATTGTGGGCATTTCGTGCCATTTTGGGCTCTTACTGAGTACAATGTACTCATGTCCTCTTTATTCTTGTTTCAAGGTAAAAAAAAATGGAGGATTAGGAGTGCTACTAACTAGTTTTGCTAGTTTTTGAACTATCAAGTATATCTCAGACACCTAAAACTATGGTAAAATAATAATGCTTAATATGTCAACCTAAGTGTTTTTGGTTGTGAGCTCTTATGGTTACTGTGGCACTACCTGTATTTAGGTATATTTTAGTGACTAGGAAAGGCTAGGGAATTTATAAATTAGTGAGTGGAAGGTTACCATGTAAAACTAAAAGTGCATGTCTGCATGTGTCTCGGTTATGCTTAGGAGGGCCTAAGGTAAACCTACCGAGACATCAATGTATGCTTACTTGTACCCAGTTTTGTACATTTTGTTTTGAGTAATGTAACTAATACATTACTCATCTTGGCATGTAAATATAATGATCATATTTTTTCTAGAACATATGTCCTAGGTTGCACTTGGTACGCTTGAAGGTAGGCCCAACATGACACTAAAGTATGCACTTTACCTGCCAAGACCTAACTTTTGTAGAAGGTATATTTTGATAATGCAAACTAGAATTCTCTTACTTTTTCCTTCAATATGCACCCAAAACTAGCTTAACTAAAATTTTTTGGATAAAATAGACATCATTTATTTGGCCAAATGAATTTTGCTATTTCTTAACTAAAACTGATGAACTAAGTTAAAATTTTGGCTAAGTGTCCTGGTGTTGTGTCCTAAGCCACTTGAAATTTTTAAATGGGCATCTAAGTTAATAAACCTCCTAAATGGAAACCAAATGCAAAAGGGTGGGTTTTGTTTTAGGGCATGACATGGCTGGGGTTAAAGATCCTACCTTTTGTAAGTATTTTAACACATCTAAGAATTTAATGTGGGCCTTTGATCACATGCAGGTCTAGAAGATACAGGGGGCCTAAACTATGAAGGTAGATGCATTATCAAAGCATCAAGAATTGGGCCTAATAGAAGAGCTTATTAGGCCACTGATATAGCTAATCGAACACTAGGCCTTTATGGATCACTGTAGGAGGTCGATTAGGCTCTACCTTAAAGTTGGGATCTTGAGTGGGACTAGTGAGGAAAGAAAGAAAATCAGAATTTAGTTAGGAAGGTTCATCATTATTGGAGGAAAGCTATATAAGTGAGGGTTTGCCTGCCACCTACAATGATGCCTAACCCTACAAGAAGGGCACAAGTGCTTCAAAGGATTCACCAAGGAGACAGCCATCCGTTCAAATTCCCTTGCTCGTAAAATGTTTAGATAGGGGTATTTCTAGCCTTCTGTTAGAGCAAATTCCTGAAACTTCATCCTACAATGCCACCCCTCTTAGTTGAATTCTTGGGTACAAAAGCTACTGTCTTCTGGAGCTTTATTGGCCACCAACCCCTGACCCTATGCTATGTGAGGACTAGACCTTACCAAGGCATTCCTCATGGCCCTTGGCCAAGTCAAATATTGAATTATGGTTGTGGACTACTTTACTAAGTGGGTGGAAGTGGAGCCTTTGGCTTTTATAATGACACCTCAGATCATCATATACATATGGAAGCATATAATTTGCCAATTTGGATGTACCTGGGCCATTGGCACAAACAATAGGAAGTAGTTTGACAACCACCAAGTTTGCTAGTTTGCAAAAATAAGAGTCATCCAACTATACTTTGCACCCGTAGCTCACACCCAATCCAATGGGCAAGTAGAGGTCACCAATTGAACCATTAAAAAAGGTCTAAGAAAAGGTTTGGAAAAGCCAATAGGAAGTGGACTGAAGAGTTACTTATTGTCCTGTAGGATTATAAGATGATGCAACGAAGACCTACTAGCCAGTCCCCCTTCACCTTAGCCTATGGAATGGACATTCTAATACAAATTGAAGTCACACACCCAACCTTACGAGCCCAAGTATTTGATTAAAGGGACAATGACAAAGCACTGAGGGGCAACTAGACCTATTAGAGGAACTGAAAGAGTGCAAGAACCCCTATGAGGGCCTTTATATGGAAGGTTGCATTGACCCATAATAAGAAGGTCAAGAATAAGACATCAAAATAGGGGGTATGGCCCTTGTAAAAGCAAATTTGATAGGCAGAAAACCTAGCCATAGTGCACTAAGGCCTAAATGGGATGAATCATACATAGTCAAGAGCAAAGTTAGAAATGGAGTCTTCCAGCTAATTAATGCCCGGGACCCACCATTATGATGATTTACTACCTTTCATTACGTAATAATGATGTTATTTACTCTCATAAAGTAAAACAAAGGCTATCTTTTTATTGACCTTTTCTTTTTATCTCCCTAACTTTCAGAATGTGTATCTTTACAAACACCGTTAATGAAGGACTCTATGAGGCCCCTAACTCGGCGAACAAATTGATAAGAATAACTATATGCAAATCAAAGCTTTGGCAAGTGAGGGATAATCTACTGACGCTCATCTAAACTTGATCTATGAGGGAAAGTGAAATAAAAAAGGGAATAAAAGCCCCAAAACTATGAAGGTAGCAAATGTTGGTTAGCCAAAAGCAAAAATGTAACATTATGCAGAAAATAACTGTAGAAATAATAAAGATGGTGATGGAAATAAAGGGCTCTTCAAAGGTGGATCACCAATTATAATAAATGACCCATAAGCATGAAACTACAAACATAGTAAAATGAGAAAACAAACAAAATCTGCACATTAAATTGGCAATGGCTACTTCATTAATGCAATCTCTTGAAGTTATTACAAAAATAGTGATATACAAAGACCATGATAGAGAAGTGAAGACCCTAATGTGGAAGGCAACATTCAATCCTAAAGGATCATATAGGTTGAAAGGATGAAGGTCTTATAGAAGATAACGTTTTGAGTTACCAAGGCTTGAAGACATGAAGGATTTCAATAGGATACTAGGCGGCACACAAAGGCTTTGGATGTACCTCATCAAGGCCTTTCAACAATTGTGATGCCCTTCCTGAAAGAAAAATTTGGAGGTACCTCTATTCAACATCTTGTTTGCTTCATTTGCACCACTTTAAAAGAACAAAAGTATACGGGACCATCTAAAATTCATCCTTTAGAGACACTTCTTTAATGTCTATCTTCAACAAAGGGTACACTCCCACCTTTTCTTTCTTCAACCATGTATTGTAATCTAGGATAGGGGCTTTAAAACTAAAGAAAAAGGACAAGTCCAGGTTCAGGTGCGCCTGCTTGACCTGAAAGCTATAGGAAATGAAGCCATCCTCGAATTCATGAAAGACATCTTTACCCATCCCATTCTCCACTTTTTGGAGGAGTGAGCTAAGCTCCTTAACGCGGGCATTGGCCTTGCCTTGAAGCCCTTGATATGCCTTATGCCCATGGTCTCAGACATAGCCAACCATCGTGATCCACTCCATAAGGAGCAATATTTTGGCAGTTGATCTTGAGCTGGCCTTGCCTTGAACAGTTAATTGGTCCATGAGGAGGCTCAGTTCCATGAGCCCTATCTTGTCCTCTGTAGCCTTAGCAAAGTATTTAGCTGATGGACCTCAGCCTTATCAAGGGCCTCTCTATCTCTCCAGCCTTCTCGAGGGCTTTTACTAACTCCTTCAACTTCAACTTCAGCTCGTGGCAATGGGCCTTAACCTTGCCCTTGTCATCCTTAAAGCCTTCCACATCCTTACCCAATGCTTTCCTAGCAACACATTCGCCTTTTAGCTCCTTCCTAAGAAACTCATTTAAAGACTTCAGGTTTTTAACCTAAGAGGCTAATGACTAAATTCTCCTATCACGACCAATTCACTTCTCCCTAATGGACAATGTGATGATGGCTTCCTACACAGGACAACTAATTAATATCTTAGCATTGTAGTTTATACAATATAGAATAGTAAAAAATGTACTTGTAGGAGGTTGAAGGTGGTGTTAATCAAGTGGGGCCCATTCTCTAAGTAGGATGGGAAATGGGAGTACCTATCCCTTTGAGACCTCAATCCTTCTAAAATTCGGTGAAAGATGTATGTATGATCATCCAGGATTGACTCACCAATGCCTACCACCCATACAGGATCGAACACATGGTCTAGCACGATTGCCTTAAGTGCTAGACTTTGCCTTTGAGCTTGACTTCACTCAGGAATCAGGTTGCAAGGCTGGTGGTGGTCATCCACCTTAAGACTAGGGATGCTCCGACATGCTAGACCAAATTTTCCTAAAGGTACATTCTCCAAGATGACCTCGGTAGGAATGGTGGCAAGAAGATGAGGAAGTGAGCTAGATTCCTTTAGCTTTTGGGACAACACATCCCCATTTGCCTTCTATTTCTTCAATGCTTCCCCAGGCACTTTTTGTTTTCAGGAGACCACCAGTGGCCTCAGTTTTCCACCAATGGAGAGCTCATTGACCTTAGGTCACATGGCCAAGAAGTTGGATAGAAGGACCTATAATCAAATCATAATGACATTAGGTCAACAAAATCGATGCCAAGGGGGTAAAAATCATCAAAATGGCTCTTACCAACATGCCCATCTTAAAAGGCTCTAGTCCTTTTTGGGACTGATGGGCATGGTTTCTTTTGAACCAACTAGGCCTTTAGAGGGGAGTTGTCCACCCACTCCACCCACACCACCTAGGGGACCACCATAGGAGCAAAATGTTTCTAACCCCTAGTGCCGGTGGCCATAATGATTGGAAGGAGTGGTAGCTTACGGTCATTAGCTAGACCATTGACGATGCTCTTTTACTGTTTCAAGAACTCCTTAGCCTGACTATTAAAGAATAAAGGAGAAGTAGAATTAGAACCATCTCAATTGCTAAAAATGAAGCCATTGAGCGCATGCAGAATACAACTTTTTGGATCTGGTGGCCCTCGTTGAGAAAGGAAGGCTATCTCATTGGCATCTACCAACTCTGCCTTTTACTTCAGAGCCCAGATGGTGGGATGCAACACATTCAGGAACATCAAGAGCTCTGTGTAGTAAATGGGGAATAGGTTCATGAAGTTGTTGTTCCCCACCATCAACTAGAACCAAGTTAGGAGCCCAGTGCATGCATTATGACCATCGAAGCCCTCATATAGTGCTGGCCACCCAACCAAAGCATACTAAGGAGTCTAGGTAAACTCATAGGGAAAGGTCCATGAGTTTTCCCTCAAGTTGAAGAAGAAACATTCCTTCCACTTTGCCCATGAGTCCTTGCAAGTAGCATACGTGAAGCATTTTGGCCATCCCTAATTGATGGGGGTGATGTGGAAGTAGAGGGAACCCTTCATTTGGCCTAGCATATAGAACTGGAGGTAAACCTCCAACAAAAGGGCCAACATTGCCATCTTACAGCAAATAATTAAGTTATTTATTTATGTATAGGAGTTAGGATTCAACTACAATGGTGGAATTTGGTAGTGGTCATAAATTTGCTCCACCAATGGATGAAAAGGGAACTGGAGCCCCACTTACAATTCATTAATGAAAATGGTGAGTACATCAGATTTCTTGTCTCCCTCAGGAAAGCTCTACCCACCAGAGCCAAACTTCTGCTAATAATAGCAACAACCTCATTTGATCAAAAGTATTATTTGAGGTTGGTCAGGAAGGTCTCCTGGGCAAGTTGTGTGCTCAATCCCAAATTTGACATTCACAAAAGAATAGGAGACTTGGCTAGCAGTGGCCCTTAAGGATGTTATTAAGGAAACCATCTAGAAATACCTTTGAAGATGAAGTGAAGGCCGCTGCCAACATATGGCGGACATCAAAAGAACATAAAAATATTGGCAAATGTGACATAGAGCAAAGATGTGATAAAAATAATAAGAAATAGCACTAAACTAGGAAAGCATAAGAAAAGTTGAAGTTCATTACCTGATTCTAAGTAGTTCAAACAAAGACAAGACAAGAACTAGCAGAACTTCAGACAAAAGAAAAATTCATAGTTGAAAGAACAAGAAGCACTGAGAGTGGTTAAACGGTGAAAAGAAAAGTGACAAAACCATTAGCCTTATATAATAAAGAGACACGACTCTTGAGTGCCCTAAAAGAAGAGCATGTGGCAAGAAGTAGCTGCCAAGGAACCACTCCTAGTCATTTCACTAAAAAGTGCATGTAATGGGCATCGCTTCATCTCCCCACCCAACTGATGCATTTGCCATGTATGATGAAGATTCTGAGCTAGTGGGCACTTTTTCAAAAATGGTAGCAGTGGGACACCTTCCTCAGGAAGTCATTGGCAAGGGCATTGTACCTACCTCCTAAAATGACATTGCACTAAGTAGTAGAGCCACGAAAGAATAGGTAAGGGTTGTACACCCATAAAGTATGTGCCAATCATCAAAGAATACTCTCAAGAAAATGACAGCATTTTGATTGAACCTAGAAAATGTCGAGTCCTATCCCACATTTTTTTAAAGGGGGGAGTTATTGGTAAGGTGCAAGCCCAATATTAGGCACACAATGGCTTAACACATAATGAACGGGCCCTAACCAAGCTTCCTGCCAGGACAAGGAGGCAGACTGATCAAAAAGGGAAGGGATCCCAAAATTAAGGGAATAACTAAGGGACTTCCATGTATAAGTGATCCTCTTGGATCTCGTTCAACTATATAAGACCACCCCATTCACCAATCCTGAGGTATGAGATTTCTACCGTACACTCTGCCACTTCTTTGATCATTGCAAAATGACTTGACCACCGGAGGGTTTTCCTCTGGAAAACATAGACGGGCTCAGATGTTACCTTTCTGCACAAGATCTCTATTCACCACATGCAACTAGGCTTAGTCTTGACCCATCCATCAACTATCATAATGAAAATATGGACAACCTTAAGTGGATGGTATCTTCACTAGCTCCATTAATTCTAAAAGTATCACAAATCTCTAGGAAGCTAGTAATGTGATCATTAGGATCCTGATCTACCAATCAATCAAATTGAACATAATTTTGCACCATCTGAATATAATTTGACTTGATCTCAAAATTGTTGGCATTGACTGGAGGTCTAATAATACTTAATTTCATCCCTTCAAGAGAAGGCTTAACATATTCTAACATGGTATTTGCTAAATTATGATATTGATGACTAATTATCTTTGATTTTCTCCCTATTCTTCTACTTTTTGATATAATGGATGTGACTCAGTGCCCTTTGTGAAATGAAGTTTCCTCAAATTTCTTTTAATTTCTAGGTCAGCTTCAACAACTTCACTAGGATGGCTACAAGTCAAGCACCAAATTTTCTACAAGAAAAGAACAAGAAAGAAGTAAACAATAAAATAAACTAAAATTCAAGAAAAATACTACAATAAAATAAATGATTAGATTAACAAAGATCAATCTTTCAGGTAACAATCTCAACAAATGTTCCTTGACAATGGTGCCAAAAACTTGGTAATGATTCGCAGTTCACTCAAATCTCTTCCTCCTACACTAGTAGATAATGTAGATGTGTCAAATATTTCCATACCTATAAATTTGTGAACATAAAGCCAAGCACACTTATCATTAAAGTATAATAGTGGCTAGTATCAAGATTATTTTCTCCAAGAATGGAGTTTTCTGCCATACTCAACCTTTCTCTATTATCTTATCGAGAGTTAGGAGGTTTTGTTTAGCTAATTACCTACTAACTCAACTAAACAAACTAATGTAGTAAAAAAAAGTACTAGCTAGCTACCGGTAGCGAAGAATAATAAAATAGTAAACATTAGAAAAAAACTCATACTTAGATACAAATCTTCTTGGAAATCTCTTGTGTTGCTTTTCCTTTCGTTTATTAGGATTGTGAATAATTTGGACCATAGAGTACTACCTAGTTTAGATTAGCTCCAAATTAATCCTGTTCATAAATCCCTTTTCTTAAGTCATCAATAGGGTGTCTAGGCCTATGGCAGCCCCGAAGCATGTATTACTAGTCCAACTACCCAACTACTAGGTTTCACCTTTGTCCGGAGGTATTATATCGCACCTATTACTTCTAGTTATGATAATATCTCTTCTATCCAATGGTGATCCACAATAAACACACTAGATACTACCTGCATATGTTTATCAACCCACATTGAATTAATAGGCTAGCTACTATGAATAAATGCATCATAGAACATTGGATATATCTAAAAAGAAGCATAATCATATTAAACCAAAAGAAATCACAATCATAGAATCATCCTAGGTTTTATTTACTCCAAGTATAAAAATTTATTTTATAGTGTTGTAAAAAAAACACAGCAAGGACAAATAAAAAATAGGAAAAGAAGTCTCCATCTTTGAATTACTTCTCCTCCAAGAAATCCTTGATCTGATGCACCTAAATAGTATTAATCATCAAAACTGCACCTAAATAGCATTCTCTTATGAAAATCCTTCATTCTTTCTATTTATTTTTTGCCTCATTTTCTCTATCTCAGCCTCCCTAAGTAGCCCTTGGCTACATCTATGCACCCTCTACTTGTTCTCATTGAAAACCTTAAAAACAGCTTAAGAAACCTTAATGGCATGCAAATAGGTTTTATGTTGGAAGTTGTGTAGGCAAACACGGTCGTGAACATAGGCGTGTTCAAGACCATGTTCAACTCCAGGAATGTAAAAGTCATGAGTTTTAATGACATAGTTTAGGACACAGGCATGAATGAAGCTATGTTTGACCTAACATGGGTGTGTACCAAGCCATGTTTGACTTAATTTTTTTCAAAAACTTACAATTCAACTCCAAAACTTTGCAGAAATCCTTCTTGACCCAATTGAACCTGAATATGTCCTGAAAATAAAATATGAACTAATTGAGCACCAAATCCTAGCATGAGCACCTTAAAAAACAAGCAAACAGTAGGAAGAAACACATAGAAAACATAACTAAAAATGAGCATATCAATATGCATGCATTTTGTTGGCTTTGAAATAATGATAAATAAAAATGACATTGAAAATAGTGCCATAGTAGTGAGCAAAAACACTGTTCAAAACAAGGCAAGATGTACAAACTTTAGGTTTTTTAACTTCAACTGATAACTATGTGCATACGTCTTAACCTTATATGCACCCAAATGTAACCCTAGTGTTATACATATCAGTGGATACCAGTAGAGGCAACACTTAGTATTGAAATACCATACATATATAAGTGACAACATATATCTATTAAGATCCACCCTTAGCCCTTTACCCAAGAAAACTAGCTTCAAGTGATGAGCTACACTTTCCTTGTACTCACTTAGTCTCAAATGAAAAGGAAGCACTTTGGTTAGTACATGATTATACGAAAGATAATTTCAAATCATAAAATTTAAACTCAGATAGCACCTTTATAAATAAATAAACTTAGCCTTAATAGCAGCCCTTTGCTAAATATTAGACTTAACTAGCCTCATTCTTACTTGCATAACACGTAAGAGGTGAGTACTCAAACGTACTTAGTAATGGATTTGGGCAATTTTAAGGGAAAATATATGCAAGCATGCAAGACAATATATACGTAAACACAAAAATACAAAAGACACAACACAAGCAGCACAATAATCAAACAACATAATAACAATGACAAATAGTGCTAGTAATGAATGCATGGATGGATGAATGGATGGTTCAGCGAGGCACATGCAAATGCATTTAGGAATTCCTTACACTTGAAGATGCTCATAACTGCCACAAGCTTATACAACTGGGGGTAATTGCATACTAGCCCTCATAAAGATGCTATCACTTAACCAAACCCCATGAAGTCTTTTTACAGGCGCCTTATAGTAAGCCATCATCTACTCAAATGACGCCTGCATTTGACAAGATATTTAGAGTTTGTCATCACTAAATCATCTCTTACTCATATCTTCCCCTTTGGTTTTGTGCTACATAAGAAACTTAGTCGCCACACTTAGCCAAGTTTCTTAAAACTTGATAGGTGCACCTTTGGGGATCACTTACCAAGCCTATTGACTTGGTCGGGACTCTTGGGTGCTACTTTAATGCCCAAAGGTTTTCACTCTCAATCCTTAGGACTTTTCAATCTTAAACCCATTTTGCCCTGCCCAAATCTCAGACATTTATGACCTTTATTCTTGGACACTAGAGCACTTAAACATTTCTTAGTCCTATCATAGTACTTCCTTGCACCTTAAAGTACCAAACTTACCCACTTACAGTTAGCTGCCTTAACCACCTACTTATTACCCATCAATGATGTATTTTTTTAGGCTTATGAGTGGGTTTGAAAGCTAAATTAAAGTGTTAAATACCTTAGATTAGTCCTAGGAAGAAAACTGTAAGCTTAGGGTCTGTGAAACAAGTTCAAAATGTTGGGCAATTTTGCCCTAGGGGCTATGGCTCCACTGCGGCTATGGCTCCTCAAGCATTTGCTATTTTCTACATGGGATACCCTTGGCGCTACAGCCCCACTACCACTGAGCTGCTAGGGCTTCCTTTGCACACGAGCAACAATACCTTTTTTTTTTTGCCAAATACTTGCCCCAAATGTTTCTAACTGTGACCAAATCACTTAGAACTCAAACCAAGCTTACTCCTAAGTGTTATTACACCACTTATGCATACACATAGTGTCATAAAAAGTGCTTTATACTTGCTCGACATATCAGCTTGCTCTTATGCATTGCACAACTTCTACTAGCCATATTTATGACTTATTCCCCCTTAAAAATGTTGCAAAATATGTCCTTGAAACCTTTGGACGTAGCAAAGTCCTCGCTCCTTTGATTAGCTACTTTTTGTGCTTCATTTAAGTATGATGGAATAAAAATGTAGCCATTTGACCTACCTTCAAGCATACTACTTGCTCTTGGATTGAATAGCTAGGAAATAACATAAGAAATACATATTGATTTTGATTAGCTTCTTTTGAATAGCCACAGATCCTTTGAGCTTGAACTTGCACTAGTAAAGCTTATTTGTGCACTTTAAGGCCTCTACAGTCATTATGGCCTTTCTTTGTGACATGGGCTAGTATTTTAGCATGCATTTGTTGGAATATGTAAAGTGAAGATATTTTTATGGCTTCAAATATTTTGAAATTGTAGTTTGCCTTCTTGAAGCTTAAATTGGCCACTTTGAGCCTTCAAGCTTTGAATTCATTTAAATGCTCCAAAGGGGTGCATAAGGGTGCTTCCTAGATGTCTATCATCCCTTTCTTCTTTGAAAAGATTCATCCTTGAATCTACACCTACATTAGAAAAACTGATTGAATCAATAAAAGTGATTGAAACACCAATTTGACACTTAAATTGTACATGGATATCAATGACAATGCATGTGTGCATGAATCATCTCCTTTTCACATGAACTTGAACCAACCCACAAATTTAAACATAAATATGTTTCCTCTAGGTTCTAGCATGAAACTAGCCGCAATGAGCATAAACAAATCAGATTTTATCTTACACTTCATCTTAACCTTACGTAACTCATCCATTACCTTTGTATTTTGGCTAGAATAACAAGAATAATGGAATTTGTGGCAAAATGACAAATCTCTCAAGGCATAGCCAAATCTACGAAAAACATTAAAAGATTTCACATTCAAAGCAATAATTCAGTCCTTTCCTAGAGAAACCAATGAATCATGTAAGAAAATATCAAATTCAAAAGGAATTACCTTTTTGGCACACAAACAACCACTCTTTGCTAAACATTGCAAAATTCTAACAAAACTTAAGAAATTTTGCACCCTAGCAACATGGATGCACTGAATGTAAGGAAAAAGAACTTACTTGACAATCATAATAATAGCTTTTAGCTAAACTAAGCTCAATTTATGGGAATCTCATGGAATAAACTTGAGGTGCATGAATTAACACAAAACCAAAATTATCAACAACATTGTCTAAATAGCCACACAAAATGTAATCCTTATGATTAGAATTGCAGATAACAAACTTATTTATGGATGCACATAAGACACAATGAATGAAACTAAAAAAATGGCTGGCCGCATATGTGAAAACACAAAAATGCATACATCTCTGAAGCAAATAAGAATTAAACCTAATTTGAGCTAAGCTAGCAAAAGAATCTGAATGCATGAGTTTCAAAAAGATTCTAGGTAAATTGGACCAAACTAACTGTGTATATGCATGTTTTGATGTGATAAAGCCAAAAATCAACTTGTAGGTGCATGCATATTCAACAAAACATATGGAGCTTAAGGAATTATAAGGCATATATATCAAAGTACTAGGTACTACATGCTTTTCTAAGAAAACAACAGTGAAACCAGTTTTTGCACTCAAAACAAAAGGATGCAAGTATATGCATTGTGCATGTATCAAAACAAAAGAATTCTCAATAGAATTTAAAGAATCACACATAACAACAATTCTACCTTGAATGTGACATAAAGAAACCTACAATGCACATTTTAAAATTGAATCATACGTGCAAAAATTCAAAAGAAATAGATTTATTTTAGGGTAAAACAAAATGATGTGACATGAACACAAAACAAACAGATTTAGTTTGGAGTAAAACAAAATGATGTGATTTGAACACAAAATAAACAAATCAGAAAAAGTAAACTCAAAAAAAAATTTCTTTGGAAACAAACTCAACTTGTGTCAAAACTAAATAAAGTAAGGGGAATTAAAGAAACTGGATGTATACTTTAGCAAAATTTCATGCTTGTGACCTTTTCTGAAACTAGGCTGATGATATCCTTTCAACATAACAAAACTAGAGGTGAAGCATATTTTCAAGATAATATTAGAAATAGCATCAGTTAGCATAAAATCAAATTTGGATGAAGGATGAAAATACATTATAATGGGAATTGAATGATCGATGTATTTTTCTTGTTAGAAATAGGCTCAATTATTGTCAAACTCTCAATTTCACCAATTTGATACACAACCTCTTGGTACACTTCTTTCTTTAGAACTATCTAGGTGGAAACAATGCTAGGCACACTTTTGCATATGAAATCACTAAGGCTTACCTTAGATTGCTCTTTTTCAACCTCCTTAGCTGTTTAATGCATGGAACTTGACTTGGAATTTTGGGAACACCAACTTCCTGTGTTGGCAGCAACTCACTTGAATCTTTTAGCTTACCCCCATATGATTCTTGTGGAAAAGACATCAAAACACGAGAAGACTTTGTCATGTCAGTTGAAAGCCAAGCTTTTTCTATAGGCCTTCTTTCCATAATCAAATTGGGTTCATCAAACTCTTATTTTCTCTCAAGTTCCCACTCAATTTCTTCTTTCAGAAACCCTCCAATACTGACTTCCAACTTAATTTCATTATTCTTATAACATTCTAATTTTCTCTCAACTTTTCTCTTAAAATTTTCTCTTAGGCCCTCTTTTTTCTTCTTAATTCTTTTTCTCTCAACCTCATAGGAACTTTTTCAAAACCTAACAACTTTCTTAGAATTTAAAGGAATTTGGGTATCCATTTTACCACAATGTATAACCATACTTGCCCATCGAATATGGTAGGAGTATTCAATAGGTTAACTACACTTCACCACGATGAATCCATTATTGCTTGTATGGTTATGAATGTTGGAAGGTTTTAAATTGAAGCTTTCCTACCATGTACATGCTCGCCATGTTGACACAACTTTCATCATCAATAACCACACTACATACTTTGTCAATGACACAAACCCTTGTATGGAAAACATCTTCCTGTGGCACCTCCATATTTGGACAATCCATGGATGAATTTTTAAGTACCTGAAAGCACAAAAAATCCTCATAAATACTATCTTTTTCTCTAAAATCCATTAGTAAGAGGTTGCTTAGACAACCAAATCTTTCAACTTTGATCACAACCCAGTCAAAGAACACTAACAATTTTATAACCCTTGAAAACCTTTCAAAATCCTACTACAAAGAAAGAAAACATGTATGAAAATGTTAGGAAAAAGATGGAAATAGGATGTTCTTACAATGAAAGATTGTAAGAATAAGAGAGAGAAAACTAGGGTTTCAGGTGAGCTAGAGTTTTAAGGAAACTAGTTTTTTCTTGTTCAAATGAATTTTGCTTGCTTTCAAAAAGGATATCTAGACACTTTATGATTGATATTTTTTTTTCTTGCAAGAATTGAATTTTAAAACTTCAAGACAACTTTTTCTGCAAGAAAAATGAAGGAAATCAATAATTACAATAATGAGAATGTAACATGTATAGAAAGAGTGAAATAAATAAAATGAGAATGGATTTTTATTTTTGGTATTTTCTTGATGTTTTGGATGCACAAAAGATGGATGAAAGAAAGGCAGAGGCACTTGGTTGAAGAACAAACATGGATGGCTCAATTTTGGCTGAATTGGACACAAACGATGAATCTGAAAAAGGCAAGAAAAAATGGATTAGTATGGATGAAATAATGCAATAATGTAATGAATTCAAGATAAATGAACATAAAATAAGATGGTTAGGTCATTCTTTTAGAACTTTGGCTCTAAGACCACTTGTTGGATTGCTTGTTGCCCAAGATACTTAAGTTCTAAGTAAAACCAGAATGAATGCTCTTCACACATGGCCCAAGAATAAGAAACTGATTTAGAGGGAAATAAGGGAAGTTAGAAATATAATTAAGGATGGAAATAAGAATTGGAGAAAATGAATTAGAAGAAATTTCTTTGGAAAAGAAGGAAAGGAAGCACCAATGTGCCAAAAAATTTGAGATAAAACTAAGAAAAGAAGAATTCACAAAGCAACTTGAATCTTTGTTAATCTGTGTGTAATCTAGGAATTACAAGACTTATTTAAAGTATTACCTATGTGGGTATTCAACCAAACAAAGTAGAAATGTAATAGAAGTCCTAAACAACTAATATGACTAGTTTTATTTGTAATAGAAATCTTTGTTAGATAATACTTAGAATGACTAGTAATGTCATTCCTAAATGCTTATGAATAATAAAACCAATGAAATTCCTGGGTAAAATATCACTAAAAGATGTCCAACAATGGCTAAAAGAAATTTCGTGCTATGCTAGAAGTGTGAAACATGCCATGCACACACATAACCTCATAAGATGTGCTTTATGCTAGCTCCACAAGGCAACTTGCTCCCATGCATTACATAGTTGTTCTTGGCGATATTTATGACTTATTCCACATTAAACATGCTGGAAAACAAGTCATTTCAAAATCTAGAGGTAGCAAACTCGTTGCTATATTGATTAGCTTTTTTTTGGGCTTCATTTAAGTATGGTGGAACAAAAACTTAGCCATTTGACCTTTCTTCAAGTGCACTACCTTTTCACAACTTGAATAGCTAGGAAATAACATAAGAAATAATTATTCACTTGGAATATCTCCTTTTTAATGGCTACATATCCTTTGAGCCTAAACTTGCACCATTAGGGCTTGTTTGTGCACTTTATGGCCACCGCAAGTATCATGGCCTTTCTTCGTCACATGGTATAGTATTTTAGCATAGTGTTGCCAGAATATTTAGAAAAATGATATTTTCATGACTTCAAAATGCTTGAACTCTAATTTGCCTTCTTGAGGCTTAAAGTGGCCATTTTGAGCCCCTTAACTTGGAATTCCTTATAATGCTCCAAAGGGTGCATAAGTTAGCTTCCTAGGTGTCTATCACATCGCTTAAGAAGTTGCTTACCTCACAAATTTAGCTCAAAGCTGCCAAGAACAAGCAATAAGACTTCCCATGCACCAAAATAGCTTAAAATCTTGTCCGGGCCATGTTGCGATGACTTTGGAGGCTTCAATTTCAAGTTTTGGAGATGAATTGGAAGTTTTGGAAAAAAAAATTGGATCAAACATGGCTTCAAACATGCCCGTGTTCCTTGTCATGCCCATGTTCCCAACCATGTCATCAAAGTTCTTGACATTTATGTTCCAAGAGTTGAACATAGTCTTGAACATGCCTATGTTCTTGACCATGTTTGCCCAAGCACTTCCATGTCACAAACCTTGTTCACATGCTATTATGGTTTCTTAAGCTAATTTTAAGGTTTTTAAGAAAAACAAGTGGGGGAGCACCCAAAGGCAACGAGGGCTACCTAGCAAGGCTAGAAAAGAGACAGAAGAGTGGCAAAAAATAGACAAAAAGAAAGAAATATAATGATAGAAGAAGGCTACTAGAGGCAATTCTGATGATCAACATGTATTAGTGCAAATTAGGTCAAGAATTTTTTTGTGGAGAAGCAATTGAGAGATGAAGACTTGTTTTCCTAGTTTTTGTTTGCTCTTGCTTTGTTTGTTTTATTACACTGTGAGCTAAATTTTCCTACTTATACTTTGACATGGTTGCCCATGATCCTACCTAAGAAACCTGTGAGAACATATCTCACAATGGTTGTAATTGGCTAGTTATCCATGTGTCCAAATTAAAACTTCTTGATACTAGTTGATTAACCTAGAAATGCAAACACACTTCATTTTTTAGCTTTGACTTGAGTAAATGGAAACCATAAAACATTCTCAATGCCTAGGAATAATCCATGAAATTAGAGTTGAAATAGTCAAAGCATTCAAAAGCAACCTTTGTGTCATCATAACTACACATAATAACCGTGTGAGGGCATCCAACAAAAGTAGACTAATTCTCCTCACCCAAAAGCAACCCTAGAGTCCTAAACTCCATCCATAAACATAGGAGGCAACTAGGCATACACTATATACAAGCCTTCTTACTGAGGTCCTTCCAACTAACATTTACCTTGGAGGTAAATCCCAGTGGCTAGTCATGAAAGCATGTCCACATACTACAAGCCTCTGTGGCCAAGAAATTACTATAGTTAGTACTTTACTTCACCAAAAAGTAATTATGAAGACTATAACCATAAAGGCTCCTATAATCAAATGCTTGCAATAAAATGCTATCACGACAACCCTCAGCGGCTATTAAGCTCAACAATGTTAAAATCTGCACAACATACACTGGGGAGTGAGAATTCAAGAATTTTCAGTAAGGGGATCTTCACCTGCAAGAAAAGATACTAAGGAAAACACATATATAATCATATGTAATTGGTTGTTGTCTCATACAGCGTGAGGCTAAACTTATGTGCATATGCTTCAATCCCTTGGGACTTATCCTCCACATAGTCCTCAAACTATAAGGCAAAGCCTTGTTTACTAGTAAGCATAGCTTACTAACCTAACTAGTGAAATTTTCCCTAGTTGAAACTCCCTTATGATGTACAAGGGCATTATGGTTGGACTTATGTTAACTAGGTCTCAAAAACCTACTAGATGTACTAAGGTTCCTACATTGAAACCTTGTGCCCGTTAGCATGGCTAGGTCTTCAAAGGCACTAAATCTCACACCTAAACTAGTGATACATCATCGTGGCCCTTTATCATCTAGTTTCATTGTTTTGGATACATGTAACCATAAAAACTCAAGAAAACTGCTAGGTCTTGAAAGAGTTTTCGAAGCCTTGAGGCATTACTGAGACACCTCAACCCTTACGTACCCTAAGCACCCCTTCAAACCTCCCCTCAAACCTTCTAGTAAAAGTGAAATTCTCTAGCCAACATAACTATAGTGACATGTCACCATAGCATACAAACTCCCTGGAAATTCTACGTAATCTTGGCGACATGTCTTCACTGATTTGCAACATGTCGCCACAGTACATAGTTATCCCCACATTCTTATCTTTCTCTTCTTTAATGTAACTTTGTATCTCAAAGTTTGTTTGAAGTTTATGGAAGATTGGTTTGATTTATTGTTATAGGTAGGTATTACATGAGTTATTTGGTTGATTTTTCATGCCCATTGAAGCTTGTTTTGAGTTGATAGCATGATTTCTGAGAGTTGGAAATTGGGTTGTTATGTTTGGAAGATGAAGAGTTGGAATTTTTTGTTTGATGAAATCTTAGATGTGCATGTTTGATTCTATAGAATTTAGGACTTGAATGAATGCTTGTTTGACATTTTAATTATTGGGAATGCATTTTTTTGCTTAATTTCATCAAATTTCATGGATTCTAAGTATTGTTAGTCTTTTTGTGTGGTAATGGATAAGTTTCTTGAGCAACAAGAAAGAGCTTAATTATGGATTATATTATCTTGATTCCTCTTCATTGTTGCCCATTTAGCTTTGATTGTTAAGCTTGATCACTTTAATGACTAAAGTTAAATAGAGATTGCTTTATATAGGGAATTTCATATTAATTTTTGTTATAAGCACTTATTCTTGAGTTTATTGTTAATTATATTGTATATGAGAATTATTTTTTCACTAGGAAATTTTTTTTACATTTTTTAGGATGTCCAACAATGAAGGTCAAGATGAACGATGGTAGGAATAAGAATGGGACCACAATAGATTTATCTCCCTTCAATCCTTTTGAGTTCATGAAGCCACAGTAGGAAGAGAAGTGATTCATTAGCTAGGCTTTGACTATTCCAGCCTTTGAAAATAGCCCGTCATGGCCACCATCTGATGCCATGGGTGGCAAGTTTTTTGTAGGCCACTAGGCATTGTATTGTTGATGTTAATGAATGAGTTTTATGCAAACACCCAATCTAGAGGCCACTTCCTAGAAGCTCCGATGCAGGTCAAAATGCAAATATGGCTACTGACTATTCTTATGGAGTGGATTAATGCACTCTTTGGTATCCCTAACAGTTAAGGACCAGTCCACTGCTTATCACTTGAGGAGTTATCTGTAGTAGTGGTTACTTGGATCACTCAGCATCGACTTTCATATACCCTTCTTGCCTTGACGTTAGGCCATGATTATTAGTCATGGCTTGTATTCATTAACACGAGTTTGCTCCCCACCAAGCTGGCTCTAAATGTTACTAAGGAGAAGCGGAGATTCTGTATGCACTAGCTATTGATGGCCCAATAACTGTTGGGGAGCTTGATTCTGAGGATCATGAGAGAGTATTCCAGGTAGAGAATGTGATTTGTGTAGGATCCTTCAGGTAGCCCTCTGCATGTAGAGAGAAGCACTAATGATTCCATGCTATAGCAAGGAGGAGAAAGTAGTTTTATCTTTAGCAGAAGATGTAGGACATTTACTTCATTTTCGCTAAACATTATGGATATTATTATTGTTGCCCTATTTAGTTTCTTTTCTTCTCTTTAGTTATGCTTGCCTTGTTATGAGAGCATCAATTTCCCCTACTTTGCTTTTGTCATGATTCGTATTAGTTGCTATATTTCTTGGTTTCTTTCACTATATTTTTGTTGTTGATCATCTTTTCTACTTTCTTGGAAGCCTTTAATTTGAATCTAAAACTCAATCAACCATTTTTATGGAACTTTTGGAATGCCAACTTGCATGACAAGCATTTAATTTTTTTCAAGGACGGTATTAGTTTCTATCGCACTTTTTTTTCACTTTGTTTTCCATGTTGGTACATTAAGGGCAATTTACAATTTAGTGTAGGGACTACATATTATTATTTTTAAGTCCATTAATTATCTTGTTGGTTCTTGAATATCATTTAAATTATTTTTCTAAAAATTTTAACTTTTTAAAGCTTAATTCTTTTCAATCATACTATTCAGCATACTCTTTTTTATATAGAGTAGTTGTTAATTTAATGTCTTGAGTTCTTAACCTGAAGTTTAAGTAAGTGATTCTTGAAATCTTTCACTTTCATGTTTAACTTGTTTTTTAAAATATTTTTGTGATTCAATAGCAAGCCAGTGGAACATGGTCTTTAGAAGCTATTTTTTTAATCTAGTTTTTATGTTTAGTACACTGTTCAAAACATGCTAAGTTTTCAGTTCCGATGTTGGTTAGTGGTAAGTTTGGCTAATGGATTTGTGGTTGATTGTTGAATAATGAATAAATAAAGTATGTTGTGAAGCTGTGCTACTCTGCTATTTTTAGTGTTGAAGAAAATTGTGGTCTTTTCATGAGACAAGAGTCGATCACAGCTCGAAAAAATGCTAAGAGCATGAGTATGATGAAAGATCTTCTTGGATTGTGTTGAGAATTAGCTTGGGTATAGACAGTTCTCCAATAGTGTGCACTTGTTGCAAAAGTTGTCAGCACATGAAAAGAATTGTTTGAAAAAGAAAAAAAAAAGAAAAAAAAAAGAACAATGGATATGAAAAGTTAAACTATTTGCCCAAATCCATGGTTTTGTGTCTGAAAGGTTGGTGCATAGTGAGCTTGGAGATGGTGTGGTTTATGATTTTTACTCTACATGAAAATTTGATGTTTCCCTTAAGTTTCTAGACATATTGGTTGATAGATTGAGAATGAATTATTCCCATTAAATTATTTTGTTTTGAAAAGTGTTGGATTGAAAGTGTTGCATCCTTGGTAGTTCTAAGACATAATTCATTCATATTTTGATTTTAAGACATATTTAAGCTCTATGTCAAGTATGAAGAGTTTTGTTCAAGTTTTGGATTTGAATTGCAAGTTTTGGCAAAAAATTGCATCAAGCACAGCTACAAACATGCCTGTCTTCCTTGTCACACAAATGTTCCTAGCCATGTCATTAAAGATAACAATTTTTACATCCCAAAAGTCAAACCCAGTATTGAACACACCCATGTCACAACCCTTATTTATGTTGTTAAGGTTTCTCAACAAATTTTAAGGTTTTTGAGGATAAGAAGTAAGGGGTACCCAAAGGTGGCCAAGGGCTACCTAGGAAAGCTACAAAAGAGAGGAAAATGAGGCAAAAAGTCAACAAAAATAAAGAAAGATTATGATAAAAAAAGGCTGCTAGAAGCAATTTTGATAATCAACACCAGTTAATGCACATCAAATAAATCAAGGATTTCTTGGATAAGAAGTAATTCAGAAATGGTTATTTCTTTGTCTAGTTTTTCTTTGTTCTTGTTATGTTTATTTTTTGGAACTATGAACTAAATTTTCCTACTCATACTTGGAGTATATGAGGCCTAGGATGATTTTATGTTTGTGATTACTTTTGATCTAATATGATTTTGCTTTTCTTGTGATCTATCCAATGTTTTTTTGATGTATTGATTAATAGTAGCTAGTCTATTAATTCATTATGGGATGATAAACATATGCAGATACTATCTGGTGTGTTCATTGTGGATCACAATTGGATAGAAGGGATATTATCACAACCATGAGTAATAGGTCAAATAAAATGCCTCTGGACTAGGGTGAAGCTTGGTAGTTGGGTCGTAGGACTAGTGATGCATTCTTAGGGAGTGCGGTAGGCCTAAACACCCTATCGATGACTTAAGAATAGGGATTAGTGAATGGGAATAATAAGGAGCTAATCTTAATTAGGTAGTACTCCAGGTCTAAGTTAATCACTATCTTGTTAAACCAAAATAAAAATAAAACAATAGAGTTCTAGGCGATTTGTATCTAAGTATAAGATCTCTTATTGTTGGTTATCTAATTGTTTTCCATTGTTAATAGTCAGTTAGTTATTATTTGCACCACATTAATTAGTTTAGTTGATTCTTAGTTATTATTTTCACGGCATTGATTAGTTTAGTTGATTCTTAGTTAGTTAGTCAAACAAATTCCTTTAATTGTTGGGCAGATAATTGAGAAAGGTTGAGTATGGTAGAAAACTCCATTCTTGGAAAAAATGATCTTGACACTATGATATTTTAATGATAGGTGCACTCGCCTGTAAGTTGACAAACTTATAAGTATGGAGATATTTGATACATCCGCATTATTCATTAGTGTAGTGGAAAAAGATTTGTATGAACTGTGAATCATGATTAGCCAAATTGAAGGATTGAGATGTATAAGGTGAAGGCTGATAGAGCTATGGGTTTAGCTGAAGGAAGAAGAAGATGAATAGTGCTTGTTTTCTCTCTCAAAATATCTCCTACAACCCAACCTCCTCAAACTTACTTAAGTTAATTAACATTGCTTAATTTTTTTCTTTAGTTGTCAAACCAATTTCTCTTAACCCCAGATGAGAGAACCCTAACTCCCTTCTTAGCCCCAAAAATAATCACACACAAAACCATTTAAACACTTAAGCCCTTAAGTCTTTTATTTGGTGTAAAGAAGCCCTTACTTGACACTTGTTGGCTCTAATGAATCACAACACTTTTGGTCCTAAGAATTTGTAATCACTTTCACTCACAAGAAAATAGTTTCACAAAAATTTTGGTCATGCCATTGACTTGTATCAAAGTTACCATTTGTACCATACAACTCTTATATGCCAATTAACACTTAGGAACACCTATGGAGCTTACTTTGGTTGTTTGACTTGTTTAATTACATTCTTATAAGGATTAAACATGGGATTTACTCGCCTTGGCATCCAAATTATAGAAAGTACTTGGATGGCCTTTACAGGTACATCAGAAGGTTCCATTGTGGAATAATTCTAGGTGCTATATAAAATTTAGTAGGATTGGGAAGAGGCTCAAGTTATGGTTCTAGAAATTTAGTTGACTTGGTTGGCTAAGATTAAGGAGGCCCAAGACAAGGACCTAAACTTGAACAAAATGCATGGTGCTATACTGAAAGAATTTCACTACAGAGATGAGTTGCTATACTATGGTGACTCATTCTTTGTGCCAAATGATTTAAGACAATAGGTGTTGCAATAAGCACATACATGTAGGCTTAATGTTCACTTTGGTGTGATTGAGATGTACAATGAGCTTAGAACCAACTTCTAATAGATGAAGTTTAAAAGGAACATATATGAATATGTGTCTAAGTGTCTCATGTGTTAAATGGTGAAAGCAGAACACCCAAAGCCATCAAGAATGTTGTAAAGTTTATCCTTCCTAGAAAAAAAGTGAGGATCCATCACTACAGACTTTTGCGTGAGGTTGCTCAACATAAGAAGTTAGCATGGTTCGATTTGGGTGATGGTGGATAGATTGACAATTTTGACATACTTCATCCCTTATTATGATTACTTTTACCATGGAGAAGTTGTCCCAATTGTATGTTTAGGAAGTGGTGAGATTCAATGGATTCCCTATTCATATTACATTTGATAAATATCCTCATTTTGTTACAAGCTTCTGGAATGCCTTTCAAAAGGTTATGGGTTCCCTGATGAAGAGTGGCTAGGTTTGGCAAAAGCAATAAGTTAATTCCAAGGTATATTGGTCCTTTTAAAATCCTTAAAAACATGAAGAAAGTAGCTTATCGATTGGCTTTGCCACCAAGTTTAGCCCATGTTCATAATGTCTTCTATGTGAGCTCTTCACAGAAGTGCGTTGTGAACCTTGGCCAATTGTTAGCCCTACTCGTCATCCTGATAAAGTAGAGCCCAATTTATGAAGAATACCCCATTAACTTTCTTGATCATTAAGTCAGGAAACCAAGAACAAAGTGGATCACAATGGTCAAGGTACTATAATCTAACCATGGTGAAGAAGAGGTCACTTGGGAGACTGATCATGGTATGCAAAAGCAATATTGAGGTGAGTTCACTCAGTTAAGTAAGAATTTTGGGGACCAAATTTCTAAAGGAAAGGAGAATGTGATGGCTTTCCTAGTCAATGACTTGCTTTAACTAGGTAAGTATATTTAATTTAAGTGTTTTATTTAAAAAACATCAAAATTAATTTCTAATTAAGCAAGAAAAGGAAGCTTAGTAAAGTTGTATTGAGTTTCTAAGTCTAAAATGGCACCAACCGGCAAAAAGGAAACTAAGGTCATGTAAGTATTTTTGGCCAAACAAGTTATGGCACTAAGTTATCCCAACCATTAGACCAAGAATGGAAGTTAAGGGACTAACCTGCACTAAGTAAGAATTGGGCTATTATACCTTTATAATGGCTTAAGTGCCTAATTGGCAAAGGCTAGGGGCAAGAAAAAGAATTACCTATTGGGACCTACAGGGGTTGGTTTAGGAAGGAGAGCTAGTGACAAAAAATAAACTAAAACCTAGTTTGAAAGTGGAGAAAATATATGGCTAAGAAAGACATAGTGGGAGTAGGTGTAAGATTTGGTTAAAAAGAAAACCAACTATTTGTCATCATTCTCCTAAGCCATTTTTGTATCTCTTTTTCCTTCATAGGTCACCTTCATTATTTCGTCAAAATCCAACAAAATTCATGCAAAATTGAAGGTCCCAAAGTATATATATAAAGCCTCTAGCTAATTTTTAGTGCTTTTGGTGCATTTTCTTTGTATTTTACAAGTTTGGCTTCTAAACCCTAAGGTGAGCTTTCTCCATAAGTTTAAGTCGGTTCTAATCTTGAAATATGGTTAGGTATGGTATTAATTTAGTGCTTATGGTCCCTATTTTGCTTGGAATTAGGCTTGGATCTCAAAAGAAACAAGTTGAGCTCAAGTGAGCTTTGTGACTTGGTTGCTTTGTTCTTGCTTTGTTTTGGATTTGAGGTAAAGGGTTAAATTAATTCAAATTGAATTGATTCATTTCTTGCTTGATTTATTGATTCAAAGTGATATTTGATGTGCCTAAATTATGGAAATGAATGAAAACTAAGTTGGAAATGGGAGGGCATGAACAAGTGGCACGAAGGAACAATGCGAGCAGACATCCGGGGGGTGAGGCAATCATACTCCCTGGCCAGTGTGGCTACACCAATCATAGACAAGTGGCCAAAATGGTGAAGCAATTGTAGCAACTCTAGGCTATGATCACACTAAACATTTCTTGCCCTAAATTTGTCATATATGCCTATTAAATGTTAATCAAAAGATTCCCATGTAATCCCAAATTCTTGGCATGCCCTAATTAAGTTCCTAAATCACTTCTAAGGTATTTTATGCATAAATTAAGTAAGGTATCAAGTGGGGGCTATGTATGGTTTGGTTTCTCTAATGACCTAAGTATTGTGTAGTAGACCCTAGGGCATTAAAGTGGAACCTAAGGTAGTCCTAACCAAGTTAAGAAGCTAGCTAAGTAAATCTACTAAATGGCACTGATTCAAATTCGAAGAACTTAGCAAAGTAAAGCCACCAAGATGATTACCCCACACAATAAGCAAGGGAAAGACAAGTTATTGACAAGAGTGGGTGATGACCTAATCTAGGACTCATAAGTTGGACCTAAGAGAGGAAAAGTATCTAGGTATATGTGGGCCAATGCCTCAATTATCTCTGCTGTTTGAGTACACAACTAGTATAAAACACCTTTAGCTGTAAAAAGTTCCAAATGTTGTATGTCTCATATCATTCAAACATGCACTACATGTTTTATTGTTTTATTATTTGTGGCTATTTGTTGGATTCTTGGTTGTTTTCTTGCCATATATACATGCTTCCATGAGTTTCCCTGCAGGAAAAGGACCTTTTATTGAGTACGACAATGTATTCACTCATTCAAGCTTATTTGTGTAGGTACTGACATCAGGTGTAACAACTACCTAGATAGTTATGGGATAAGTTTTTCTTTTTTACAGTTACTTATTTACTTAAATCCAAGGATGTTATAAAGTTACTTGAATGTTAAGTTGGAACTAACAATGTTTTCATGTCTTGACATTTAAGAGGCCAAGTGTTACATAGGGATATTTGAAGGGCTTATACTTGGAGCTTTAAAGCTCAAAGGTAAGGCTCAAGTGATGGACTTTAGTTACACTTTTTACCATGTATAAAAAGCACCTTGTATGCTAAGATCTTGCCTCTATTAGGATACATTGTGGTGTACAACACTTGTGTTACTTTTGGTTACATGATAGGCCTTATAATTGTGCACAAACTCTTACTTGAAGTTTAAGTAACTAGTGATTTGTTGTTGATAGCTAAAGGGTGTAAGCCCTAGATATATTGAAATGCACATGGGAACCTCAACCTTGGAGATGAGTTACCCACCCTTGGTAATAATTTTGCACTCCGAACTCATAATGCCTTCAAAAAATACTAAACAGACCTCGGGAGCAAGGCTAAACATGTGGCCGCTAGGACCACTAGCAAAGTCATCCTCCATACCCTGAGTTTGGTGTTAGAGCTCAACCACATACTGCCCTCTATAGGCCAGCTAGAAATGCCCTCTATAGAGTATAAAATGAGAACGTTTAGATCTGATCGTCCATGTGTCCTCATCTCATTCTGTAGTGCGAAATGGCTTTCAACCTTGTCACCCTATAAATGCCCCCACTAGGCTTCCGAGTAATACTCCTGGGAACCATTTCACCCAAACTTCACTTATCATGCAGATACTTTTCTCAATAGTAACTCCTCCAGAGCTAAAGATGCCTTACATAGAAGATATCCTGGAGCATCAGTTGTCTTGGCATGTTTTAAGCATGTTTTCAACTAAAAGCTAGAGCGATGTTTCCTTAATTGGTGTATTTATTTGAGTTACATTGCTAGGGCAAATGAATGCATATCTTCTTGGAGGTTAGGCTAAGTAACTAGCTACACATAAATTATTTTAATTTACTAAAAAGTGATAGTTAGCCCAATGCAACTATGTGGGATCACAATCCTTATAAGCCTATAAGTTTATTAATTCTGGACACTAGTGATGGGTTTCGGGAATGAAACAGCGCAGCAGAATTTAACCGAAACCCTCCAGGATCCAAGTGAAACCGGGTAAACCGGGTGTTCAAAAATTTTCATACCTAATTTTCGGTTGAGATCTCTCACTCAACTGTATAGTCGAATCACAAAACATGAACAGTTGACGTGTTCAGGCTCTTTATGGTATCCACAAGAGCCTCTCGGAATCACCACACTTCCACCGCGTCCCGGCAGATGCGTTTCTCTTGCGCTCGTAGTGCTAGCTTGCGTCCTCTAAGGAATTGCAAGAGAAGAGTGTGGCTATCCTTTTTGGAGGCTAGGGCAAGGAGACCTACGAATCTCTCACCAGAAGTTGTATTTATAGTGACACTCAACTTCCAGGCCTAATGGGTTTCAAAGCCCTAATCCAATTAGGATTTAATTTCGGGCTTAATAATGGCTCAACTCTTGGGCCCATTATTAATACGAAATTAAAGTGAAACCATAACCCAAATAATTAGCCCATGCACTCTAATGATCCAAATAGCTCTATGTGTGCGACCCAATAGGCTCTTGCCATGTTGGCAATGATCATAAATCACATTTATGATCATAAGCAATGAGCGGTGTCTAGCAACACATCATTGCTACCCAAGTGACAAGATTGTCGGTGAATCGACTAAACCTTTATGATCATCACCGATATATGCCATTGTCCCTTTGTCCAAGATATCAAGACTAAGCACGAGACATGGAATGTGTCACTCTCGTATAGCCCAATCTTTGGTTTCTTGATTACCGAGTAGACCAACTTAAACTGATGACATTGATATCGTATATCAACTCATCCGAGCATGGCCATGCATTTTCTAAGTCTCACTCTATCAAGGGGCCCGAAGATATCACTCCCGTTACATAGGAGGGACAAATCCCATCTTGATCATACAAATCCCTCCGCATGATATGTGACATACCCAATGACCTCCTTCAAGTTCACTCAGTTACGAGCAACAAAGGAAAGTATCAAAGTATGTGACTCACATGTAGGGAACCTTGATGATCTTAGGTCAAAGGACTACATATACCATGATCACTATGAGAATCACTTATGACACTCATATAACGATCCATGTAGTGTTCTCATGGTGGGTTGGTCCAGTACACAAGTTCTCCAACTTGTACCCATATGTAGACTACATATCTCATATTAGTCTCCACATATGCTAGTCGTTATGTATTATTGCAACCTGCTCCACAATAATACTAGACCAGGGACGTTTAAGAATATCATTACTCTAGGGTTACAATTATGTTTGTTAAGTTACGCAGAAACAAAACAACAAACATAATTGCTGGATTAATGCCTTAATAAAATATCATGACTCAATGTGCAAAAATACAATCATCTCATGATTGGCTTTTGGGCACAACACTAACAACTAGGTGACACATCTCCTCTTTGATTAACATAAGGTATGTCCTAGTATTATGAGAGATAATTTGTTTAACAAGGTTGGCAAAGACATTAGGACAACAAGTGAGGAATGTTCATGACAAGATTGAAAAAAAAACAAGCAAAGGTTATCTCTCAGGTGATTAAGCACTTGAGCACTTAATTGCAAAAATTGGATAAGTTGCTAACCAATTTAAGTGTGCTTAAGTCAAGGAGTCTTAATTGAAAAATGAAAAGTTATGCAGGTAGAATTGACAAGGAAAAATAGGAATTTCTAACAAAGAGTGGGCAAAAATGACACATGCAAAAATCACAGGCAGTAAGTGAACATTTTACCATTTTGTGCACACGTGTCACTTACCCAAGTGAATTAGGATGCAAATGGGAATATGATAGCAGAAGGTTTGTTGGTAGATAGGCCTTCACATAGAAGGACATTCAACACCGCCCTCGAAATAAAGTCTATCACCAAGTAAACCCTTCGGCAGAAAGACATTCAATACCATAATCAGAATAAAGTCTATCGCCAAATAGGCCCTTGGGCATAAAGATGTTCAATACCACCCTCAGAATGGAATATCCCCCAGCCTTGGAAAGTCTGCCCATCACCCTCGGCTATAGATACATATTCTAAACACCTTTGCACTCTTAATAGCCCTATAAGGACCTCAGAGGTAAACGACAAACATTTATTCCTAGGGACCACTGATAGAGACCACCCACACACTCTCTAACCTGGCAACTAAGGATAACCACCTATGCTAGCTAGAGACATCTTTCCCAAAGTATGGACCAAAGGCCCCTCAAATCTGACCAACCACGTGTCTTAATCCCAGGGCTCGTGCAAAACAGCCTTCTCCCCTGAACGCTCTATAGATACTGGGGAGGCTTCCAAGTAAGGAGAATCAACCTTCTATCTATTGCTCTCTAAAAAACTTCTTCTCCACATACTAACTTGGGAGTCAAAGGTTCCTTCGTTAGAAACACTTTGGTCAACCCCTTGACCCCTGTCTCATCCTGTGTAGGTGCTACTCAAGCCAAAGATAATCTAAAGGGCATAGTACCATACATAGAAGATGTCCTCGAGCATTACTTGGCACCATATGTGGGAACCCATTCATAGGTTTCTGTTGTGAAGACTCGGAGTTCCAGGGACAAATGAGTTCCCAAATCCTAATCCATGCTTGAGCCTCAGCCAACAGTAGATCAGCCACCCCTGGAGCCTTATTTGCCTGAGGGTAAGCATCCTTTATCGGTTACAATAGACTTCCTATAAGACTTTCAGCATTCGATTGTGGCCGATATGACACAACAACTTGATCAATGATGGTCATAAGCTTGTGCGCATGCAAGGACACCCCCTAGAGGTCCATTTAGATAAAAGGTACAAATCACCCTTCTGGAGCTCAGTTAGTAGAAGCCTTCATGATGAGTCCTTGATGGAGGACTTTCCGTCTCATGGACGTAACACGAGAAGGTCAAGATCAAGATAACAAAGGGTTTTTAGATGATGTAATCCCTCTCTTCAGGAGAAGGCCCCATTTATCTGTCAGTGAAGTCATTCACCCAAAAGAAAACACCATTCCCATTTGCCACTTCATTCCCAGCAACAGGGAGAAGGTAGTACAACCACCTTGACGGAGAAAATCTTGGAAAGGTTGGATAAGGTTGAAAAGCAAGTCTCCCGAAAGCCTGTCTGGTTGAGGTTGTTTGAACCCTTTACTGGAGATGAGTCTCCTTTTGTTTGTGTAGTGGTCAAAGCTCCTATGCCAAGTGACTTTCAGGTACCTTACCTTGAAAGCTTTGGTGGGCACAGTCACCCTCAGGCTCAACTTATCAAATACAAGAGGAGCATGGTGCTATATGGGGCTCATGATGCTACCCTCCATAATTATTTTGAAGTGACCCTGTCAGGACCAGCTACTGTGTGGTATAACTCCTTGGCACCTATAATGATCATGAGATTCTAAGAGCTATCCATGGTGTTTACCCAACAGTTCATCGAAAATAGGTCGATGCTGAAAATGTTCGTCCAAATGTTCGACATTGCTAAGAAAAATGGGGAAATCATTTGTGACTATGTTGAAAGGTTTAATTGAGAGGCCCTCAACACCCCTGACTTTCAGCATGATTTAAGAACTGAGGAGAGACTCTTAACTCTTTTATGAGTTTTCAAAAGATTGTCCTGGATACACTCAGGGAATTCTTCCAAAGGGCCAATACAGTACATGACGGCCAAAGAGCTAAGTGTGGGAAGATTAAAGTTGGATCATCACTCTCCTGAAAGGTAGAATCCGTAATCTCGGTACCAAACTAAAGGTGGGGGAAACTCTCAAAAGACTAAAAGCAAAAAGCCACTGGCATTCACCCCCTTGAACACCACAAGGACTAACATCTTGATGGCCCTAGAAAGATAGGGGACTTTGATCCAATGCCTAAAGCGCATGACTTTGAAAAATAAGAAAAACATGATGAAGTATTGTCAATTCCATCGAGACTATGGGCAAGACACTACAGACTGCTTCTAGTTGAGGAAGTACATTGAATCTGTGATTAAGCAATGGCAATTTTAGTGATACTTGTCAATGTCATGACCAAAGTTGAGGGATAAAAGAGAATAAGAGAGAAAGAGCAAGGATGAAAAGTATGAATCTAACAGGCATCATCTAAACTGAAACCCGAGGAAACACCCACCTACTTCGGCTAGGATTATCCAAACAATCACCAATAGAATTCCTTCGCTTGAAACAAAGAGGAAAGTGTAAGAAATGATGATGATGGAAATCAATCACCCCACAAACAAGCTCAACCGAAAGGATGGGTCAGTGGTTAAGTTTCCACATGATGTGCCTCTCCTAATCACAGCTCAAATTAGAAATTAAGATGTCAAGAAAGTGCTCTGTGATGATGGCTTGAATGCCAATGTCCTGTTTGCACAATTGCTGTTAAGCTTGGGTATTCTAGAGCTCAAATTAGAAATTAGGATGTTAAGAAAGTACTCTGTGATGATGGCTCGAATGCTGATGTCCTATTTGCACAATTGCTGCTGAGCTTGGGTATTCTAGAAAGTGAGCTCAATCCTATGACTTCACCCACATTGGAGGTTGGTCCTGCTGAACTTCCCATCATAGGATTGATAGATCTACCATTAAAGTTAAAAGGTAGCTCAGTCATATCAGGGGAGGATCTTTTTGCTTCAACTATGACAAGGTTCATTGTCATAAACGTTCCATCATCCTATAATGCCATCATTGGACACCAAACACAAGGCAGCTTCACATTAGGACTGAGGTGATGAAGGTGTTTGTCAGAGCAACAGAGACTCCTATCAAAGTCCATACCCAAGACATAGGAAAAGTGCTAGTTGATGGAAGGGTGAAGAAGAAGAAGTGCGATGATTAGAAAAAAAAACTGAGAGCTTGGAACTAGTTCAAGGCGAAAGTACCCGAATAAGGAAACACCTGTCAAAGAGGTGGAAGATAGACTTGTATCTCTTTTATTAATGAACAAGGATTTATTCGGCTATTCCCTGAAGGACATGGCTGGAATAAATTTGGACATAATCCAACATAGTCTAAAAGTAAATCTTGAAGCCAAGCCTATTCAGCAGAAAAGCACAACATATCAACACACAAGAATGACTTTGTTATAAAAGAAATTCAACGTCTTTTGGAAGCTGACATAATAAGCGAAGTTAAATATCCTGACTGGCTTAGCAACATCATCAATGCCACCAAAGAAAGGAGTGAAAAACTTTGAATATGCATCGACTTTCAGAGTGTCAATGATGCTTGCCCTAAGGATTCATACTCCTTACCTTCAATTGATTGGCGGGTAGATTCCACAGGCAAATACGGGTTATTGAGCTTCCTAGTGGGTACCACCAAATTCAGATAAACCTCAAAGATGAGGAGAAAATAGCAGTCATAATCAATGTAGGAACATACTACTACGTTGCTACGTGAGAATGTCGTTTGGCCTCAAGAATGTAGAAGCTACATATCAAAAGATGATGAACAAGGTATTTGACTCCTAGATCGAGATGAATATTGAGGTATATGCCCATGACATGATAGTTAAAAGTAAATTATCATGTGATCACATCACAGATTTATAGGAAACCTTTCCAAATAACTCTGAGAATTTTGCATCTATCTTAATCCAAAAAAATGCATATTCGGAGTAATGGCTGGTAAGTTCCTTGGTTTTATGGTATCCAAAAAAGGCACAAATGCTAATCCAGAAAAAATAAAGATCCTGCTCGATTCCCAAACACCCAGAACCATCAAGTATATACAGAGATTCATGGGAAGAATTACAGCGTTTAGCAGATTCATATCCAGGTATAAATAATGATGTTGACCTTTCTTTAAAATATTGACCAAGGCATCAAAAGGCAACATTAAAAGCAATGCCGAACACCACCCTAGGAATGGTGAGTGTTAGAAAGCTTCAGACGAGCTGAAATGTTACCTGTCCCAATTACCAAAACTTCAGCATCCCAAGGGAAGAGAACCCCTCGTGATCTATCTCACCATTAGTGAAAGTTGTAAGTTCAATTCTAGTCAGGGAAGAAGAAGGAAAACAATGGCTAGTGTACTATGTTAGTAAGTCCTTGAACAATGCCAAAGTGAGATACCCAATATTGCAAAAGGCAATCTACGCCTTAGTTACTATATGTAGAAGACTTCGGCCATATTCCAAGGGCACTTAATTAGTGTTAAAAGTAACTTGCTATTGCAAGATATCATGAAAAAGGTAGATCATTCAGGGTGATTGTCGAAATAGTGCATCAAGCTTGGAGAATATGACATCTTCTATAAGCCAAGAAAAGCAATAAATGCCCAACCCTTGGCTGATTTCATCACCAAACTTCCAAGCAACGAGAGCATCCTAGACAATCCCAAAGATGAGGACCTTGAATGGGTACACTTTGTAAATGGTGCATCAAGATCAAAACACCATGGTGCGGGCATAATACTGTGAGGGCCTAAAGGTATGAAGGCTTCAAAGGCTATCAAATTTGGATCTCAAGTTACCAACAATGTTGCAGAATATGCAGCTCTTATAACGGGATTATGATTGACAAAGAGAGTAGGTGTAAAAGCTCTTAAGGGATACAGTGATTCCTTGTTAGTAGTTTGGCAACTAACAGGAGAATATGAGGTCAATGACCCGAAATTGGTGAAGTATCATGACTTCATCGAGGAATTAATCCATAAATTTAATAAGGTACAAATCAATAAGGTACCTTAGAAAGTGAACATGGAAGCAGATATATTGGCCAAATCAAAATAGTCCACCAAGATGCTCACTTGCTCGAGCATAGCCATTATGGTAGTAATGACCTTAGGAAAAGGATGGAAAAACATGACAATTGAGTAGCTGGCAAATAACTCTCTACTTGATGACCCTCGGGAAGTGTCAAAGGTATGAAGAAGGTCAGGAAGATACTTCTTGAATGGAGAAGAATTATATAGGCCAAGATAGTCCAATCCCCTTCAAAGGTGTGTTGAAGAAAGGGACACCGAACCCATGTTGAAAAAGGTCTATGAGGGGACATGCGGATCTTACATTGGGACAAATGCCTTGGTTGGAATACTACTTCGATAAGGTAACTTTTGGCCCACCATAAGAAAGGATGCTCTGTAGTTCATCAAAAAGTGACTCAAATGCCAATGGCATGCTCTTGTACAAAGAACACCTTCTGAAGCAGTAACCTCAGCTAACTACCCATGCTCCTTCACCGAATGGGGAATTGATCTCATTAATCCTTTCCCAACAGCACCGGGAGGGGTCAAATACTATGTGGTGGCTATAGATTACTTTAATAAATGGATAGAAGCAAAAGCCTTAGCAATGATCTTAGCCAAGGACATCAAAAATTTCATTTGGAAAAATATAGTATGCAAGTTCAGTTGTGCAAGGCTAATAGAAGCAGATAATGGAAACCAATTTATTGATAAAAGCGTTCCAAGAATTTGCCACCAACCTCGGTATAAAAATGCATTTTGCTCAAGTTGCTCATCCCTAACACAATAGACAAGTATAAGAATCCAACAGAACTTTGACGGATGGCTTGAAGAAGAGACTCAGTAAAGCCAAGGGCAAGTGGCCTAGTGAATTACCAAGTGTACTATGGAGTTCCAAACAACTCCAAGAAAAATGACCAAGGAAACCCATTTTTCTCCTATATTTGGAATAGAGGCCTTGATTGCTATTGAAACAGTAAAGCCCTCACTAAGAATACAAGTACTCAATGAAGAAGAAAACAACCTTGCCTTAAGAGCCAAGCTTGATATGCTTGAAGAACAAGGGAAATGGTTGAGCTCCAAAGAAGAACTTTCCAACAATGGGTCACTACCACAACAAACATGAAGGTTAAGGCAAAGGGAATCTAAGTTGTAGACCACATCCTCTAAAGAGCTGAACTGGAGCCCTAAAGACCATCTCATGGGGTATTTCAGCAAAATTGGAAAGACCTTATTTGGTCATCGAGGAAGTTTAGCCATGAGTTTTCAAGATCAGAAATAGCGAAGGTGAAGAATTGAAAAACACTTGGCATTCAAATTCCTTAAAGAAGTACTACACTTCGAAAATTTTTGAGAAAGTTGTACAAATGCTAAAAAGAACTAGCATTCTCAATACATTTAGACAAATTTTTGTCCATTAAACACTACTCAAAATTTGTCGAAGATGGTAAACGTGCTATCCATTAAACATTTTGCCGAAGATGGTGAATGTGCTATCGATTAATCATTTTTGCCAAAGATGGTGAATGTGCTATCCATTAATCATTTTTGCCGAAGATGGTGAACGTGCTATCCATTAAGTATTTCACCGAAGATGGTAAAGGTGCTATGCATTAAAGATTTGGCCGAATGTGGCTAACAAGTACAATTGAAAGTGTTGTCGTTATTCCTCAAAACCAAAGGGGGAAAGACCTTGGACCTGGACAAAAGTGATTATGATTGATAAAAATTCCATTGAAATTAGATGGGAGAATAGGACAGTATAGTTGAAAAAAAAACCTATACTACTCCTCTGTGCCTTTGCCTCAAGACTCCTTGAAATCAACCTAATCATTGGACTCTGAGGGTTGCTGAGGTAAGCCTAGGAACTCCATTTATGACCATTCAAAAGAAGTGCCTTTGAGGATTTCAAGCCCTCGAATGAAAGTGATATCCATATTAGGATAATGGGGGATGACTTGATGGCGAGTTTGGTGGAAGCAGTCTTGAAAAGATCACTTTATCATCTCATCAACCTCCACCTTCTACTTCATCAAAGCCTCTATCTCTTTCTTCTTTTTCTTCTTCCATTTCTTCAGTTGCTCAACTTCAACCAAGAGCTGTGTCTTGTCCTAAAGGCTTGGGCTACCTCGCCAATAAAAGATTCATTCTTCTTTTGAAAAGCCTCATTGGTAGAGGTTTGCTTTACCAACTTTGACCCTAAGTCAGTTACTTTGGAAGAATAATCTCCAATGAGCTTTTGGGTACCGTTGGTGACCTCTTGATGAAGACCTACTATCCTTTCCTTAGCGATTTTGCTGAGCTTGCCATATTTGTAGTAAGTGATCGCTAAGGCTTCTTTGGCTTTCACCAAGTTCTCCTCCATTTGGGTACAGATCATGGTTTGCTTAGTAGACCATGCTCAGAAATACCCCTCATAGGTGAGCATCTACAAAAAATGAGACACAAAAGAAAAGACAAATATGTAAGTGATGGAAAAAATTCCTAAGTACTAGAAATAAGGTATACCTAGGCAGCATGCTTGGTGATCAAAGCAGCCAGAATCTCCTCATTCGGACATGACTCCGTTAGAGACCAGAAGGTAGCATTTATCGTGATGCCCCTTGCCATATAAGGGATCATATTCTGGAAGTCTTCTGAGCATAAATCCATATACTCAGAAAACTTCCAACAAAGCTCCCTCGGAACATCCCCAAAAAGGATCTTTGCATCATTAAGCTCTTGCTTTCACTCATGTTCGGTTGGCCAATTAGGAATTGGCAACACTTCTACAAGATCTCACCAAAGTTTAGTAACCACATTCCTTAACCATTCATCTATAAAGTCCAAAATTTCAAAAAGGCCAAAACTCACAGATAAATGGTCAAAGGATGAACCTAGTAAAAGAACCTAGAGGTCACCTACTTCAAAATCACTAACCTCAAAGATGTCAGTAGGATCATTCTTCCCCTTCTGCTTCCCCCTTTCCTCAACTTCCTTGGCTGAAAGCATAGCCAAGGAAGTCCCCAAGGTCTATACAGCTGAGTTTGGACTTACTAGGGTAGATAAAATTGTGACCTTGTTCACTGAATCTCTTACCTCACTGGTGACCTCGAGAGGAGGAGGGATAAGATCCTTCTTAGACATTTTTTATCTTGGTTCTCTTTCAGGCCTTCTTCTTCCTTTCTCACCCGTCTCAGCTTGACCGAGGAAAAGGCTCTTGTGGAAGTTAGTTGACTTGTCACCTATCTTTGAAAAATTGAAAACATCAGTGTAAGTATAAATAAATCCAACAAGAAACAGGCAAAAGTAACGTACTCTTCAAAAGGGCTTCATAAGAAAGCTCCATCCAAATAAGCATGACTACCAAAGATTTTTTCCCATCTATGTTTGGTTTAGGCATTCCGAGGTGGGTAAGGTATTCCTTAACAATGCATAACTCTTGAATGACCTCTTCGGTCATCAAGTTCCATCTGATGGGAAACGGGTATGGCAGATGCCAAGATGCCTGATCATGCCAGTCGGCTACCTCACTAATATGACTATCAAACTCCTCAAACTGAGACTCCAGCTCTCCAGTAAGTACTTCTTTTTCCAACCTTGGAAGGTATCCTTAGTGGTAAAGGTGCAAGTATATTTTTTGCTACCAGTCCCCTCAGGTAGCAAAAAAGAAAAAGACCATTTCGGCACAAGGTTAAGTTTGTAATATTGCATAAAAAATGACAAAGTAGGGGTTTACCTTAAAAACCCAACACATATATAAAAATGTGGTAAAATAAGAGTACAAGTTCAGAGGAAGCTGGTTGATGGCTATGCCATGGAACCTACAAAAATTAGAATTCATCTTCAAGGGAGGAAACTGAAGACCAGCCTTCACTTAAGATCTAAATACAATGACCTCCACTTCCTGACGATGATAGCTTGGTTCACCATGCTCAGGAAGTCTAGTTTTAACATACAAAGAAAGAAAAAATTTTGTGCACCAGTTCTTCACTTTTTTCGAAATGGTGCAACTTAAATGAGCATTAAGAGAGCTCTAACCCTCTTCGGTAGCACTAACTTTAGCACTCTGAACTTCCATTCCAAGATCCTAAGGCTCTAAATTTGGATGAAGATGAAAAAGAGGAAAGCAAAAAGCAACTTCAGATAAAATGTCCACCTATAAATGTTCCAAAAAAGCATATAATCACCATGAAAGATTGCCAGAAATCACTCCACTACAAAGAATCACAACAAAGAAAGGGGAAAAATTAGCAAACAAAGGAAAGAGAGCAAAGAGCAAAATGAGAAGTGAGGGACTTTTGATTCAAACAAGGAATATACAGCCCAAGGAAAATAAATGAAGGACATCATTATGACTAGACTCTGTGGAAGAGATGTAACCGATGTAAGGAATGACCATTGAAATGATGACACGTGCCACCAAATGCATAATAAAGGACTTGCGTCCTAACTTGTCAGATCCATTACACACAAATCAAGGAAGCAAATTTGCTCATCCTCAAAGTTGAAATGATTTTGTAAAATCATGTACTTCAATAGGATGGAAGTAAAACCTGAGGTGAGAACATTGTTTACTAAAGATTGGCCTAGTTGAGCTGAAGGTAGAGCTTCGTCTCTTCCCATAATGGGGCATGTGATAGTCAAAGGTCTATCACCAGATTGGCCCTTGAGCAGAAGGACGTTTAACACCACCCTCAGAATAAAGTCTATCACTTGATAGGCCTTCAGCTAGAAGAACATTCAATACCATCCTTGAAATACAGCCTTTCACCAGATAGGCCCTTGGGCAGAAGGATGTTCAATACCAACCTTGCAACGGAATAGCCCCCAACCTTGGAGAGTCTACACATCACGCTCCACTGTAGACACATATTCTTAACACCCTTGCATCCTCAATAGGTCATATAGGGATCTCAGAGGTAAACAACAAACATTTACTCCTAAGGACCCCTGACGGAGACCATCCACACACTCCCTGACTTAGGAATCAAGCATAACTGCCTATGCCAGCTAGAGACATCTTTCCCAAGGCATAGACTGAAGGTCCCTCAAATTTGATTGACCACATGTCTTAATTCTTTAGGCTTGTGCAAAATGGCTTTGTCCCTTAAACCCCTTATTTATACTAGCGAGGCTTCCAGGCAAGGGGGATCAACCTTCTATCTATTTCTCTCTAAAAAAATTCTTCTCCACATACCAACCTACACATCGAAGGTCCCTTCTCTGGTAATACTCCTGGGAACCCCTGACCCCTGTCTCATCCTATTGTAGGTGTTACTCAAGCCAAAAATACTCTAGAGACCATAATGTCATACATAGAAGATGTCCTATAGCATTATAACATTTGTCAAGCAAAAGAATCCATTTTTACCTAAAATAATTCTAGAGAAGCTCGATGTTCTTAATCTAAAATCAAGGGAAAATTACTCAAGGAAGTGTGATTTAGGCTCGGGGGTGTTTTAAAGGTTACTTCCATCACAAGTAAGGAAAGTGTTGGATAGGCTTTGCCCTGGTACATTCCTAGCTTTAACCAAGAAGGTAAAGGTTAGTTTTATTGATTCAAGCTTGAATTTGTATAGATATGATGTCATTAGCTTAAAATCAATTAGGAACATATGAATGATAGCTAAAGTCATGAAGCGGGTTCATATGTTATGCAATAGGGGTTGATGTGAGTCTTAGGCACAAGTGGTGCTCTCTTTTGGTTCATTTGAGTGTCTTAGACATTGTGTGAATAAGCTAGCAGTATCGATAGCTAGCAAACAATTGCGACTTTGGGGTGCTAAGACCCCAATGGTGCTTCGCCAACGCAAGACATTCTTTAAATGCCTATATGGGTTTGAAGCTCATTGATCGATTAACTGTTGTTGTTGTTTGCTAGGCCAAAAGGACTGTAGGAACCATGGTGAAAAAGTGTGTGTGTGTGTGTGTGTGTGTGTGCATGTGAAATGCATGTTTTGCTTGCTTGTTTGCATGTGCTAACCTTGAGGTAAGGCTTTATTGTTATGTTTGCATGTATATGTGTTCTTGTGTTTTGTTGTCATCTTCTGCCTTTGCAAGTTCTGGACCTGCTAAGTTAATCCTTATTGGCTTCAAAAAGGAACTCACCCCCTTTACACTTTCACGATGTAGGAAAAGGCTTGGCTGAGAAAGAAATAACTAGTTATGTGATTTTTATGAAGTGTTAGTGCGGTTACTCTTTCTCGAGTTAGTGCAGTACTCTTTCTCGGGTTATTTTTACTCATAGCTCTTACTTGTAAATATGAGTCTGGTCCATGGCTAACATATAGGTTCGCTACTGTTGCTTCTACTTTGAAGTTAGAGGAATTTGTATAGGATCTCTGGAAACTATTTAAGGTTTAGTGTAGGCTAAGGCTTGGGTTGCTTATAAATGAAGTTTTCTAACTTAAGCGAGAAGAATGCCTTTGGTTGTGTTGCTCTGATGCTTCAACCTTGAAATAGTCATTGTCTTAAGTTGCTTGAGCATGTTGTACTTACTTGAGTGTTTGCAAATTCAAAAATTTCCTTGTGATTAATAATTGTGTGCTTGCATGGTTACCTTAGACAAATTTAGGTAGGCTCAGTGGTAGGCTTAACCATGTAAGACATTAAGCAAGGAACTTTTGGCATTTTGCTCGGCATTTTTGTGTTATTTAATTTCCATTAATTCTAGTATGTTTCAAGTAAAAGCATACCAATTTCCATAAAGAATAGCTACTTGTATGCTTAGATAGAATTTTTGTTCTTTTTAGCCTTTTTAAGTTTAAAACTCTAGTTCTAAACTATATGCCTTGCAAAAGTTACACTATTTCACAATTTTGACTACTCCTAGAGCATAGTTTGTTGTTTGAAATTCAATCCAAGATGTTGGACACAAATTGTGCTAGAAGGTAGGGTAGTTAGGGCTATGATAGATTTTGGTATTAGAGTAGTTTGATCTAGAGTAAACAACTTCCTTTGGTAGCTAAGGGAGCTACAGAGTAAAAGTTATTTCTTGCATATGTGTGCATGAATTATTATTATTACAAGGAGAAGGCATAATGGTAAATACCAAAGGCATGAGATTAGGCATGACCAACTTAGAGATGAAAGGCAAAGTGAGCCTAGTGAGCCAAGGGCTACTTCTTATGGCCAAATGGCTTATGAAAACAAAGGCAATGTTGCTGGAAATGTTGTTGGGCCTAGTAAACATCATAAAAAAAGGATGGAAGATATGATGGCTTCTATGCAAGCTACCTTAGCATAATTGGAAGCTAGCATGCAAACACTAGTGCAAGGTCAAGCACAAGTGAGCCAACAATGGGAAAAAGCTGAGGTATAAGCATCAAGGGCACAACACCAGGAAGTGAATTTAAAGGCCCAAGAGGCAGACCGGGGGAGTAGGGTTGAACCCCAACCAGAAGAGAAACTAGATGATGGTAAAAGGAATCCAAGGGCCTGGAGGGTTAGGTCTAGATTTAAACAAGAAAAGAGATATCAAGTGGAGTTTACTAAACAACTACCTGATGATAAGCAAGGTGCTAAAAAGAGGAGACATAGGGAAATAGATAGAGAACATAGAAGGAAGAGAAGGCACAATGATGAGAGGAATGAATGATAGTTGAAAAATAGGCAATTTGAAAGGTTTCTGAACTTGAAATGCCTTACCTTCAAAGGTGATGGAGCAGATGAAGCTAAGTACTGGTTGTACTAGCTAGAAAATTTTTTCAAGATAATGGACTTGGCATCTAGGCAGAAAGTCTATTTGGCTATCATAAAGCTAGAAGGTAGTGCTATTTTATGGTGGAGAACAATGCACAAAAACTTCCAAGCTAGACTAGAAAGGGATCATGGAGAGAGGATAAAAAATATGAGATGGGTTGAGTTTGTTCAGGCTTTCTGAAACCTATTTGTTGTAAGGCAATTAAGGACTAGAAGAAAATGGAGTTTGATTAGTTGGTGTATGAGAACAAAGAATGTTATAAGGATATTCCTGAGTGCCTAAAATGTAGGTCCTTGGATCATCAGGTGAGGGACTACCCACTAAAACATGGAAAATAACAAGGAGAAGTACCAACATCAAAGCAAGGAGTAGAAAAGCCTATGGGAGGGCTACCACTCCCTAAGATTATTAGTGTTAGGCTTGGAGGCCAAATGGCAGTAAGGAAACAAGCCCCAGGGAGGGTTTTTCTATTGGAGCCTTAGGAGAAGGTTCACATAGAAGCCTTGAAAGGTAAGGTTTACTTACAAAATAAGCTAGAATTTGTAGTATTTGATATTGGAGCATCTATATCTATTATTACTACTAGGATAGTGTAAGAACTTAATCTACTTGTGACTAGGCTAGATGAATTATTTATGATTAAAATAGCCAGATCTGAAATGTTGTTTACACATCACTTAGTGAGAGGTTGTTTACTTAAATTTGGTGATGTTGAATTGAAATATGACTTGTTAGTACTGGACTCCAATTTATGTGATTCGATATTGGGCATGAATTAGTTAATAAAGCATATGGTCCATATAGATTGTAAAGCTAAAAAGGCCATGCTGCATGGTAGGTAGGAGTATAATCCTACTAGTTATAGGAAGCTTGAGGAAAGTATTCAAGCTATGCACTTAGAGTTAGTTGATCAAGTGTGATTAGTGAATAAAAAAAAGTTCATGTCACTAAATTGTCAAGGGCTAGATGAGAAGTTGATGAAAGTACCAGTAGTTAGGGAATGTCTAGAAGTATTCCATAAGGATCTTTTGGGACCCCCTCATTTGGTAGAGGTTGAGTTTGAAATTAGGTTGGTTCCTAAAGCCAATCCAGTATCTATTTTTCCTAATAGAATGTCAACTCCAAAAAGGATAGAGCTTAAGAAACATCTGGATGACTTTCTAGGAAAGGAATACATGAGGCCTAGTACATCACCTGAAGGTGCTTTAGTCTTGTTTGCCAAAAAGGAAGATAGAACACTTAGACTATGTAAAGAATATAGAAAGCTAAATGATTTGACTATAAAGAACAAGTATCATCTCCCAATGATTAAAGACTTCTTTGATCAATGCAAAGGTGCCAAAGTGCTTTCTAAGAAGCACTTAAGGTTGGGTTACTTTTAGTTGAGACTAAGAGAAGAAGACATACCTAAGATGGCTTTTAAGACTAGCTATGGGCACTTTAAATGCACTGTGATGTATTTTGGGGCTCACAAATGCATCGGTCTTATTCATGGACATAATACATAAAGTACTTAAACCTTTCTTGTATCAATTTCTAGTGTTCTTCATAGATGATATCTTTATTTATTCTAAGGTGAAGAGGAGCAAGAAACACTTAATAGTAGTGTTGAAAACTTTGAAAGAAAATAAGTTGCATGCCAAGCTGAGCATAACTTCTATATTACTAAGGTAGCTTTCTTAGGTCACGTGATCAATAGAAGAGGGTTGCAAGTAAACCTTCAGAAAGTTAGGGTAGTGTCTGAGTGGGACAGGCCTAAAAATGTCAAGAAATTAGGAGCTTTTTGGCACTGCTGGCTACTAGAAAAGGTTTGTCCACAATTTTTCAATGTGGTAGCTCCTTTAACTCATCTTATTAGAAAGGATTAAAAGTTTGAGCGGAACGACAAGTATAAGGAGAGTATTTAAGAATTAAAGAAAAGTTTAACCTCGGCTCCTATACTCACATTGCTAGATCAATCTAAGCCATACATAGTTCATAAAAATGCTTTATGTTTAGGACTAAGGTATGTCTTGATGCAAGATAAGCAAATGATTGCTTATGGATGAATGACCACATTAGAAAGATTACCCAATGCATGTTCTTGAGTTGCTAGCTATGATATTTGCACTCAAGCAACAGAGACACTATCTCAAGGGTAGTGCCTTTTAGATCTTTATATATCACAAAAGCCTCAAGTATTTGTTCACTCAGAAAAATTTCAACATGAGACAAAAGAGATTGTTTAAATGTTAGTGTTGTGCCTAAAAGCCAATCATGAGATGATTGTATTTTTGCACATTGAATCATGATATTTTATTAAGGCATTAATCCAACAATTATGTTTGTTGTTTTGTTTCTATGTAATGTAACAAACATAATTCTAACCCTAGAATAATGATATTCTCAAATGTCCCTGGTCTAGTATTATTGTGGAGCGGGTTACAATATTATATAATGACTAGCATATGTGGAGACTAATATGAGATATGTAGTCTACATATGGGTACAAGTTGGAGAACTTGTGTACTGGACCAACCCACCATGAGAACGCTACATGGATCGTTATATGAGTGTCATAAGTGATTCTCATAGTAATTATGGTATATGCAGTCCTTTGACCTAAGATCAACAAGGTTCCCTACATGTGAGTCATATACTTTGATACTTCCCTTTGTTGCTCGTAACTGAGTGAACTTGAAGGAGGTCATTGTGTATCTCACATATCATGCGGAGGGATTTGTATGATCAAGATGGGATTTGTCCCTCCTATGTAGCGGGAGTAATGTCTTCGGGCGCCTTGATAGCGTGAGACTTAGAAAATGCATGGCCATGCTCAGATGAGTTGATATACGATATCAATGTCATCAGTTTAAGTTAGTCTACTCAGTAATCAAGAAACCAAAGATTGGGCTATACAAGAGTGACACATTCCATGTCTCGTGCCTATTCTTGATATCTTGGACATAGGGACAATGGCATATATGGGTAATGATCATAAAGGTTTAGTCGAATCACTAACAATCTTGTCACTTTGGTAGCAATGATGTGTTGCTAGACACCGCTCATTGCTTATGATCATAAATGTGTTTTATGATCATTGCCAACGTGGTAAGAGCCTATTAGGTCGCACACATAGAGCTATTTGGATTATTAGAGTGCATGGGCTAAATATTTGGGTTATGGTTTCATAATAACTTCATGGTAATAATGGGCCCAAAAGTTGAGCCATTATTAAGCCCAAAATTAAATCCTAATTGGATCAGGGCTTTGAAACCCATTAGTCCTAGAAGTTGAGTCTCACTATAAATACAACTTTTAGTGAGAAATTCGAAGCTTTTTGCCCTAGTCTCCCAAAAGGACAGCCGCACTCTTCTCTTGCAATTTCCTCGGAGGACGCAAGTTAAGACTGCGAGTAACAGAGAAACACATCTGCCGGGATGTGGTGGAAGCATGGTGATCCCGAGAAGCTCGTGTGGATACCATAGAGTGCTTGAACACGTCAACTGTTTAGGTTTTGTGATTCGACTCTATAGTTGGGCGAAATATCTCAATTGAGTTAGGTATGAAAATTTTTGACCACCTAATTTACCTTACTTCACTTGGATCCTAGAGGGTTTCGGTTAAATTTTGTTGCACTTGTTTAGCTCCCAAAACCCTATATTGAATACATCTAAGAGTTTGATTGTACTATTAATTACACTGTGGGAAAGGTAATACAGTAGCTGATGCCCTTAGTAGGAGATATTCTAGATAGTTGAAAGATGGAGAAGGTTTGGAAAGCACACAAGCTAATAGTTTAAGCTTGTTAGCCACAAAATGGCAATGTTCGAAGCTAGGCAAGTGATGGTGATGTCCATCCAATCTAGATTGATTAATGAGATTGTAAGAGCTCAACAAGAAGATTCTGACTTGGGAAAGATTTCAAGCAAAGCTCATGGAAAGTTTCATCAACAGTTTAGTGAGAGGTTGGAGCCTTATTCTTTTAAGATAGATTATATGTACCACCAAAACAAGGTTTGAAGGAACAAATCCTAAAAGAAGCTTATGTAAGTAGGTTGAGTATACATCCTGGAAGGAAAATATGTATCAAGACCTTAAACCACACTTTTGGTGGCCTGGCTTAAAGAAAGAAATTGATGCATGGATAGCAAGGTGCCTTACTTGTTAAAGGGTTAAGTTAGGGCACTAAAAGCTAGGAGGCAAGTCTCAAATTTTCCCTATTCTAATAAGGAAGTAAGGTTCCATATCCAAGCATTTTCTCACTAACTTCCCTTTAACTAAAGGGAAACATGATACTATATGGATAATGGTAGATAAGTCAACCAAATCTATCCATTTTTTGCCGATGAAGCTTGCTGATTCACTGGATAAATTGGCAAGATTGTATGCGAAGAAAATAGTAAGGTTACATAGGGTACTAGATGACACAGTCTCTGATAAAGACCTAAGGTTCACTTGAAGGTTTCGGAGGCCCCTCCAACAAGCCTTAGGAACTCAAGTGAAATTGAGTTCTGCCTACCATTCCTAATTTGATGGTCAGACAATAAGAGTGATACAGTTGTTTTGGGATACATTGATAAGTTTTTGGATTTTGAAGGTGATAGTACTATCACCTACCTCTCATTGAATTTTCATATAACAATAGTTATCACCTAGTTAACTCAAATGGTACTATTTGAAGCCTTGTATGGCAGGAAGTATATGACTCCTTATTATTGATTTGAGCCTAAAGATAAAATTGAAATATGTCCAAAACTTGTTCAGGAAACCACTTAGAAGATAAAGAAGATACAAGAAAGGATTAAGGAAGCAAACCAAAGTGCTTCTTCTTATGCCAACCAAAAGATAAGGGATAGGGATAGCCAACAAGGAGGTTCATAGGACTTTTTGAAGTTCTGAAAATGATAGAGATAGTATCCTATACAATAGCTTTACCTCCTGAAATGGATCAGATCAACGGTGTCTTCCATGTAAGTATGCTTAAGAAGTATGTGCATGATGAGAGACTTTCCATACCAATGGAAGACTTATATTTAGGTTTTGACTTAAGTTATAAAGAAGAACAAATGATGTTCTTAGCTAGAGATGTGAGAAAGCTAAAAAGAAAAAACATACCAATGGTGAAGGTTCAATGGGCACACCATACTGAGGAGGAAACAACTTGGGAAATGGAAGAAGATATAAATAAGTAATGCCCAAACTTTTTTCCCAAGTTATTAGTAAATTTGTGGACTAAATTTTTTGAAGAGGGGAAAATTAACACATCTTCAATTTTAGTAAGATAAGATATGGCTTGGTAGTAAGAAAGATAACTTGTTTAATAATGTTGTTAATGAGGTTAGGACAGCAAGTGAGTGATGTTGGTGACTTGATTGAAAAAAATCAACCAAGGGTTATCTCTTGGGTAATTAAGCACTTGACTACTTAATTGAAAAAACTGGTTAAGTTGCTAGCAAATTGAAATGTGATTAAGTCAAGGATGCCTTAATTGAAAAATGAAAAGTTATGTGGGTAGAATTGGTAAGGAAAAATATGTATTTCTACCAAAGAGGAGGAAAAAATGACACAAGCAAAAAAACTCGAGTAGTGAACAATTTAGCATTTTGTACACACAGGTCACTTACCTGGGTGAATTAGCATGCAAAAGCAAATGTTTGTTCCACAAAAGGATAAATTGTAGACCTCAAACAATTCAAAAGAAAATCAATCTATTCTCAATCTAAAATCAAAGGGAAATTAGTCAACGAAGTATAATTTAGGCTTGGAAAGAAGTGTTTCAAGGTAAGTGTTGGATTGGCCTTGTCCTGGTACATTGCAACCTTTAACTAAGGAAGTAAGGGTTAGTTTCATTGATTCAAGCTTTAATTGGTGTATATATGATGTCATTAGCTTAAAATGAACCAGGAGCATATAATTGATAGCTAAAGTCGCTAAGTGAGTTCATGTGCTATAGATTAGGGGTTGAGTGAGTCTCGGGTTAAAATGGCACTTTATTCTGAACATTATGTATATCTAACAAACAATTGAGACATAGGGGTGGCTAGGACTCTAATGGTGCTTGGCTAGCGCAAGACATTCTTTGAATGCCTATAAGAGTCTAGAGCTTATTCATTGATTAAGTGTTATGGTTGTTTACTAGGAAAAAAAAAATTAAAGGAACCCAAATCAAAATGTGTTTCTATAAGTGAAATGCATGCTTTGCTTGCTTGTTTGTGTGTGCTGACCTTTAGGCTAGGGGTTATTTTTATGATTCCATTCATATGTATTTTTGTGTTTTGTTGTTATCTTCTTCCTTTTCAGGTTCTAGAGTTGCTAAGCTAATCTTTACTGATTTCAAATAAGAACTCACCCTATTTGTTTTCTTATCATGCATGGAAAGGCTTGGTTGAGTGAGAACTAACTAGTTGTGTGATTTTTGTGAAGTGTTAGTGCAGGTACTCTTTCTCAAGTTATTTTTATTTATAGTTGTTACTTGTAAATGTGACTCTGGTGCATGGATAACATGTAGGCTAGCTATTAACTTAAGCAACAAGAATGCCTTTCATTTTGTTATTCTGATGTCTAAACCTTGAACTAGTTGATGTCCTAAGTTGTTTGAGCTTGTTGTATCTATTTTAATGCTTACGAGTTCAAAAATTTCCTTGCTAATAAAAACTGCGTGCTTTCTTGGTTTCCTTAGGCACATTCAGGTAGGCTCAGTGGTAGGCATACCCTAGTAGGACCTTGTGCAAGGAACTTTGGGTGGTTTTCTTAGCAGTTTTTGGGTTGTTTAATTTTCATTAGTTCTAGTGTGCTTGAAGTGCAAGCATACAAATTTCCATGAATAGTAACCATTTGTATGCTTAGATAGATTTTTTGTAGTTTTCAGCCTCTTTGAGCCAAAATTTTGGTACTATGCTATCTGCCTTGCAAAACTTGCACTATTTCACAGTTTTGACTACTCCTATGGCATAGTTTGTTGTTTGAAATTCATTCTCAGATGCTTGACTCAAATTGTGCTAGGGGTTAGGCTAGTTAGCATTGTGACGCTTGGACCATGTTCCATGACACTTTTCCTCCTCAACTTCACTCTTCTCAAAATACTCTGATTTTCCTTTAACTTTGCTCTCTTAATTTTCTCTCAAACCCTCAACTTTCCTCTCAATTTTCTTTTTTCTCTTTTCTTCACCAAAGAATCTCTTTCCATCTTTAGCAATCTAACTTGGACTCAATGGAACAAGTATGACCTCCTTGTCACGATGTAAAATAGAAAGTTCTACAATGTCCTCATCAGCAATGATCTCATTTTCTTCCCACCATAGCTGGCCAAGTTTCATATGTGCCCGTAGCATAGATGCAACATCACAAGTTATCTATTCTTGGTACTTACCAATACACATAGGAGCTAACACTAGCTACCCTAACACTTTACTACCTTGAAGAATCCAATCCACCATGTAGGGTTTCAGACATGGATAGGTTGGAAGTTGGAGCACTTCTACCACAGCCCAACTAGGCATATTCATACCCTAACACTCAGTTCTTCCCCTTAAACTAATGCCCTTTTAAGGAAAATTTCTTGGTATAATGCCTCCATCTCGATACATTTATATTTAATTGCCATTGTACATGAAAACAAAGGTCTCACAATACTTCCACTTGTGTTTCACTCTGAAATGTCACTCATACTCAATTTATTATAAAATATGGTGTAAGTTGCTATCAAAGATCTGTGTCTAAACTCCTAAGTGAACCATACTTAAAACATACAGGAAAGTGTAAAACCTTTGTAAACAAGTAATTTTGAAGGGGAAAAAAAATAAAATAAATAGGAAGCATGAAATTCCAAAAAATGAAAGATTTCAAAAATTAGAGAAAGAACAATAAAAATTGAAAACCAACTACAAGAACAATTGAATGAATGCTTCTTACAATATTTCCTTGAAAACTGAGGCTGTTTTGTTCAAGAATGTAACTTTGGCTTTGGAAGAACTTGCATTTTGTCTTCTCTTGCAAAATATGAATAATCAAGACTCCCAATAATGTTTCTTACTACAAAATAAGGAAGAAAGAATCAACATTTGCAGCAAAGATTGTAAAAAATTGAACCTTGCACAATTCTTGAAAGAAATTGATAGGAACAAATCAACCTAAAATCAAAACCTTCTCTTTTGTTATTTTCTTGTTTTTAGATGCAAAATGAATAACATATGATATAAAAAAGGTCCACAAATATGCACCAAATGGACTAGATAGATGACTCGTTACACAAAGATCACACAGTTCCTTGCATACCAAGTAAAGTTCAAATAGATCTAAGGAGAGAACACATCTCTAGCTATTGTATCAATCAAAGAAATTTGAATAATCTATATGTTAAAATAATGTATTTGGCTTTTCTATAGTGATTTAGGCCTTAGGAAAATTAAAAAATACAAACTAGAATGAACTAGAACTTGTAATCAAACTAAAAGTCATAAACAAGCTAGAAAACACACATAAAACACACTTTAGGCTCCGATTTTCACCCTAAACTAGTTTAACTATGTCCATTGGCTTAAAGATATGAAATTTGAAAATATTTGCTAAGCATGTGCAAAACATGTGAACATCGCTATTAGGTTTATATATTACAACAACGTATTTGGCCTTAGGCACACCATCAGCACAGGGGTGGTGTGCCTCGCTCTAGCCATCCTCAGCCCATGATAGGCCCTAGAGGTTCATGGCATACTAAGGTGTACTCTCCTTAGGTCTACATGTGGACTAGGGTCGTGCACCTAGACCTCCAATTTACAAAAAGGTACACTATTGCATGTCTTTTCTCGTTATGTGTTAAAATGGTGCTCCAAGTGTTTCATTGTAGATTCCTACAAGTGTAGCCATGGACATGGTCATGAAAAGCTCAAGGGATCAGGCTCAGCCCTTGGTTTGGTCATAGATCCTTTTAGCTTGTACAAAGCATAGAACCTCCAAGTAGACTTTTAAGCACACCATTGTGTAGCCTAGATGTCCATCCAAGAAGGCTTGGGTGTATGACAATCTTGGACAATACTTCTTGACTCCATTGTCTCAAGATTCCCCTTCTTGACTCCTCCAAATGTCAATACTCTATATATTCCTAAAACTAATGCTATTAAGCTCCAAAAGATCCTTGAATGTTCTAATTTGCGCTCCTCAACTTTGGACTCCTAAAAAATTCCTAAAGTATGCATGAGGGTTCTCCTGATGTTGCCATCAAAAGCCTAGATTGATTAGATGATAATTTCCCACTACCTTCCTAATTGCGTCCATGTATGATGAAGCCTACATTCAACCCACTACTTTTCTTAAGACCACAACAGCTCACTAAAGTCATCAATGACAATCATGGAAATGGACACTAAGCTTCTGGCTAATGAATAGTAGCCCATGATCATTTTATATTTCTTTTCCCATATGCTTATAAAATCTAGTAAATTCCCAAATCAGGTTCATTACTAAAACCTTCACACTAATATAGTATTGAAAAACCGCTACCAATGCGAGATCCCATCCTGACTTCCAAAGTAACCTAAGAACTCTCTTATTCCCCTAAAAAAAACCAAAAAATAAAATTAAAACCTAAGAGTTCTCTGAACCAAGCCCATCTCAGATATAGTTTGCCAAGTTTCCAAAAGAAAGGCTACATCTGACACCTTCCGCATAAATGTCTTGTGAAAGGCATAAGATTTTCGAATTGATCTAAGACTTGGATAGTTTAACCTTAGTATGCTCATTGGAGACTGCAGGGTGAGCCAGAGTTCAACCTTGCTTGAAATAACACCTTACTACCCTTTCTTGCCTTTATAATAACCTAAATCTTGCCCAAACCTGATACATCCCCTTTCTCTTCGAATGTGTATGAGATGGTTGGTGATTGCACAATGCCATGTTATGTTACGATCTCAATGGAGAAGATACAATTTTGATAGTAATAAAACCCAAAGGAACTCCAAGACCCCATGAGGAGGCACTCAACACCTGTGATGAGGGCTAAGAGTGATGAGCTCAAGAAGGCACTCTAAGGGCTCCTGTAGAAGCTGCTCTACTAGCAAGAGGTTTGCTAGGCTCAAGATATACAACGTAGCTAAAGTCACCTCAGGAATGGGAAGCAAGAGAAATGGTGTCTAGTGCTCAAGGCAAATGGCCCATGCACACTAAGACACTCTAGCATTCAGCTAGATTCAAGCTTGGGCACATGCACCCGAGAACCTCCAACAGTCTGAAACATTTGACTTTGCCCTTAGGCTAGTATCATATGCATTACATAGAATTAGTGTGATTATGACTGGGCTTAACAAGTTTATATATTTTGTGGGCATGAACATGAAAGGGGCATATGAGGCACGCCTTTAGCATGTCCTATGCATGTCCCAAGAAGCCTACTCTAACTATGACTAGGAACTCCACCTAGTTTGGGATAAACTATGTCCTAGCTAGGGTTTTTATGTGATACAACCTAAACACTATAAATAGACCATCTTATATATTTCCAAGACATCCAGTTATCAATAAATGCAGTTGCTCATAGCCCTTTTTCTTGGGTTCTCTGTGAACTTTCATGGCACACAAGAACTCTAGGTTCTTGCATGTCCATAACCTACGATACTCATTTCTAAACATAGGTTGAATAAGGGTAGGATTAATCTATCCAGTATTAGAATCTGTTCTTGGAGCTTGACATCATTCAAGGTTTTTTGGCCAACCAACCAAGGGCTTCGTATCAAGTGATATTAGAGCCATAAGTTCCATTCAAGGACATATCCATCTTCTCCTTTTTTTTCTTCTTCCAACTTATTTTCCTTGTGTTTATATTTTCTTTGTTCATGCACATCCTAAAATTAATTTTCCTCATGATTTTGGTTTTTCCTTTCAAAATCCCTAGAGTTGTGTCTTTTATTCCAATTGATGTAATCATATTTATGCATATTTTCTATATGTTTTTCCTTGATTATTGCTTGTCTTTTGATGTGTTTTTTATAGGAATTAGTGCTTAATTGGTTTACATTTTGTTTTTAGGTTATGTTTCAACTCCATTTGGGTTAGGAAAGATTTTTTGCAAGTTTTAGAGCTGAATTGCAATTTGGAAAAAATTAAAGAAAACATGATTTAGGACATGCCCATGTCAGCATTAAACAAACCCTTGTTTATGATAAACAAACCTGTGTTTAGTGTCATGACCATGATCTAAACTATGTCATTAAATATTTGTGATTTTTACGTTCTAGAGGATAAGGACAACCTTGATCATGGCTGTGTCACAAACTATGTTTACCTGCTGGTAAGGCTTTTTCAAGTTATTTCTGCATAACAGAAGAGATAAATAGGGGAAAAGAGAAAATAGGTGAAAAGATAGAGAAAAAAAGGGCTTAATTTTCATAGTAGAAGGCTTCTAGAGGAAGTTCATCTAATGAACACTGATTAATTTGCATCAAATCAAGGATTCCTTGGAGGAGCAGAAATTCAAAGACTGTGACTTTTTTATGATATTTCCTTGTTTTGAATGTGCTTATTGTTCAATATGATGAACTAATTTTTATGCTCATACTTAGAGCATATGAACCCTAAGATGATGTTGTGATTATGATTACTTTTGGTTTAATAAAATTAAGGTTTTCTTGCAATCTATCTAATGTTCTTTACTACATTGATTAATAGTGGCTAGCCTATTAATTCAATGTTAGATGCTGAACATATACTTGTAATATGTAGTATATTTGTTGTAGATCACCATTGGGTAGAAAGGATATTGTCTTAACCTAAAGTAATATGTGCAACATAATACCTCTAAACTAGGGTGAAACTTTGTAATGCATTCTTAGGAAGCCCAGTAGGGTAAGCCACCTTATCGGTGACTTAAGAATAGGGGTTAGTGAACAAGAGTAATAGAGACCTAATCTATTTTAGGTAGTGCTCCATGATCCAAGTTAACTATATGGCTGTTAAACCAAAGTGAGAATAATGTAATGGATTTCTAAGGGGATTCGAATCTAAGTATGGCATATCCTGATTGTTGATTGTTTGATTGTATTTCACACATCGAGTCATAATATTTTGTTGAGGCATTATTCCAATAATTGTGTTTATTGTTTGCTTCTATGTAATATAATTAAACATAATTATAACCCAAGAAGAATAGTATTATTAAATGTCCTTGGCGAAGTATTATGGTGGAATGGGTTGCAATAATACATAGAGACTAGCATATGCAAAGACTAATATGAGATATGTAGTCTACATTGAGAATATAATCTAGAGCAAGTGTACTAGACCGACCCACCATGAGAATGATACATGGATCATTATCTAGGCATCATAAGCGATTCTCAATGTGATCATGGTACATGTAGTCCTTTAACCTATGGTCATCAAAGGTTCCTTACATGTGAGTCATATACAAATGTCTCATGCTCCTTCCTGATTTCCTGGATAAGGGGACAATGACATATACAAATAATGATCATAGAGGTTTGGTCAAATCATCAACCATCATGCCACTTTGGTAGCAATGATGTGTTGTTAGACACTGCTCATTGTTTACAATCGTAAATGTGATTTATGATCATTGCCAATGTGATATGAGCTAATTAGATTATTTTGAGTGCATGGGCCAAATTATTTGGTTTGGTGTCATGATAATTTTTGATTAATTATTCACCAAAAAGATGAGCCATTGTCAAGCCCAAAATAAGGCCTAATTGGATTAAGGTTATGAAATCTATTTGCCTTGGGATTTTTGCATCACTATATTTGTGTTATATAGTGTTATTTTCATTGTGAGCTCATTGGATGAAATTCAGAAAAGGGTTTTAAAATTTCCAGCCATGCCCCCTTTTTGTTTTTCTATAGTGGATGCAAACTAGCACTGTGAGCACAAGAAGAACGCTCCTGTTGGAACCTAGGGGAGGCATGGTAATAAGAATGGTTCATCTGGACACCATAAAGAGATTGAACACATCAAATTTTAAATTTTTTGGGTTTTGGCTCAATAATTTGGTGAAAGATCTCAACCTACTAGATATGAAAATTTGAAACACCCAATTTAACCCATTTCACTTGGATCCTGGAAGGTTTTGGTTAATTTTGTTGGAATGTTTCACTCCCAAACCCATCAATTAGTTTTTTACTTATTTTACTACATTATTTAGTTTCATTAATTTTTAGTTAATTAGACAAACAAACCCCATAATTGTTGGTTTGATGATAGAAAGAAATATTGAGTACGGTAGACAACTCCATTCCATGAGAAAAATGATCTTGATACTTGCCACTGCTATATTTTCATGATAAGTGCATTTGCCTATGGGTTCACTTACTTATAAGTATAGAGATATTTAACACATCCATATTAAAAATTAGGGTAGTGGGAAGAGTTTTAAACTAAACAACATGTCAAGTTTTTGGGCTACTGTCAAGGAACATTTGTTGAGATTGCTACCTAAAATATTCATATTTATTAATCTTGCCACTTATTTTATTGTAGTATTTTTTTTCAATTTTTAATTTATATTTAGGTTGCTACTTTCTTGATCTTTTCTTGTAAAAAAATTGGTGTATGACTTGTAGCCATCCTAGTAAAGTGGTTGACGTTGATCCAAAAATTGAGAGAACCTTGAGAAAACTTCATTTTTCAAGAACATCAAGTTACGGTCATTAAATCCTAAAGTAGAGCTACATCGAGAAAATTAAGAGTAGTGTTCAGTTAATGTTGTTTCCATTTTCATTGAAAGGTAGAGCAAATCAATGGTTGACTTCACTTCTAATAGCTTCTATTGCCACTTGGAGTACTCTTGCTGAGAAATTTTTGATGTAGTCTTTTCCTCCAGCTAAGACTACAAGGTTCCGTAATGATATTTTTTCTTTCAGTTAGATGGATTCTGAGAAATTGTATGAAGAATGGGAAAGATTCAAGGACTTGTTGGGAAGGTGTCCACATTATGGATTACCTACATGGATGCAAGGTGCAAACATTCTACAATAGTCTAGTTATACTTCTAAGCAGATGATTGATGTACCAACTCATGGTACTCTAAATAATAAGACACTTGAAGCAACATAGGATTTGATTGAGATGGCTATGAACAATTACCAATGGCAATAATAATCTATAACTAAACCAAGCAGGGCAACTGCAATTCAAAATATTGATGCTTATTCAGCATTCATGAATCAAGTTGAAGCTTTGACAAAGGAGTTTAGGAATTCTTCTGCCAGCCAAAAGTAAGTTTTGGTTATGCAATATGAAATCTGTGGAGAAGGGCATTTGATTCATGATAGCCAGATGCAGAATTAGTTAAGCAAAATCGAGTAAGTGGACTATGTCAAAAATCTACTGAGGCCATAGAATAATCCATATAGCAACACCTATAACCTAGGATGGATGAGCCATCCTAATTTCTCTTGGAGTAATTAGAAATAGCAACAAATGCTTGGATTTTAGCCTATACCACAACAAGAAACAAGACCAATAGTAGAAGACTTTATTTTGAAGTACATGTAATAGTCTAATGCTTGAATTGATGCAATTGAGTTAGAATTGAGTAATATGATAGAATTATTTAAGATTTTGAGACTCAACTTGGTCAACTTCCTAAGATGATTTCAAAAAGCCCAAAAGGTGCTTTACCAACCAATTCCAAACCAAATCAAAGAGAAGCATATAATCCATCCTTCCATCAAAAGCCAGCTGGTCATGTAGATGTCAGGGTTGTAAAAAGGAAGGAAGAGCTCCCTTGAGCTATCAAGGAAGACGTCGGGCCATCAACGTTGAACCAACCACTTTTTGGGAAGCAACCCAAGCATCAAAATATTCCTTATCTTGTTTTTCTATTTAGTCATATTTCCTAGATTGAGTTTTCTAGTTGGTGCTTTGATTGTTTTTTACTGTCCTATAATTCCATGCTATGTGTTTTTCTATAGGAAATTAGGCTGATTTTGAGATGAAACATTCATGCAAAGAGGGAAGAAAATGCTGTAATTGAATTCAGGTACGTTTGCAAAAATTGTAAGTTGTAGACCTTAAACATGCCCATTTTAAAGGCCATGTCCAATAACATGGTCCCAAAAATAGTAATGTTTGCATCAAACAACTGATTTTTTTAAGAAATTTTTTATTTTTGTTTTAGTAGCCAAACACAGTTTGAGTCACAACCATGTTCTCAGGCATGTTCAATAAACACTGTTTTTGTCATGCCCATGTTTATAACCCTATTCACTAATAGTTGAAAATTCTAGAGAATAAAAAAGTTTGGAGACACAACCATGTTTTAAAATGTGTTCACCAAACACGATTTTTAGTAAGCCCATGATCAAGACCATGTTACTTTTCCATTTTTAAAAGTTTTACACTCCATTTTAAACACATTCCTTTGTATGGCCATGTTTGAAAGTGTGTTTTACTTGAACAGTCTTTTACACACCCATGTTTTATCCCATGTTAGTCATCTAATTTTAGAAATTTTAACTTCCAAACATTAAACACGGTTACGTTCATGCCTGTATTTGAAAGCATGTTCACTAAACACAGTCATTAACACGATCACGTTTCACCCCATGTCTTATCTCTGAGTTTTAAAAATTTTGGGCTTTAAATGTCAAACATGACCTGTACCATGGTCGTGTCCTAAAGCATGTTCAACAAGTTTTACTGAACACTATCGTAAACACGCCCTATTCAAGACCATGTTATTTCAGCATAGAAGCCCTATCGTGATTCTTCGACAGAACCCATCCCTATTTAGCACAAAACATTTTGAAACTCTTTCCCCAAGCCCCCAAATACAAACTCTAGATGTCTTACACCCCAACAAGGTTTCCCACCATTAGAGGAACTTATTTCTGAGCCAGATTATTGATTTTACTTCACACAGCTTTACTTTTCTCTCTCTCAAGGTAACTTTTTCTCTCTAAGTTTATTTGAGTTTTATGGATGATTTGGTTTATTTCTTATTATGGTAAGGAGTCATTTGAGGTATGTGATTGGCTATTCACACTTATTGAAGTTGTTTTTGATTTCAAAGCATGATTTATGATTTTCAATAATTGTGGTTATTTGGATTAGAAGTTAGAGAGTTAGGTTATAATGCTTTGTAGAATTAAAGAATTTCTTGATATGCATTGTTGATTTCATGAATTGGATGACTTGAATTGATGGTTGGATGATTGATTAATTGTTTGGAATTGATTGTTATTATTCTTTGGATTAAGATTTGACTAATTTAGGGCTTCATAGTCTTTTCGTATGGTAGTGAATTAGGTTACCTGAGCAACAAGAAAAAGTATGAATATGGGTTAAATTAATTTGTTTTCATAGGATTGTTATGCATTCAACTTTGGTTATTAAGCCTGATCACCTTAATGCTTAGGTTGAATTAAAATGTGCTATATAGTGGATTTCAAATTAATTTTGTTTTGAAGTTCTATTTCTCTTGATTATGAATCGTTGTTATTGGATTTGATAATTATTGTTACATTGGGGAATATTTTTTCCATTTTTAACATGACAAACCACTCAAGAAAGCTCTCTATCCACACCAATAAGTCAACCAAGAGGCCGAAAAAGTTTAACCCACTATTAGATTTCAAGGTGGATTGCTAGCAAGATAGGTTTGAGATGCTAGTTGACAAGCATCTTATTACTAGAAGGCTCATTAATTGGGACACTCTCACCCAGCTAGGTTTGTTGGATGACATTCATGCTCTAGTGGACTTTGATGTTTGGATATTAGTCTTTGATTGTCACAAGCCAATCTATAGTGAGCTGACCATTTAGTTTCTGAGCACCGTGGAGTTCAATACAAAGAACATTACTGGGATGAAGGATCATGGCGTTTGATTCAGTTTGGGTGAGATTAGTCACTTGATGAGCATTGGTGAGTTCGGGTGAAGGTGCAATTTTCACACTTAGGAGCACCTCATGACCGATGAGCACAAAGGTTCACTACGCAACTTTCTCACCACCACCCCTGCACCTGCTAAGTTCTAGCATGGAATTGCTGATGATGAGGTTGTATATTAGCCTAAGGTGTGCAAGGCTTCTAATTTAAGGTCACTGGCCATTCGATATGTACACTATCTTCTTGCTCATTCTATAGTTGGATAGAAAAAAAACACTAGAATGGTGACAATGAAGGATCTATTTTATTTATGTTGCAATGTCAGTCATGTTTACTGCCACCTTGGTTACCTATTTGTTTGGTGGGTTTGGGATATCACCTATAAGGTAAGGATAGGGCCCATTTGTATAAGATCATTCATTATGAGGTTGGAAAAGAACCATTATCTCCTTCCTTAAGAGAAGCACATTAATAAGATACTTCATCCTGGGAAGGCCAATCTAGATTTAGTCAAGTCAATGCAGACACTGAAGAAGATCACTCATCCTGATGACCTAATGAGGTACATGTTGATGACTCAGGAAAAGATCCATACTAAAGAGCAGGCCACTGCTGAAACCCTTACTGCCCCTTTTCCACTGGTGCCGACAAGCCATCCTTATCATTGAAATTTCAGAGCTAGGACCATATATTAAATAGGCTTAATTTCATGACTACTCACTAGCTTGGAATTGAGACCTACCTTTCTATTGTTGAGGTTAAGTGTTTGAGTTTGGAGGAGGCCATGCACTTACACTTAATGCATTCCAGAGTCATCAAAACCTCTGGTTATATTCCTCCTTCATCTTCCCAGTTGGATGATGGTTTAACTGACTACTTTTAGATTCTATCAACCATGAAAGGGTAGGATCATGTGGACAAGGCCTAGTGTGAGGTCAATGAGACCACTATTATCATAGCATTGACCGTCGATGCTATTTGCCAACAGAAGGGAGTTGTGGTTTAGGGAGCTGTTGAATGAGAGATGGCCAAGATAGCTAATGTTGTTGAGACCATTTTTTAGTAAGAAGAGATGACTGTTACTGAGGAAACTAAAGAGATCGTAGCTAATCCAATGATTGTGGAGTCAAGTACAGAAGGACAAATTTTTTAGGGTCTTGATGAGCCAACACAGATGGTGACCACTGCAGATGTTGTAGCCAACCTCCCAATTTAAAGATCATCCCTAGTGAGAGGTGATTGATGGAATTCAGGATATTATTTACTTTGCTTATAGATATTATTCTTTGTTTTATTTTCATTAGATTATGTTGGACATTGTTATTGGAGCGTTGGTTGCTCCTATTTTAGTTTTTTTATATTCCTATTCTAATGCTCTTATTTCTAGCATTTATCATTATTTTTGTTTAATGATCATCTTTTCTATTTTCTTGGAATCCTTTATACTGAATTCGAGGCTTGAATCAAATTTATAAAGATCTCTTAGAATGCTGACTTGTATATTGAGCGACTAAATTTTTTAGGCCAATATCAGTTTTTAATCCCCCTCTTTCTTAACTTTGTCTTTCTCATGTTTGTACATTAAGGGCAATGTACATCTTAAGTGTTGGGAAATAGGTACCTTAGCACCTAATTTTTCCTTCTCTTTTTATGAATTTTCTAAAAGTTTCAAAAAAATTTAAACTTTTTTAGCTTAATTGTTTTCCAATCATACTGTTCAGTATGTTCTTATTATTAAAGAGTAATTGTTAATTTAATTTGTTGAGTTCTTAACTTGAAGAACAAGTGAGTGATTCTTAAAATTTTTCACTTATGTGCTTAATTTTTTTGAAAATGTTTTTGCAATTCATATCAACTAGTAAAAGATGATCTTTGGAAGCTATTTCTACATCAAGTTTCTTGTGTTTCGTACACTATTCAAAACATGTTAAGTTGTGAGTTCCTATGTTGGATTGATGCTAAGATTGGTTGATGGAAATGTGGTTAATTGTGAATAATGAATAAGAATTGGTTTGAATAAGTTGTTACCCCACTATTTCTTAGTGTTGGAGTATGTAGGGGCCTTCCCCTAAGGCAAAAGTCAATTACAACTCAAAAAGATGCTAGTGGCATGAGTATAAACAAAGATCACTTTGGATTATGTTGAGAAATAGCTTGGGTATAGACAATTCTCCTGTAGTGTACTCTTCCTACAAAATTTTGCAACACGTGAAGAAGAAGATTTGAAAGAAAAAGAAAGTGAAAAGTTCAATAAATTACCTATCTCCATGGCTTTGTGGTATGAATGGTTGTTCATAAAGAGCTTTGATTTAGTGTGGTTTATGCTTTTTACTTTGCATGAAAAGTTGATGTTTCCTTGAGCTTCAAGAGATATGGGTTGTAAGCTTAAGAATGAGTTGTTCCCACTAGCTTGTTTTGTTTTGAGAATTGTCAAATTGAAAGTGTTGCATGCTTGATAGTCTTGTTAATTTCTCAAGACCATTAAAGTTTTAATCCTCTCTAGTATCTTATTTCCTAAAAAACATGGCTCTATTTTTCTTTGTAAGATTTTGTTTTGAAGATTTCTTGAGGGCAAGCCAAATTTGAAGTGTGGGGTAAAAATATGAGGTGATCATTTTTATACATGTTTCCTATATGTTTTTCATTGATAATGGCTTGTCTTTTGAAGTGTTATTTATAAGAATTGGTGCCTAATTGGTTTACATTTTGTTTTTAGGTTATATTTCAACTCCATTTAGGTCAGGAAAGATTTTGTGTAAATTTTGGAGCTAAATTGTAAGTTTTAGAAAAAAATTGTAGTAAACACGGCTTTAGACACGCCCGTGTTTATGCCAAAGAAGTACATGTTCAGTGTCACGCCCATGATGCAAACTGTGTCCATGAACCAAATTGTATCATTAAATGTTCATGATTGTTGCATTATAAAGAAGGAACACGGCCTTGAACATAGCGGTGTCACAAATTGTGTTTGCCGGTTGATAGGGTTTTATCAATATATTTTAGCAAAATAGAAAAGATGAAAAAGAGAAAAGAGAAAATAGGCAAAAATACAAATAAAAAGCGTTTAGTTTTCACAGTGGAAGTGTAAAGGCTTTCCAAGTACTTCCCATAGTTTAGAATTCCAAGGTAAGTAAATCCCAAGTTATTTTCCTCAAATATGTTTTATTAACCAAGAAAAGCAAGCTAAGTAAGGATAAGTTGAGCTCAAAAGTGTAAGTAGCACCTAAAGGGAAAAATGGTAATTTTGGACCAAGTTAATGGCATGAGTGTAATTTTAGTAAAATTAGGTTCATGCAAGTGTTTTGACCTAACTAAGTTAAGACAATAAGTGTTTTTAGCCATTTGAACCAAAAGTGAAAGTTAAGGGTGAAAAATGCACTAACTAAAGAACTAGAGCTATTGTGCCACTTATGACATAAAGTTTAAAGGCTAGGGCCAAGGAAAACAATTAACCATAGGACCTAAATGGATTGTTTAAGGCAAAAAAATATAGTGAGAAGAAAAAAAATTAATTTGGTAAGTGGAGGAAGTAGTTAAAGGTTTAATGGGGGTAGGTGGAGATATTTTTTTTAGACAATCAAGCACTATTCATCATCTCCTTCATTCCCATTTTCGCAGCTCCCTCATCTCCATTTCTCTCCACCTTCATTCCTTTTAAAGTGGCCAAAGTGTCATGAAAATTAAAGGTCTCAAAACCATCCCAACAAGCCCTTAGCTCATTTTTGGTGGAATTGGTGCATTTCAGCTTGGTTTTGCAAGTTTTTTGTTCAAACCCTAAGATAATCATCTTTGATCCTTCTAGGTTGGTTCTAAGCTTGTTAAGTGGTTAAAAGTGGTCTTAGTTTCATGCCCTTGGTGTCCAATTTGGTTGAATTCAAGCTTGGAACTCAATGAAACTCTATTGAGCTCATGTGTGTTTGTTGCTTACTTCTTGCTTTATGGATGATTTGAGGTAAGGGATTTATCTTATGGCATGATTAAATGATGCAAAAGTAGTGTTAAAACTCTTGGGAGTGAGTTATGAGCCAAAACTGATTGGAACTAGTTTGGGTAAGGTTTGGAGTAAGATTGTCTGAGAAAGGGGCGAAGAATTGCAGCTCTAGGGGCCAATGCGGTCACACAAACTATTTGATGCAATCGCATTAAGCTCAAAAGGAAGAATGTGCTGCCTAAAATGCTCAATGTTGTCGCCCCAACTTTCAGATGCTATCGCATCTTACTTTTTACCCAGCTGCTGGATATGATGCTGTCACACCAACTTTCTAATGCGATCGCATAATTTCCAGAAACTTCCATAAAATCATAATGTTGTCACACCAAATTTGCAATGCTATATCATTATGCCTAACTTATGCCAACCTTGTTTCTAGGTGTCCAAAATCAATTCCCAAGGATTAGGTGGCATCTTAACATGGGTCAAAAGTTCTCCTAAGATTTATTTATGCATTAATAAATGGCTAATAAGTGAGTGGTTGAGAGGGCTAAGGAAAAGTGGATAAGTGAAATACCTTAAGTTACAAATAGCGTACTAAGGAGGGACCTAGTCTTCTACGAGTCCTCCAATGGCCAAAGGGTAAGGTCATGAACCTCCAGCATTTGGAGAGGGACCCAAGAAGGGTATGGTTGATGACCCAAGAGTAGAGGCCAAATGCCTTCGCCCATTAAGCAGTGCCTAAAAGGTCCTAACCAAGTTGATAAGCTCGGTAAGTGAATCCCCTAAGTTGCCCGAGTTGAGTTTAAAGGAACTTTACAAAGTTTGGGCACTAAGTTTGATTACCCAGCACAACAAGTAAGGAGATGTTATGCATAAAAGGTGAGTAAGTGATGACTTACTCTAAGTAACCTGTAAAAGGTGAGCAAAGTCAAGTAAGTGACGACTTAGTTAAGTCACCCATAGGGAAGACTTCATGGGGTTTAACCAATTGCTAGCATTAGCTATGAGGGCCTATATCCAAGTACCCTGGCCATATCAACTCATGGCAATTAAGAACACCTTCGGGTGTAAGGAAGTCCTAAGCGCATAAATATGTTCACTCACTCATCCATCCATACATTACATAGCATTATCATTGTTGTTTATTAATTGTTTATGTTTGTTTCTTGTTTTGTTGTTTGATTGCTTAGTTTCTTTGTATATATACATATTGCTTGCATGTCTACATATATTTTCCTTATAGATGCCAAATGCCTTACTGAGTAATTTTGAGTACTCACCCTTCAAGTGTTATGCAAGTATTTAAAACGCTAGTTGGGCCTAATAGTTAGTGAGGGGTGACTATTAGTGCTAAGTTTTATTTCTTTGAAGGTACATTATAAGTGTGAACCTTGTGGTTAATGAATACTTTAATGTAAGTTAGCACTGACCAAAGAGTTCTCTTTTCAGCTTTTAAAGCTAAGTATGAACAAGGAAAGTGAGGATTGCCACTCTTGGGTGAAAAACTAAGAGTAAATCTTAGTAGATATTATTGTCAATATTGTATCTATGATATTTTTCATACTAAGTGTTGCCTCTACTAGCGTCCATTATGGTGTATAGCACTAGAGTTACATTTAGATGCATTTAAGATTAAGACATATCCACATAATTGTTACTTGAAGTTAAAGCAACTAAAGTTTTTCCATCTTGGCTTGTTCTGAATTATGTTTTTGTTAACTGCCACTACAATATTTTCAATGTTGTTTTATTTAATTGTTATTGCATAGCTAGGACAATGAATGCATATTTTCTATGTAGGGTAGGCTAAGTAACTAGTTTTATGTAATGGTTTAAGATACTTCACATGTAATAACTAGCCAATTGTAACCTAAGTCGGATCATAATTCCCAAAGAGCTTACTAGTGTTAGTAACTCAGGGCACTAAGGCCCTGTTCCACCATAATTGGTATCAAAGCAAGTCAATGGTCTTAGTAGAGTCCATAAGTGACTAAGATCCAAGTGTATCCTTGTGCTAAGTGGGGTTAATACTACTTATAAGTGTTCTTAGAGTTGTTGTCTGGCTTTGGTTGCAGGTATATCAGTAGGAACCCGATATGATGCTTCTATTAAGGCAAGGGACCAAGCAAAGTTCGAGTGGGCCTATGGTGTAAGCCATAGGAAAGGTGACAATTTTATTGTACAGTCACAGTAGCACTATGGCGTGAGTAGACCAAAGAGCATACCTAACCTTTGAAGAATGGGAGGCCGTGGTTGATGCCTAATAGGTAAAGGTTGAAGTGTGATAAGGCATTCTAGTACACTAAGACCAAAGAAGGAATCCTCACCCTAAGGGCAAGACGAAGGTCAAGGAAATGTCCACAATTATGTGGATAAGGATAGAATTTGATGAGTAGTCGAATAGCCTAAAGGTAAAAGGCAAGGGGCACTAAGTTACAAAAGGTACACCAAGGCCAAGTGAACTATCATTACCCAAGGGAAAAGGTGACATAAATACCAAAAGAGTAGTAGAACATGGGGTAAAGGCTAAGGTGCACTTGGACTATAAGTGCACCCAGGCCATAAGAATAACATCTCTACCCTAAGGTAAGTTGAGGCCTGAAGTATAAGGTTAGTAAGGACAATTTAATCTAGAGTCCATGGAACCAAAGGGAGAACTAAGAAAGAACAACATGAACCAAAAAAGTTAGCTATCTGCTAGGTGATCAGAATCTAAGAAGGCAAAGGACTAAGGCATGAATATGCTTGAGGTCAAGGCCTGAACTAGGCTAAGGTCAAGAATGCCTCAATCACTGAGAAAGTGCCACTAGTACTCAAAGGAAACCAAGAAGACTTATTCAGACCAATTGATTGGTTAAAGAGGCAACAACAAGAAAAATAGGTACCTTTAAGTTTACAACATAGTGGTAAGTAGTTTTTGTTGTTAAACTGCTATGTTTGTGGTTGTGATTAACCTACCTAGAGAGCTAGGATTGTGAAGAGGTATGGGCTTGTGAACCCATAAGAGCCTAAAAAGGTAAGTTTTGATTAAACCCTTAAAGTAATTAAAGTTTTACCTAGGAGCTTAGGGGTAGTAGGTATGCAATGATCTGTTGTTGTATTTTATTGAATGGTGTGGCAATGCTTAGAAAGAAGGTCGGTTAAGGGGCATAAGAGCTGACTTAACCGTGCCAGTCATAAGTAACCCTTGGAAGTATCTTAAGGGTAAAGGTGACTTGCATGGAAGTGTTGGTAAGTCATGCCATGAGTTAGGCCTTCAGTTGATCAAATTTGTACCTATGGTGTAAAGAATTCTTTATGCACTATAGGGACAATTTAAGGAAGGACAACTCTAAGATGGTTATTGTTGGTCCAATTCTAAGAAGTGTTGCACACTAAGGGTTACCAAGTAAGGCAAGATTGAATTCTCCAAGCACCCTTAACTAAGGTAAAAGGGCTTACAGAGCAAGAAGTTAACTTTAGAAACCTGATCTTATGAGTGAAGAGAAAGTAAGTGGTACCCCAAGGGCTCACAGTAATTGTGAGAAGTTGATTAAGTAAAGGTTGAAAACCATAACCCATAGGTTTCAAAACTATGAAGTTGTCTTTAAGGTGCAGCTCCTTAAGGAGGGGAGTCAATTGATTTTGGTAAGTTGGTCAAGGTTTAAGAGTTAACTTGAGCCTTCGAGACCAATAGGGTAATAACCAGATCCTTAGGAAATTACAACCTGAAATAAGAGTGTAAGAGGGGACCATGAAAGCATCGTTAACCAGGTGAGTAAAAAGGAAACGTCCTAAACAGTAATAAGACCAAGACCTCATAGTTGATAAGAACACCCATGGAAATAGAATGAACTCCAAGTAGTAGACATATGCCTAGTGTTTTTGTTTTGGTCTGTGTTGACCTAAGGCTGCTCATGAAGAGTGAAAGTGAATTGAGTAGTGTTCTCAAATGTTTGGGAGTTCAATCAATTTAGATAGTGGGGCTGATTATCGATTTGAAGGAGCTAAGAAAGCTTTAAATCAAAAGGCTAAAAGTGCAGACCTAAGTTAACCTAAAGCTTTATAAGAAAAAGGACACTAAAATTTATCGTATACTCCACTATCAAAGGGTTCTAGATAAATACAAAGAATTGGTGAAGGTATAGTTAGGTGTAAATGACGAGTTAAGGTCATAAATATTGAAAAGCTGTAGATGGAGCTAAGTGTGAGTTGAGATAATATCCTCACTAATGGGGTTCAAGGCAACTGAAAGTTGAGGTTCCATGGAAAATTAAATGAGCTTACTAAGACTAAGAAGTAAATGGGATTCTTTACTATCCTAGGGGTACAAAGTTACCTAAGTAGTTTAAGAGTCTAAATGTGGTTAGCTGATGACTAAGAAAAACTCTTGAACAAGTAGGTGGCCAAGAAAAGAACAGATTGTTGAAGCTAAGATAGTTAGAACTACCTAGAGAGTCCCAGAAGTTGAGCTGCTAAATGATAGCCTTGAATCACTAAGAGCCCATGTGAATGAGTCATGATAAAGGCTCTAGGAAATCTTAGTGTCCAAAGAGACTTAATGTGCTTTAAGTGAAATATGGGCCAAAGAGGTGCCAAGTAAGACTTCCTTGCTCATAAGGAGGTTGTAAGGCTTAGTTAAGCCTAAGGGTGCGTACACTATGGGCTATAAGTGTGTAAATCACACTAAGTAATCATGGTGTTCAGTGCATAGGAATGGGCTATTGAGGCAAATACCTAAGGATGTGTCCATGTGTCGAGAAGCAAGATCTAGGTACCAAAGTGGTCCTAAAGAAAGCATAAGGTTAGTGAGTCTCATTCAAGTAGAAGAGTATGTTAAGAACACTCATGGGTAGCACTCGGATCATGTTAACCTAATGGGTTTAGGGTGTTAAGAAATACGCCAATGGATTCCATGAGAAACCAAGATAAGTTGTGGGACACAAAGTGCACCCAAGTATATGAGCTAAGAAAGGACCACAAGAGGTTAAACGACAAGAGTCCTAAGGACTTCCTAAGAAAAGTTAAAAAGGGTCATGGATCTTGAGAGAACTCAATGCCAAGTATGCATCCAAGGTAGCTAAATAATCAACCTAAAGCCTAGGAGTTACGATAATGACATGTTGGGCAATGTGGGCTATTTAAAGCACCTAAGCAAGTTGATCAATGGTGCTAAGCATTGGTTTTCAGTAATTAGAATAAACCTAACAAAAGGCAATAATGGCGTATAATACCCCCCAGTAGAGAAGGCCAAGCTGATTAAGGAATGACTACTGGATAATAAAAAGTGAATGAGTATGTTAATGGTATCTTAAGAATTAAAAACCATGAAACAGCTAAGTGACTAAATAGTAGTCAAGGACCTCAAGCATGTTAAGTGATTACCTAGAGGAGTCAAGTGTGGAAGAATTGGGTAATCTGTGGAACACCCAAGGACACCTAAATATGAGGAATCTATGTAGACTAAGGCATCTATACCATGATCAAGGGTGTTAAACTTGTGTGTTTGTAAAGTGGCTAAGGAACCCTAAGGTAGTATGTGTGAATAGCTACCTAAGAAAGCTAATGGTAAGTCATTATAAAAGGGTACCATACTTAAGGCGGTAGAAGGCAACAATGGCAAAGGTAAGTTATCATGAGAACTATGTGCCCACGATATCAAAGAGAAACAAGATTAAAGATGCACTTAAGAATTGGCTCGAGTGCCTAAGTCAAGTGTAAGAATTTTTTAGTCAAAAATGCATCCTAAGCACTAAGGGGCATTCAGTTACCATAAAAGGTTAATGTACCCAAGGTGGCTTAAATGCCTAAGATGGGTGCATGTGTTGCCAAGTTGAATTGTGCCAAGAACGTTAAGGTGGTGGTTACTTAGAAACACCTAAGTAGGACTTGAAAGCCTAAGTGAGGTGTAAGATTGTGACAAGTCCCACCAAGGGTAAAGACCCAAGGTAGAAGACTAAGTATTCCCAAAAGCACCCCAACAAGGAGAATGGCTAAAAGGGAGAAAATTAGTTTGAAGTTACAAAAGCTTAAGTAAAAATTTGGAGTATAGGGATGTGCCTTGTGAATCAAGGCAAAGCATCCACCCCATAAGTAGTGTCTCCGAGGAAAGGTCTCCTAAAGAGTACCTTAAGAAGTTTCTTGACTGACAAGTCAATAAGCTAAGAACATGAAATAAGCTTAGGGTTAAGGAGCTATAAGCAATCATAGTTAGGAAAAGGCCATGAGTAAGAAAACTGGGCAAGATATAAGAGGATGATCATCCAAGTGTTGTGCTCGGTTAACAATCAAAATTTAAAGGGCCAAATTTCTTCAGGTGGCAAGAATGTAAAGGCTCTTCAAGTGCTTCCCATAGTTTGGAATGCCAAGGTAAGTAAATCCCAAGTTATTTTCCTTAAATAAGTTTTATTATGCAAGAAAAGCAAGCTAACTAAAGATACGTTGGGTTCCAAAGTGTAATTGGCACCTAAAGGGCAAAAAGGGTAAAATGGTAATTTTGTCCCAAGGTAGTGGCATGACCATAATTTCAGTAAAATTAGGTTCATGCATGTGTTTTGAGCAAACTAAGTAAAGACCATCAATGTTTCTAGCCATTTAAAACAAAAGTGAAAGTTAAAGGTGAGAAATGCACTAACTAAGGAAGTAAGGCTATTGTGCCACTTATGGCATAAAGTTTAAAGGCTAGGGGCAACGAGAACGATTAACCATAGGACCTAAAAGGGTGGTTTGAGGTAGAAAACATGGTGAGAAAAAAAAATTAATTTGGCAAGTGAAGGAAGTAGTCAAAGGTTTAGTGGGGGTGGGTGAAGATATTTTTTTTTTTAGACAATCAAGCACTATTCATCATCTCCTCCATTCCCATTTTCATAGCTTCCGCATCTCAATTTTTCTCCATCTACATTCCTCTCAAATTGTCCAAAGTTTCATGAAAATTGAAGGTCCCAACAACGTCCCACGAAGCTGTTAGCTCATTTTTTTTATGGAATTGATGCATTTGAGATTGGTTTTGCAAGTTTTTGGTCCAAACCCTAACATAAGTATCTTTGATCCTTGTTGGTTGGTTCTAAGCTTGTTAAGTGGTTAGAAGTGGTTTTAATTTTGTGCCCTTGGTGTCCAATTTCGTTGAAGTCAAGCTTGCAACTCAAAGGAACTTCATTGAGCTCATGTGTGTTTGTTGCTTACTTCTTGCTTTGTGCCTAATTTTTTGTAAGGGATTTATCTTATGGCATAAGTAGTGTTAGAACACTTGTGAGTGAGTTAAAATGAGCCAAAAGTGATTAGAACTGGTTTGGAGTAATATTGGCCGAGAAAGGAGTGAAAAATTGCAGCTCTGGGGGTCAATGTCGTCACACTAACAGTTTGATGCGATCAAATCGAGCTCAAGAGGAAGAATGTGCTACCTGAAATTCCCAATGCTGTCAAACCAACTATTTGATGTCAATGCATCTCAGTTTTTCCCTAACTGTTGGAAATGATGCTGTCACACCAAATTGTAATGTTATCGCATCATTTCTAAAAACTTCCATAAGATCACAATGCTGTCATATCAAATATGCAATGCTACAGCATTGTGCCTGATTTGTGTCAACCTTGTTTCTAAGTGTCCCAAATCAATTCCTACGGCTTAGGTTGAGTCATAACATTGCTCAAAATTTCTCCTAAGATTTATTTATGCATTACTAAGTGGTTAATAAATGGGTGGTTAAGAGGGTTTAGGAAAAGTGGATAAGTAAGGTACCTTAAGTTACAAATAGGATACTAAGGAGGGACCTAGTATTGTACGAGCCCTCCAATTGTTATGGCCCTCTAGGTAGTGGACTTTTAATGGCTAGGTGAGACTTGTCAAACAAGTCAAAATACATAGTTTAATGCTTTAATTAGTTTGAACAAGCAAGTCAAGCAAGTGTTTAAAAGTGTAGATGGTTCCTAGCTCAATTTGGCACCTACATGTCACCAGGGTCAAAATGGTCATTTTGTACCTTGAGGTAATAGGTTTGGTATTTAAGATCATAAATTGTTCGTTTGGACCTAAGTAGCAAAAAATCAAAGAGTTGGACTAAATTGCCAAGTCTTATGGCACTATTTGAGCATCGGGTCCTTTTGGAAAAACCAAAGAAGTTTAAGGGCTAAAATGAGAATATGACTTTTTAAGCCATTTTGGGACACATCGCAACTACTATTCATCATCTTCAACCTCCCAAATCCATTGCTCTCCTTTTCCTCTTCAATTCCATGGCCAAATCTTCACAAAGTCACCAATTCTTTGTGGTAATCAAAGTCTCATGAGGTACCCATGCAAGAAAGAGCTTATTTTTGCATGATTTTGTTGTGGTGAGCTTTGGATGGTGTTTTTCACACTTTGGAGCTTAGGCAACATTTTGCTATCTTTATTCTTGAGTTGCTCTTGGTTTCTAGAGCTTGCATGAGCTTGGGTCTAGCTTGGTTAAGCTTAATTTGGTGCCTTGTATGTTGAATTTGCTTGGAACCATAGGACACCCTAGTGGAGCCATTATGCTTGGTGTTGATGCTTGATTCTTGCTTGTTCTTCTCAATTCAGGTAAGGGATTTAGTTATCACACTCATTTCATGCATGTTTTACTTGCTTGAGTATTGGTTTCTAGTAGTTTGGAAGATGTGCATAGGTTATGGTAAAATTTTCTTGTGATGGAGTAATACAATTCAAGGCTTAGTGTGGTGTAGTCAAGCTCCTTAAGCTTTGTTTGGTTAGTATCAAGATGGCCTGTTGTAGTATTCCTAGAGTTTTGGAACTTGTGGAGGCTTGCCATGGATGTTTGGGAGGTGTTTGATGCCCCCAAAGTGTGTATGGAGACAAGGTGTAGAAACAGAGCACGTCTCAAATGCAAGAGTTGTAGTCATTAGTGCCGTGTCGCCACTCCCGGCAATGCATTGCCAAGACTCCGACAGCATTGACATGCTGTAGCATTTTTGCCATAACTTTTTGCTCGGGTGTCCGATTGAGGTGATTCAAGATTTCACACAAACCTAAGAGGAAGAGCTATAATTCCATGCTATCAACCAAGCCCAAATATGAATATTTTATTACTAAATTCAGTTCCAAAATAAGGAGTCTAAGAGTGCCAAAGGGGACTTGGGGTGGAAGGTGCCTAATGGTACTTTAGTACCTCCCATGGCTCTTTAAAACACTAGGTTGTTAATCAAGTCTTCTTGGGTGTAAAGCAAGAATGATGGATGATAATTTGGAGGCTATTTCAAGTGGTACAATAGGGCCATTAGGTAAGGTTAATGGGGTTTAGCACCATTGGTAGTCTAGTTAGAGGCTTGGAGCTTAAGACACCAATGAGAAACCCTAGTGCACATAAGAAGTTATTTGGAACCTAGTAAATTATGTCCATCCATAGCAAATCTTACCATAATAGTGTGAATTAAGTAATGGTGGATAGGGGAGCACCTTGGATGAAGGCTTAGTGCACTTGTGGCCTACCCAAGTTGTGACTTGAGGCATAAGTGAAAACTTAGTGCATCCTTGGTAGGTTAAATGGAAAGGCATAGTACCTTGGTTGTCCAGGTGAGCTTATTAGCTCAAGACACCAAGTAGGAGCCTAGTGCACCTAACTGGGTGGAGGCTTAGTACTATAGTGGCCTAATAGAACCAATGCCTTAAGGCACTATGTGAGAGCCTAGTACAGCCAGTGAGTTTCTTAGAACGGAAGCAGGGAGCATCCACCATGTTCACCTATACAACAACAAAGGAAGGGCACTCAGTGAGCTTAGCTCACTAGGACAACAGCAAGCCAAGGCTTGCTAGGAGTGAGTTAGGGGCCAAAAACTTACTAGGCATACGGTGATGTCCGTGCAAGGACTAGGTTGAGGAGGGGTCTCAAGGGACCCAAATATATGCACATTTGTTAGCCCTCAAACTTCTTGGGCCCACAGTAGATTTCATATATTATATATATGTGTGTCCTCAGGTTTTTCTTTGCAGGTACCCAAATCCCTTACTAAGAATCTTTGGATTCTCACTCCCTTTAGTGTTGTTGTGTATATTTCATCTGTTTGGAGCCGATGAACATAGAGGGTTGCCAAGCTAGTGTTTTACATGCATGTAAACTACCTAGTGAATCGTTATTGATTCTAGTTTTACTAGTTAGGTTTTTGTGGTAATTGTAGTTTTTTTATAGCCTTGTAGAGGCTAGTGGCACAAGGACAAACATAGTGGACCATGGATCTCAGTAATAGTCCTTCAGTATATGTATGTGTGCCAGTTTAGCCTACAATGTCTCTTGGTCGAGTTGTATTTTAGTTGCTTTTGGGCATGTGCATAGTCCTTACTTCTGTAATGATGCATGTGCGCGATTATTACTCGTAGTAAACACATTTATCTTTCACTCTTTGACTTCTGTTTTAGTTATGTTTTATAAATGCTGGCAATATTTTTGATTCATTTTCTTAAAGTGAAATTCAAGCTAAAGCAAATGCATCCATAATGCATATTAGGTTAATAACTAGATGTATGAAATCTTTTAAAATGAGACAAGTAATTAACTAGCCAATTGTAACTAGCATGGGACTCTGGTTTCATAGTTTTCCTAGGAGGGCTCTATTCGGGGTGGACAACATTACACCAATGGCCAAGGAGTGAGGTCATGAACGTCTGGGATTTGGAGATGGACCTAAGAAAGGTCCAAAACCCTTGATGACCCAAGGGTAGAGGCCAAGTGCCTCTGGGCATTAAACGGTGCCTAAGAGGTCCCAACCAAGTCGATGGGCTTAGTAAGTGAATCCACTAAATTGCCCAAGTCAAATTTAAGGGAACTTGGTAAAGTTTGACCATTAAGTTCAATTAACCAGCATAACAAGTTAGGGGAACTTACGAGTAAGATGTCAGTAAGTGATGATTTACTCTAAGTAACCCGCAAAAAGAAGGCAAAGTCAGGTAAGTAACAACTTACTTAAGTCGCTCGTAAAGAGGACTTTATGGGGTTTAACTAAGTGCTAGCATCGAATACGAAGGCCAATATCCAAGTACCGAGCCGTATGAGCTCGTAGTAGTTAAGAACACCTTTAGTTGTAAAAAAGTCCTAAGTGCATAAATATGTGCATTCACTCATCCATCCATACATTACATAGCATTATCATTGTTGTTTATTAATTGCTTGTGTTTATTGCTTATTGTGTTGGTTGATTGTTTGGTTTTTTTGTATATATACATATTTCTTGCATGTCTGAATATATTCTCCTTGTAAGTGCCAAATCCCATACTGAGTATTTTCAAGTACTCACCCCTTAAGTGTTGTGCAGGAATTTAAAAGGCTTAGTTAGGCCTAAGAGTTGGTGAATGGCAACTATTAGTGCTAAGTTTTATTTATATGAAGGTACACTCTAAATATGAACCTTGTGGTTAATGAAAACTTATAATGTAAGTTAGCACTGACCAAAGAGTTATCTTTTCAGCTTTCAAAGCTAAGTTTGCACAAGGAAAGTGAGGCTTGCCACTTGAAGCTAGGTTGCTTGAGTGGAAAGCTAAGGGTGGATTTTAGTAGACATTGTTATCACTATTGTATGTATGATATTTTTCATACTAAGTGTTGCCTCTACTAGTGTCCATTGGTGTGTATAACACTAGAGTTACATTTGGGTGCATATAAGATTAAGACATATGCACATAGTTGTTACTTGAAGTTAAAACAACTAAAGTTTTTGTCTTGGCTTGTTTTGATTTGTGTTTTTGTTAACTGACATAGCACTATTTTCAATGTTGTTTTATTTAATTATTATTGTATAGCTAGGACTATGCATGCATATTTTCTACGCAGGGTAGGCTAAGTAACTAGCTGCACGTAATGATTTAAGATATTTCACAAGTAATAACTAGCCAATTGTAAGCTAAGTGAGATCATAGTTCCCAAAGAGCCTACCAATGTTAGTAAAATTGGGCACTGGGGCCCTATTATGCCACAAGAAGGATGCTAGAGGTAATTCAGATGATCTACACCGATTAATTCACATCATATCATTGAGTCCTTAAAAGAGAAAAAATTCAGAAATGAAGACTTCTTTTCTTAGTTTTTCCTTATTTCTGTTGTGTTTATTTTTTGGCATAATGAACTGTTTTTTTTGCTCATACTTAGAGTAGATAAACCCTTGGATGATGTTGTGAGTATAATTACTTTTGGTTTAATATTATTAATGTTTTCTTACGATCTATCCATTGCACTTTGTTGCGTTGATTAACAATAACTAGCCTATTAATTCAATGTTGGGTGATGAACATATGCAAGTAGTATCCAGCATGTTTGCCGTGGATGACCATTAGGTAAAAGGGATATTTTGGTAGTAGGGAGTAATAGGTGCAGTATAATACCTACAAACCAGGGTGAAACCTAGAAGTTTGGTCATAGAACTAGTAATGCATTCTTAGGAAGCATAGTAGGACTAGCCACCCTATCGCTGACTTAAGAATAGGGGTTAGTGAATGGGATTAATAGGGAGCTAATCTATTTAATGTAGAACTCCACGGTCTAAGTTAACTATATGCCTATTAAACCAAAGTAAGAATAATGCAACGGATTTTTATTGGGATTCACATCTAAGCATGACATATACTAATTGTTAATTGTTGATTGTTTGATTTTTCTTCATTGCCAATAGTTGTTTATTTGTTTGTTTTACTCCAATAATTAGTTTAATTAATTATTAGTTAATTAACCAAATAAACCTCTTAATTGTTAGCTAAATAATAGGTAAAAATATTGAGTATGGTAAATAACTTCACTACATGGGAAAAAATAACTTGATACTTATGACTGTTATACTTTAACGATAGCTACACTTCCCCATGAGTTCACAAATTTATAAGTAAAGAGAGATTTGACATATCCACTTTAAGAATTAATTTAGTGGGAAAAGTTGTGAACTAAACAACAAGTCACCAAGTCTTCACTCGGTTTGAAGTTATAATTTTCTAAAAGTTCTTGTTCTTTTATGTTCTTTATAGTCAAAAAGGGAGAAAAATAAAAAACAAAATAGAAGAAGGTTTTTCCATTACATGCATTCCAAATAATATTACCACCCTACAAGTTTTTCAAGGCTCCCCAAAAAATCTTTTCTTTCCTTCTATTTCTTTCTTGCTAAACCTTTTGCCAAAACTCTTTTCAAGGACTTGGATTTCTTGTGTGCTTTAAGATTAGTTTGCTTAGAACTTGAGAATTTAGTCAAGTAGCAACAATCTCACTAACAAAATTCTAAGTTAGAATGTGTAAGGGCTTTAGGGTTTCTGGACTTTGGCTAGAGAATCTACCCAACATGTTAAGCTCATGGAGATGCTTAACAGATTTTTGGCTATGATGGACATACAAGAAAAAAGGATGGTTGAGCTAAGCTCCTAGGTGTCACAAGAAGAGACATTAGAACAAGGACAAAAAATGATGTCCCCAAGGCCTAGGTGAGCAATGCCTCCTAGAAAAGATGCCATTGAGGAAAAGGATAAGAAGGTGCACTAGAGTGCCATCCAAAAAGCCCAATGGCGACCCAAAAGGGGCATGGCCTAAGAAGATGAAAATTTAAACTCCATCAAAATTGCCATACCCTCCTTCAATGGACACAATGATATGGAGGATTACTTAAAGTGGCAAGCCAAAATTGAGATAATCTTTTTTTCCATGAGTACTCTAAGGTAAGAAGGTAAAATTGGCCATAATTAAATTTTCTAATTATGCTCTTGTCTAGTGGCAGTAACTAGTGCAAGCAAGGCAAAGGAATAGGGAAGACCCCATCTAGACGTGGGATGAGCTTAATGGTATCATGAGAAAGAGATTTCTCCCAAGTTATTACACCCAAGAACTCCACTAAAGATTGCAAAGACTTACCCAAGGATCGAGGAGTATGGTGGACTATTTCAAATAGATGGAGGTGGCCATGAATAAAGCTCATGTGAAGGAAAAGAGGTAGCCACAATGGCTCAATTCCTAAGAAGACTCAATAAGGACACAACCAATAATGAAGACCTCTATCTGTATGCAGATTTGGAAGATTTGAAGAACCTTGCCATCAAGGTTTGGAGGCAAAACATAAGGGGAACCACTAAGAACCCACAATAGAGAGCCATAGGCTGGAAGGTATAAAGGTGAAGGACAATGTGAGGGCCCCCCTCACATTGTCCTTCACCTTTATAAGTACTACCCACACCCAAGGCAGCACCCAAGCACCCCAAGGTAGTAGCACCACCTACACCCTAATAGAGAGCAAGACATATGGTGTGTTTCAAATGCTAAATGATAAGGCATATGGCATGAGAATGTGAAAACTAAACAGTAATATCCATTGATTCCTATTGAGAGCTAGTCTCGAAGAGTAGGGAAGATATGAAAAAGGCCCTTATGAGCACCCCAGACTCCAACTTGGAAGGTGACAATGAACCCTACCAGAGAGGTGGATTTATGGTGGATGCCTTAGTTTCAAGGTGGACCCTAAACATTCAAGCGAAGAAGGATACTGACCAAAAGGAAAATAACTTCCAAACAAGATGCCTTCTCAAGGGGAAGGTGTTCATGCTCATCATCAATGTTGGTAGCTATACCAATATGGCCAATATTACTCTTATGGAGAAGCTACAACTACCTACACAAAAGCACCTAAACCCTTATAGACTTTAGTGGTTGAATGACTCGTGAGGTATGGGTTAACAGAAAAGCTTTTGTCACATTAGAGATAGGCAAGTACATGGATGAGGTAGTGTGTGATGTAGTGCCCATGTGAGCAAGCCATACATTTCTAAGGACGTCACAAAAATATAACCGAAGTGTCACCCATGACAAATTCACCAACTATTACTCACGCACCTTCAAGAACAGGCCCATCACCCTTATGCCTTTGGCACCAGAACAAGCTATGGAGGACTAAAGAACTATTCAACTTCAATAAGAAAGGAAGGATGAGAGCCAAAGAGAAAAAGAATAGGGGAAAGCTAAGAAAATAACATAAAGATGTGAAAAGAGTGGCTATGAGTGAAAAAAGAGTGTTGGAGAGTTCCTGGGAGAAAAGAATAAAGGGGAAGTCAAGAGAAGAAAAAAGTGCTATATTGTAAATATGAGGGATGTGAGGAAATCCCTAAAGGCACATAAACCAGTGCTACTTTTGCTCTACCAGAAGTTTTTCCTTATTTTAGGTGAACTCACCAAGACCCTTTTAGATAGTGTTGTCTCCTCATTATAGAGTTTTGAGCGTGTGCTCCCTAAGGAACCTAGTGGCCTACCTCCTATCTGGGACATAAAGCAATAGATAAATTTGATCCTGGCAACATATATCCCCAATAGGCCAGCATATTAAAGTAACCCCAAGGAAACTAAACAGATCTAGAGGCAAGTGAATGAGCTTTTAGCCAAGGGATTTGTGAGGGAGAGTTTGAGCTCGTGTGCAGAGCCGGTGTTGTTGGTGCCCATGGAAGATGGCTCAAGGTGCATGTACAGGTACTACTGCCCCATGAACAAAATCACTATAAAGTATTGTCATCCCATTCCTAGGCTCGATCACATGCTTTATGAGTTAAATGGCTCTAGCATCTTTTAAAAGATAGATTTAAAGAGTGGTTACAATCAGATTAGGATAAGAGAATAAGATGGGTGAAAAATGTCTTTAAGACTAAGTTTGGGTTATATGAGTTATTAGTCATGCTTTTTGAGCTTACAATACAACTAGTAGGTTCACATGTTTAATGAACCATGTCTTAAGGGAGTTTATAACTAAATTTATTGTAATCTAGTTTGATGACATCTTCATCTATAGCAAGAACTTAAAGGAGCATGTAGGACACTAAAGGCTAGTGCTAGGCACATCTCTGGAGAAAATGCTGTATTCTAGCCTTAAGAAGTGCTCTTTTTGTACTAACTATGTGATCTTACTTGGATATATTGTTAGTTCATAAGGCCAAAAAGTGGACCAAAAGAAAGTGAAGGCTTTTCGAGAATGGTCCATGCTAAGACCGTCTCAAAGGTGAGGTCCTTCCATGGATTAGCAAGCTACTACATGAGGTTTGTCAAGGATTTTTGTGCTATAGTAGCACCCACAAAGAGGTGCTGAAGAAAAACACAAAGACTAGGTAGAGTGAGCACTAAAAGCGAGCCTTCTGAGTGCTCAAGGAGAAGCTTAGCCAAGCACCCTTCTTACCCCTACCCAATTTTGATAAGGCCTTTGAAGTAAAGTGTGATGCTTTAGGAGTAGAGATTAGGGCAATGTTAATGCAAGAAGGCTAACCTACAGCCTACTTTAGTGAAAAGCTCAATCGAGGTCCCTTGAACTATCCTACGTATGGCAATGAGCTATATGCACTGGTAAGGGTACTCAAGACTTGGAAAAATTTTCTATGGCCAAAAGTGTTTGTGATACATGTAGATCATTAATCACTCAAGCACCAAAAGGGACAAGGAAAGATCAACAGGAGGCATGCTAGGTTGATTGGGTTCATAATGTCATTCCCCTATATTATTAAGTACAAGTAAGGGAAGGAAAACATAGTGGTGGCATGCTTTGTTCACAACTCTCAATACCAAGTTGCTCGAATTTGAATTTCTAAAAGAATTGTATGCTAAGGATCTAGAATTTAGAGAGATTTCTAAACATACAAGTTATGCTAACAACATAAACCCAAAACAAGCCAATGAAGAATAATGACCTTATACAGTATGTACTAATTGTAAAAGTTACTTGCAGTAATTATAGTGGATGTCAAGCCTTAAGAATCAAAACTATAATGATCATAGCAATACTTCCATATTTTTCGCCTAGACTCTCGACTCAATTCTTTTCTTTCTAATTTCATACTCTCCCATGTGAAAGCCTATCCCCGACCAAATCTACTTAGATTAGTGCTAATCAAAATCAGAGAATGTTAATAAATGGACTACTTCACATTAAGATTAGCACTAAGCACTCAAACTCTAAAATTTGTTTTTCATATGTCTTGATAAGTGAAAAAAAAACTTAACAAGTGGAGTCAAAAGGACCTTTTTCTTGTTTCAACGCTTCCTTTACTCGAATCATCTTGTCTTCTTCTTTTTTTTAAATTTTTTTTTCCTTTTTATCTTCTTTTCTCTCTATTTTTGCTTTTTTTTTTCTTCTTCATTTTGAATAGATTCTTCAATTATTGCTCGTCTTTGAGTTGTTGCTGCTCATTTTATAATGTGTTGATAGTTCACAACAAACTTTTTCCACTACACTAGTAAACAATGTGGAAGTGCCAAATCTCTCTATACTCAAACAAACATGTGAACTCGTAGGCAAGTACACCTATAATAAAAGTATAGTAGTGGCAAGTGCCAAGATCTTTTTTTCCTAGGAATGGAGGTTGTTTGCCATACTCAATATCTCTCTATTATCTAACAAGCAATTAAGAGGATTTGTTTAACAAACTACTATGAATTAACTAAACTAAACTAATCCAATAAAGTAAACAACTAACATTTGGCAGGCAGCAGAAAACAATTAAAACCATGACCAACTAGAAACCTCATACTTAGAATCAAATCCCCCTATAACTTCCCTTGACTTGCCAGAATCAAATCCCCCTTGAACTTCCCTTGACTTGCTTATACTCTGGTTTAACAAGATTGTGATTAACTTAGACCATGGAGTACCACCTAATGTAGGTTAGCACCCTATTATTCCTGTTACACTAACCTTATTATTAAGTCACTAATAGGGTGTCTAGGCCTACCACACTTCTTAAGAATGCATTACAAGTCTTATAACCCATTACTAGGTTTCACCCTAGTCTGAAGGTATTATATTGCACCTATTTCTCCCAGTTACAATAATATCCCCTTTATCCAATGATGATCCACAACAAACATACTAGATATTACCTGACATATGCTCATTATCCCACATTGAATCAATGCAACAAAGCACATTGGATGAATCACGAGAAAAATGCATAATCATATTAAAACAGAAATAAGCTCAATAATATAAGCATCTTAGCGCTCATCTACTGTAAGCGTGAGTGGGAAAAGTTTAACTCATAGTGCCAAAAAATAAACACCAAAGAATCAATAGAAAGCTAAGGAAAGAATAATCCATTACTGAGTTTCTTCTTCTCAAAGAAATCCTCTATCTGGCACTAATAAAATGGCATTTCTTACCCACTTTGGGGTAGTTCAATTATGGTGCCAAAACTGTGCATTTAAAACTCCCAGGGTTGATATGTTCTGTAGACCATCAAAACAGTACCCTTAGTGTGCATACCCAGTGGCCCTCTTTGGCACTATGTAAATGCATGCATATTGGTCCAACCATTACAAACATATTCACATTTCATGCACACCATGGCAGCAAGGAAGGAAAACACTAGCACAAGTCTTAATCTTGGCTACCACACATTAGGCAATCTTATTAAGTATAAGTGACTAGCCACTGCACCTAAAACTCCTTCCAGAAAACTGTATTAATCTAGCCATGTAACCCCCTATTTTATTTGTTTCATTATCAAGTAGAGTCTTTAAGAAAACCAAGGAATTTTGTTTTACATCAATAGCCCACCTATGGACCAAGTTATGGATTTTTTAAATTGGTTACAAAATTATGACCAAATGAACAGTAACTTAGCCAAATTTGCAATTTCATAAATTTGGCTACAGGGCTCCAAAATTAGAAATTCCAAATCCCAATTAAACACCTGGATGTTCTCTAGGTTTGGTCTTAATTTCATATCAAGATTCATTTTACACAGGGAGATATTGAACTTTGAGTGCAGGGTCACAATTCTATCCACTTTATGACCATTTTACCCATACAAAATTTTGTAAGTGTGCAAACACTTCATTCACAAAGAGCAAGCCCTCCAAGGCTATTCCATAGCCAAAACAGAATTTACAAGTAAGCAGCCTATCATTCACACTTAGGCAGCTTTGGCACCACATCACATACATAGCCAAACATTACTCAAATGTTCACATACTTGTCTCATTTTACATACAATACATGTACATGCATACATGCACTACATAATGGTCTTAACTCAGCTAAATACGCACCCTAAGTTATAAGAGTGCATAAGACACAATGGACTCCAGAAATAGGATGATGGATAGTTACTGCATAACACAATAAGCACCATCACTAAAAATACCAAATGTGCTCCTAAAATCACCAAACTTTCCAGATCACAACTAGATACATGGAAGTTAAAATATGTGAAATTTTGAAACAAAACTAAAATGACAAAGGTCAGTTTGAATGTGATCTTTCTGCTAGACCTAAAATGACAGAATTGAGGGGAGTAAGTTTCATTGTGAAACTTAGTAAAGGAAAAAATTGGTTCCTTAAGGAAATGTGACCGTCATTAAATCCTGCATCCAGAGACACTAAAACACAAAATCAAAATTCATATATACAAGATATACCAACCAAATGCAGCAGCCATTCACAACCAACAAACACATGAAATGCGGCAGCAACGTAAACCATAGGTTAGTCCATAAAACATGCAATAAACTTAAGTAAATCACTATGGCAGCCCTCCTCAAGCTTAAGCTTATTCATAGGAGTGTTTTAACACTAGTTAGTACTAACTTTGGGCTCTAGAACCCCTCACTTCACTGCCATCATTGTGCACTTCACACTAGGTCACAAAACCTTCAATAAGTGCACTCATCTCACTAAGCTTGATTCATCAAGCTCATGGGTCTCTTCCAAGCTTAGCCCTAGCTCCATGGATGCTTGAAAATATAGTAAACAATCCTTGAGAGCAAGTGAACCCTTACCAAGATGAGTAGGCTGGATTTGAAGCCTGATCCTTGAAGTATTCAAGCAATAGATTTAGTTTGCTTCCAATTGCTTCCCTTTGCCTTCAATTTCAATCTTGGAGGTATGGTGGCTATGGAGGAAGTTTGGAGGAGGGTGGGTTGTGTCCTTTGGTTGGTATGGCCAAATATGAGAGAAGAAAAGGTGGTCTTGACTACTTAAATGGTCAAAAGTACACTAAACACACTTAAGTAGTCTTAACCTTGTCTTATGTCATTTTCCTTGCTACAAGACTATGGTTTCTTAGTCTTAATCTCTTGGACCATATTTGACCATCCTTATCTTGCTTTAACAGCCCTTCCTTAGGTGGGATAACCCCACAATTTCACCATTTTACTTAAGTCAAAGACATACACCTCTTAAGGCCTACATTAAAACACTTAGGTCCTTTATGCCTTTTGTGTTTTCTTTATCCATTGTTGTCTTCCATAAGCAATTTGGTCCTCCAATAGCATTTTCATACCATTCATATCCTTCTCATAACTCTCCAAATCTCTTTTTTGAAATTTTTACAATTGAGTACCTGAATTTTCAAAATCCTACAAAAAAGTCCATAGGTTGCTTGATAAACAAGCAATCCTTAACGCTTTTCTTGGGGGCCAAGTTGCCAACTTTGAACACTTTTAAGGATGTAATTATTATACATTTTTCCCCTCATACTTCAATCACTATGAAGAGAATTACATAATATAATGATTTTTTAACATTATGCTACACCTTGTAATTCTCCCATTTTTATAAGGCGGTAACAGTGTTGATCATAAGAACTGCCTTCGACAGCCTTCCTTTATGAAAAACCAGCTTTTTCTTTGTTAATCTCCACCTCTCTCTTTTCTTCTATTTTTTTTTCTAGAATAACTCGTGAAACCCTAAAATCTATACAAACACAAGTTGGAACACGATCATATAAAAGGCCATGTTATACCTCTGGAACTTAAAATCTTGCTTATTTCAATACGGTTTGGAACATGAGCGTGTAGGCACTACATAGGCATGTACAAGGGTGTATAAGCTCTAAAAGTTCACCAAAACTTGCAATTCAGATCCAAAACTTCACCAAAATCCTTCCTAACTCAAATGAAGTTGAAATATGGCCTTAAAAATGTGAACCAATTAAGCACCATATCCTAGGAGAAACACATCAAAGGACAAGCAAATACAAGGGAAAAACCTTTAGCAAACATAACCAAATATGAGCATAACATTTTACGCGAACGTTGACTCTTGCCTTAGGAGAAGACTTCCAATTACTAGACAAGTTCATACTCAAAGTGTTTTGCATACCTATATTTCAAGTCATCGTTTTACATGAAAATCAACTATTACTTTAGGAAAAAAACTCCTGGTTACTAAATAGGATGAAACATTGGAGTAGAAACAAAATATTAATCTTTTAAGCATGTTATTCATTTAATTAAGGATCAAGTGACTCAACAAGGTAAGTGCTAACACGTACTTCAAGTAATAATCAAACAAATTTTAGAGAAGGCAAAGTTCCATAATCCAATGATTAACAAACACTTCATTCAAATCAACCACTAAGCTAAGCATATTAGTAATGTATAAAATATATAGTGGGAGAAGTATGAACATATCAAGATGTTATATTGGGTAAATCATCCAAGATGAAAAATATCCAAGAATCAAAATAATCAAAACATAGCATGACATATCATCTTCTCTTGTTGCCTTGAACTCAAATATAACAAAATGCAACATAAAATGAATAAAGAATGAATAGGTTATCTATCTATATATAACTATATACAAACAATCCCAAAAAAATAAACAATATGAAAAATTGAAGGGAAAAGAAAAAAATTAATGAAACTTAAGGAAACTACATAAAACAAAACAAAAGCAAACAACCTAACAAAATCATCACGTAAGTCTCACCTTCAACTACTCCTCCAGACTTGTATTAATTAATGGTAGTGGAATTATGGTGGGAAATAGCTACATGGACTCTGATGGAGAAGAATGATGGTGGGTGAAATCTCTCCTCAATGACTTCTATCAAGATTTCAACTTGCAAAGAAAAATGAGGAAAAAAAACACATGGTATAGACAAATTCCCCAAAACTCAATCCATGCTAACCCACCAAAAACTCATGCAACATTAAGGCAATAATATATCTCCAACCATCTGTATTTAATGAACAAAGAATAAAAATACCAACATAGATAAATGTGATATTCTTAATATCCAAATACTAGTCCAACCTAAAGGCAATCACACAACATCCATTACCTTCCTAAAATCCAGAACATCAAACCATGCATTTTCATCCAAATTGAGAAATTAAAACTTAGATAACTTTTCTAGCATATAAGGCATATCAATTAAGTAACAATCCATCTCAACACTCTATACAAACAAAAATAAAAATCCAAGCTAAGGTGTCTCAAAGCATGAATTTGAATAAATCTCTATTAAGCAAGAGAAAAAACTTGATGCATGTACTGCAAAGAATGAAGTTTTGGTCAATTGGAAAGAAAGCACATTGTTGTGTATAACTTGAAAGTTAGAATAACTTTGCTCAAAATTTGCCTAAAAGATGGAGGACTTGTTCCACCACTTGCATTGCAATTTAAGAAAGGAAGTCAAGAATTTGAGCTAAAAATACTGCAACTGAAGAAAAGAGAAAAGTTTTATATAGGTGACAAACATAACTCCGGTCTAAAGAAAGACCATCACAATGATACTGATGGAATTCTTTAGTAGTTCCCCAGCAACAGCACCAAAAACTTTGTGCAAAATAGAGGTTTTTAAAAGACCTTCTTAACCTTAACTCCATTCTCACCCATAAGTGCATAGTATCAACTATAGTGGTAGTGAGTTAGGCATCGATCCCACAAGGAATTGTATGGCAAAAAATTCTACCAGTACCAAAGTATGGTGACCTTAACTTAAGCTAAAGCAACAATTATGGAAACAATAAATAAGAAGCTAAACTACCAAAATTGCGGATCACCCAACCACCAAACCAATCAGACATAACAATTATCCTAAACATATATTTACAAGGTTTCTAAAGAGAGTTATCCAAATGAATTGCTATATAAAAAGCTTTGACACAAGTTTCTACCTAACCCAAATCATACTTCATGATAGTTGTAGGCCAAAAAACTCTAAAGTTTCAACTCCCTTCTCCCAAAGTAGGGCCAATTATTGCTTAGAAGCCCATTAGAAACCCCTATTCTATCTAGTTGTCCTAGGAACACTTAAGCTCAAGTTCTCCTCTAAGGCCTCGTAGGAGTGATGATTCACCCAAATATACCATTACCCATGCTCCATAAGCCCTCTTCCAACCTAGGAAAACTCCCCTAAGTGCTTTCCTAAATTTAACAAGTTATCCAATACAAGTGGCCACCAAATGAAAAACACATTCAAGCACAAGCTAAAAGAGCCAACAAATCATAGAAATAATCAATGGGATATGTATTAACATGTATCAAATCATCCAAAATAGTTAACAACACCCATAGAAATAATAAATCTACACATATTTATAGAAATATCAAACTAAAGAAAAAGATTAGTTAGGGTTAGGAGAACCTAATCCAAGAAGAAATTCATGTTGTCGAAGAGCTCCCAGTCCAATCCAGTAAGAATCTCTATAAAATTAGCTTTCTTGTTCCCTAATCCCTAAAAACCCTAAAATAAACTAGCCAAAAAATGAGTATGGAAGGTCTAGGGTCAAAGGAGATCCTTAAAAATGTGACTACTAGCCAAGGCATCTTAAAAAAAAAAAAAGTAGGTTTTGGTGCCTTCTGAAGCAACTCAACAACATCAACACCCTTTGGTATTTTGACCATAACTTTGTGCACAGGTGTCCAATTGAGATTATTCAAAAACCCACACCAGGGTAACAGGAAGGTCTACAAGTGTTATTCTTTCACCCAAGCCTAAATTTGCCAAGAAAAGGTCCAAAAATGTCTTGCAAGTTACCTCTTTTCTACTCCAGTTACCTTCACCTACAAAACCATAAAAATAACACTAAAAAACCCCTAGCTCTAGAAATTATTACTATGTAATACATCAAATGCGGGTAAAATGATAGACATATCGCACTTAATACCTACCCATAAGAAGACCAACCTACACTTGAGAGGCGATGGACCCTTCCAAGCACTGGAGAAAATTAGAGACAGTACATATAGGATAAGACTTACCAGTTGAATATTATGGAAGTGTTACTTCTAATGTTATTGATTTATCTCCTTTTGGCAATGTTTCAGATTTGAGGATGAATCATTTTGAAGATGAGGAAATTGATAGGAACCAACCCTCTAAGGAATCCTACAACCCCTTAAGGATATGCACGAGCTAATGAAGAGGGCTAAGAGTGAAGAGCCTAAAAGGGCATTCCAAGGGCTTGTACAAAATCTGCTCCAAGAGCAAGAGGTTTGAGGGGAACAAAACACACAAGGAAATTTGTGCAAGCTCAGAAAAATAAAGCAATAAAAATGGTTGCTAGTGCTCGAGGTACAAGGTATATGTGCACCAAGGCGCTCTAGCACACACCGAATAACTTCCCTTAGTATGAAACATTCATCCGTGCCCTTAGGCTGCTATCATATGTGTTACATAACATTAGTGTAATTATGACTGGCCTTAGCAAGTTTGTACATCATGTGACCAAAAACATGCAAAGAGCACATCAGGCACCCATTTAGTGTGTCCTAAGTGTGTCCTTGGAAGGCTACTTCAGCTAGGACTAGGGACTCCACCCAATTAGGGATTAACTATGTTTTAGCTAGGGTTTTTATGTGATATGACCTAAACACTATAAATAGGCCATCTTATGTAATTCCAAGACATTTAGTTATCAATAAATATTGTTGCTCTCATCACTTTTTCCTTTTTTTGAACTTGTTTGGCGCATACGAACTCTAGGTTCTTGGGTGTCCACAAACTACACTAATTGTTTCTGGTCATAAGCTAATTAGGGGTGGAAATAATCTATCTTCTCTTAGAATTGTTCTTGGAGCATAAGATCATTTTTCGCCATATTTCTTAGTCAAGCCACCAAAAGGTTTGCATCAAATTGTACCATCAGGTGTTTAGCTTGAAGACACTACCTCACCCTCCTACCCCTTAAGGCATCTCTCAACGAGCTTAAAAAAATTATCATGAATAAAAAACCTCATCAGCTAAAGAGCCTACAGGATCCAAGGTTGACACGGCTGTCCTTGGCCCCTACCCAAGAAGCTTGTGAGAGCTAGTTTCACAGTGGTAGCAATTGGCTAGCTGTATATGTGCGCTAATTAAAAATTTTGTAATGCTAGTTGATTAACCTAGAATATGCAAGATGCATGCTCTTCATGCTTTGACTTGGATTAACAAAATTCCATAAACCATTGACTTAGCCAAAACATTTCCAAAGAAAACAAGTTCAAATAGCCAAAGCATACAAAATCAACATTTATGTGAGTTTACTACACAACAATTGTGTGGGAGCATTCATGTATAAACTAGACTAATGCCCTCACCCAAGAGCAATCCTATAGTCTAGGACTCCTCAAAACATAGATAATAGAGGCAACTAGAAGCACTATATATACAAGCCTTAACTAAGATCTTCTTGAACTAACTCCCACCTTGGATGCAAGTCCTAGTGGCGAGTCACAGAAGTCCTTGTCCAAGTGCTACTAGGCTCTGCAGCCAAAGGAAGACTGTAGTTAGTACTGTTACATGACCAACAAGTTACCCAAGTAGACTAGAATCATAAAGATTCTCAAGAGAAATACCTGCAACAAAAGCAACTACCGCGATAACCCTTAGTGGTTACCCGGCCCAACAACTTCAAAATCTGCACAACATAACTAGGGAGTGAGAATTCAGTAATTCTCAGTAAGGGTCTTCACTGTACCTACAAGAAAATTACTAAGGACTCCACATATGATAACATATGTAACCTGCTGTGAGCTCATACAGCCTGAGTGTTTAATATATGCATATACCTAAGTCCCTTGAGACCTTTCCTCATCCCAATCCTTGAACTACAAGGCATTGCCTTGTCCTCCAGCAAGCTTAGCTTGCCAGCCTATCTAGTGATAAATCACCAGTTGAACCTCTCCCATTTATGTTGTATAGGGGCATTATGGTGGGACTATTGTACACTAGGCCATAAAGACCTTGTAGACTAGGTGCACTAAGGTTTCACCTTGTAACCTCGTGGCTAAATGCACGTTTAGGCTACCAAGTCTAAACCTTTCACCCAAGCTAGTGATACCTAGTTGTGATCCTTTGTAAACTAGTTTTCTTGCTTATGGTACAAGTAACCATAAAACTTTACAAAACTTAAGAAAACTCCTAGGTCTTGAAGGACTTTTCAAAGTCTTGAAGTACACCCAAAATGCTTAGAACCCAAGGTACCCTAAGAACCCCCTTAGGTCTCCCCTTGACCTTCTTAGCAAAACTTGGAAAATGACGCATCACCATAGTTGGTAATGTTCTACCAGTTTTTCCTGTAATGGCGACACATCACGGGTGCTGGAGACAATTGGCGACACATCACCAATACCTGCGACAACCTAGAAAATTCCCAGTTTTGCTGCTATAAACTTTGGACACTTCCCAAACATATCAAACATGCTTGGATAGCCTCCAAACTTCACATACATGCAAAACATGTTGCATAGATCACAACCAACTATCACAAGCCAATCTATGATGAATTATAACAACATTCCAATCATCACAAGCCTCATAGTCGACCATAATTCAATCTTGCCCGCTAACTAATGCTGTTTGCTTGAACTACTCGAATTCATCAAGCAAACTCATTTCAATAGCATTAATTGAACTTGAAAACATAACTCCCTTACCTCAAATCCAAGCAACAAGCAAGAAGTATGCAACTCTTTTGCACCAATCAAGTTCCACAAACTCCAACCTAAGTTCCAAGCAAATATGGGCGCAAAACATCAAGTTATTAACTCCTAACCAAAAGCCAAGCTCCCAATCAACTAATAAACATGAAATCAATCAAGAACACGTTATCATGATTTTATGCTTAAAATAAGCTTCCAATGGCCTATATACTTGTGGTGGCTCCACTTTTCACTAAGAACTCTTGATTTTAGGCACAATTGGATGAAGAAATGATAGTGTGAAGGATGAACTAGGTTTATGGCAGCCACCCTTCACTTTACCATCTTATAAACCTTATAAACCATATTTAAAATTCAAGCCACCAAAGTATTAGGCATGGAACACTTAAACCCCCTCCTTTTGATAACCTTAGTCATTCTTAATCAACTTTGTTTATTTCAACTAAGTTTGGGTTAAAGTTAAAATTTAGATTTAAAAAACTCATTTTAACCACTCAGGACTTAGCCCGATTCATCGGGATGTAAAATTACCATTTTGCCCCCGAACCTCATTTAGTGCCTTAACCTTCTCGGAACTTAGCGAACTTTGCTAAACTTTCCTATTCTTGCTATGTAAACTTGAATTAAGGTTCCAAACTTAATTTAGAGCAATTTAACTTCCTTGGGCATGATTCCCACTAGGAGAGCCACAACAAAGGCAACCTCCTACACACACACACTCATGCACTTGTCTTCCTTGGCATTGCTTAAGTAATTTGGCCATTTAGGGAATCCGACCCTAGCCTCATCTATTGTGTGTTTTACTTGAAATGTTTTGTAGCAATATTTCACCATTAACTTTTTCTTTCTAAGAATTTTTAACTTAAACATGTTCCTAAACAACCAATTGGATTAGTTAATTTGAGTGTACACATTTTTGAAATGCAATCATCCTTCCACTTATAAAAAAGGCTAAACAACATCGTTTGTCTCTGAATATAATTTGTGTTATAAAATGATCTTTTGAGAACCAAATAGTGACATATCCATGTTTTACTGAGTGGGCCAATTGGCCCTATTGATTTCTTTTTGTTTCCAGCCATTGTAACAAATGTAGCAAATCTATATTTAAAGAAATCACTCATTCTAAATTTGATATTTTGTTTATGAACCTCTGTTAGGCGTCTAACTAGAAAATATTAGTTCAAATATAGTAAGAATCTATTAGGAAACTAAAAAGTAAACAAAATCAGATGAATACATAATTTTTTTACACAAGTGATTTACTAAATTTTCAAATTTTACTTATTGTAAATTGACTATTTAATTATCAATATGTAATAAGTTAATAACATCTTATTATTACCAAATAAGTTTTTAATAAAACCAGATTTCATTTAGCATAATTCAAAAATATATATATGGTAAATTTCAGATATTGCCTTTTGTATCTTCCAATTAGACACTTAACAGTCCTCTACAAATGGAAGGAAAAATTTTCAATAGAATGTTACATTTAAGGATATATTTTTTAAGTTTGTTACTTTATGACAAAGTTGCAATTTGTGCAATAGCCAACAATATGGATTAAAAGATTGGTAAATGTCAAATATTATCTTTTAGTGCCCCTAGCTTTTCAAGTCAAGAGAAGGAGAAAAAGTGCAATTTAGCTTAAAATATTGTAAGAGGGAGAGAGAAGGGGAGGGAGAGACAAGGAGAAAAAGTGCAAATTAGCTTAAAATATTGTAAGAGGGAGAGAGAGAGAAAGGGAAATGAAGGAAATGTTGTGAGCCAAAATGAATATGACAATGAGAGCCCCAATTATGCTCACATGGGAAGTGTCCCCCATGACTATCAGTGTCATGGTGATATGTCAGGTCACTCTCAGTCACGGTGATCTGTCAAGTCACTCCTAATTGATGTCACAAGGCATAATCCGAGTCAAACAAATCATGTACGACTATAACAATCCTGAATAGTCATATTAACATGATTGATGTTTACATAGGCTATGAAACATATATATATAACAGTTTAAGTTTCAATTAACATTTTTCAATTTTTCCTTTTTTTATAGAAATTTGAGATATTTTATAATATAAAAATTAAAAGAGAACATATTATTATAGAATAGAGAGAGTAGCAAAAACCACATGATACATTATGCTATAATACATTTGTTATGAAGTTACTGTTCTATGCAATAGTGCTTTATTACTTGGGCCAGCCCAACATGCTTTCACACTATCTATTCAGTTCATTTGCAATGGTACCTCTATGTTGGGTTAGCCCAACTAGTTTTAATGATTTATTTTGTAGGTTTGACTTGCTAGTCTATTTATAGGAAAACGGGTTGGGAACTCTAGGGGGTTATTCCTAGGTGACTAGCTCTGATCACAAATTGTTACTCACTCCGGGGTAGTCCAGTTATTGTGCCAAAACTGTGCATTTAGACTCCCAGGATTGGTAATGTTCTATAGGCCATCAGAACACTACCCTTAGTGTGCATACCCAAGTGGCCCTCTTGGGCACTATGTAAATACATGCATATTGGTCCAACCATCACACACATATTCACATTTCATGCACACCATGGCAGCAAAGAAGGAAAACACTAGCACAAGTCTTAGTTTTGGCTTCCACACATTAGGCAATCTTGTTAAGTTCTAGTGGCCAGCTACTGCACCTGTAACTTCCACTAATAAAATGTATCATTCTAGCCTCATAACCCCCTGTTTTATTTTCTCCATTATGAAGTGGAGACTTAGATAAAACCAAGGAATTTTTTTTTACATCAATAGCCCACCTATGGACCAAGTTATGGATTTTTTAAGTTGGTTACAAAATTCTGACCAAATGAACAGTAACTCAGCCAACTTTGCAACGTCATATCTTTGGTTACAGGGCTCTAAATCCAGAAATTCAAAATCCCAGTTAACCATCTAGATGTCCTCTAGGTGTGGTCAAACGTTCATACCAAGATTCATTCTACACAGGGAGATATTAAACTTTAGGGCCAGAGTCAAAATTCTGGCAATTTTTGGACCATTTTGCCCATACAATTTTTCCAAACCATGCAAACACTTCATTCACAAGGAGAGGCCCTCCAAGGCTATCCCATATATGTCCATTACACATAGGAATTACATTCCCTTTCTTTTAACAACTTTATGTGGTCAAAACAGAATTTACAAGTAAGCAGCCCATCATTCACACTTAGGCAGCTTTGCACCACATCACTTACATAGCCAAAACATTACTCAAATGTTCTCATACTTGTCTCATTTTACATACACTACATGTACATGCATACATTCACTAAAATATGGTCTTAACTCAGCTAAATACGCATCCTAGGTTACAGGAGGTCCTGAGACACAATGGACTCCAAAAACAGGATGCTGGACAGCTGCTGCACAACACAATAAGTACCACCATTAAAAATACCAAATCTGCTCCTGAAATCACCAAAATTTCCAGATCACAACTAGACATATGGAAGGTCATGTACCTGAAATTTCAGATCAAAACTGAAACCACAAAGGTTAGTTTGAAGGTGATCTTTCAGCTGGACCTGAAATGACAGAATTGAGGGGAGTAAGTTTCATTGAGAAACTTAGTAAGGGTAGCACTTGGATTCAATAGGCAATGTAACCATCATTAAAACCTGCATCCAAAGACACTAAAACACAAAAACCACAATGCATATATACAAGATATAGCAACCAAATGCAGCAGCCAAACACAAACAACAAACACATGAAATGTGGCAGCAACATATACCATAGGTTAGTCCATAAAACATGTAATAAACTTAACCAAATCACTAAGGCAGCCCTCCTCAAGCTAATGCTTTGTCTTAGGAGGATTTTAACACTAGTTAGTACTAACTTTGGGCTCTAGAAACCCTCATTTCATTGCCATCTTTGTGCACTTGACAATAGGTCACAAAACCTTCAGTAAGTGGACTGCCCTCAATAAGCTTGGTTCATCATGCTCATGGCTCTCTTCCAAGCTTAGCGAAAGCTCCATGGATGTTTGAAAATACAGAAAACAACCCATGAGAGCAAGAGAACCCTTACCTTTATGGGTATGCTGAAATTGGAGCTTGATCCTAGGTGCACTCAAGCAATAGCACCAAATAGCTTCCAATTGTGCTTCCTTGACTTCAATTGCAAGTAGTCTAGGAACCAGTAGCTTGCACCGTCCTTGTGACTGAGATGACGGAGCTTGATTGAGAAATATTTCAGAGTTAAAATTGGAAAAACAAATATTATAAATTATATACACCATAATTTTCATATCCAAAGAAATGCTTCATGGTGTACGAGATGAAAAAAACATTCTTTTACATCCTTTGCCTTTAAATTTTTCATTATTGTTAAAAATTGCCCACAAAAAAGTAGGGGTCTTTTTACTCATTTTCTTACTTATTTCTTACACAATTATTCTCCCTCCAAATTCTTGAAATCTAACCCAAGTATGAAGAACCGGATCCAAAAAAAACTCAACCAAATCTCTCAACCCACATTTACTAGTTTTGCAAGGTAGCCTCCTTCTAACAAAAACTTCTATAATCATAACGCAAGTGATTTAGATTGCCTCCAAGTCAAGTGGGTGTGCTTTGATTCTCAACCTCCACCTCTAGTTCTCGACATAGCTGGTGAAATCAATTTCTTGGTTCATATTGCTTTTGAAAAGGTATTTGATTTTGGTTCTTTATCTCTTCAGTTGATTTAACAAAGCCTTAAGTTGCCTACAAAATAATTTAATCCAACATTCAAAGAGCCCTAACTCTTTCAACATGTATCTCAATTGGGAAAATTAATGGCTATGGATCACCTTTAAGTTTCTATGAGATGGTAACCTATTTGCACCATAATGGCTCAGCGGTAGAACCAGCCATTGATGCCTAAATGCAATGCCTAGGCCATTTGTTGTCATTGAGCAAAGTCAACTAGGCCCAGCCCAAGTCCAATTTTATCTAGGTAAACACAACCCAATTCACCCTCCAAGCAACTCGACATGGTTGACCAAAAAAGGCCCATGATAACCGGCTTTATCCAGCAACCCATTTTTTTAAAAGAATTAAATGGTGGGCTCAGTCTAGCCTAGCCTATACCCATCCTACATATATGTGGGCCAGTCTTGGGCCACTTCCTCCTTAACCCAAGCCTAGCCAAGTTTGGAGAATGTCCCACCTATATTAGCTATTAGACAGTCCGATACTAGCTATGATCCCCACGCGATATTGTTGGTGCTAGTAGGGCTAAATCAAGAATTTCCCAAAAAACTAGCATTTTGAATTAATGATTACTTATAGCATTTGAAGTTAAAAAAATGCAAGACACTATCTTTCACCAAAATTTTAAAAATAATATAACAATAATGAACAACAAAGACTATAAGTGAAATCTAAATTAGTTGAGATAATTTCAAACAACTCCAATGAAATAGGATTGGAACCACCAAATCAACAATACTTGAGTGATGGATTATAAATGTTGGTATGGAAATTGATGAATAGGTGGTGCAGTGATAGGAGGTAGGGGAGGTGATTTAGCTATATGGTGAAGAATCTAATTACATAAGGGTAAGCCCAAGGATTTTATGCATTCCCTTCAAGCCTTTTTCTTCGCCTCAACATTGACAACTACTTTTTGCAGTAGTCCCTCTGCTTATAAAAATAAGTTTTTTTCCCATAAAATTTAGAAACTTTTCTTTCATAAAGTGCAAGGATGGATGAACTAAAGCATTTATTTATAATACCATACCAAGTCACCACTTTTTATCTCGAACAATGGGTTGACAGCTCACAACCACACCACAGTAACCAACTATTGCTATTTTGTTTTGTTGTCTTCTCATGCCTAGAGTCAGAGTAGCTACAAAATGGAAGGAATCAACTAAAGCATGATTTATCAGAACTAATGATTATGTTACAATCATGAAGTTTTGCTTACACCATGAACTATAGCTTTTGCAATACCTTGCAGCCTAAATGCAATTAAAAAACAATGTTAAAGCCTTTTACAGCGTTTAACCAAAAACTAAAAGATTGATGTTTTACTCGCGTAAAATTTTTTTATTCTCTTATAAGTCCTTAAAAAATTATATGCACTACAGCTTCTAGCTTTTGATGTGACATTAACTATAGTAACATCTTCTCCAACTGTAGCTATTCTTTTAGGTTTGGATTGGCCCATTTGTCTGCTTCAACCTGTTTACATTTGGCTCAATTTTAGCATTGCTTTAGCCCATTTTGGTTCTAACAAAACCTAATTATAGTTTTGCTTCACTAGCCAAGGCAAGTTTATTTGCTGAAACAAAAGATACGGTTGCTTAGGTTGAGGTGTCACTTGATTGTTTGTCCCATAGTGGTGAAAAATGCTTGGATCCTGGCAGTCAATTGTGCAAATGAATATTTGGTATAAATTAAGGTTGATTTGGTTTGATCTATTCTCTTTTTGTTGTAGCGATGAACATGGGCCGACTAAATCCACAGCCAATCTATGTTGGTAGACATTAGGTGTTGCTTAATGGTAGCATGGATTGTAGTACTTTCTCTTACTTTGTTTCTCCATTTCCTTGTTTTTTTCTTCTACCAATCTTAGGATGCTATCTAATTGACAATTAAAATTTTAAAGGAAGAACTATAGCTAATAGTAGGAATCTATCTTTTGTACATTGAGCCAAAGATTCAGTCATCAAAAACATTGAACCCTTTAGACTCAAGCTACAAATTGTGCATTTTATTCTTTGCTTTAGTAGCATGTCTTAATGCCTTCATAGAAGTCATGGGTTAAAGGGCATAATTCTTAAAGGTGCACACCTACTTCAATGGACTAATTGGTGAGAATAAAGTACATAAGTATGCTAGAAGATAAATATAAAAAATACGTTTTGATGAAATAAGATGTTAGGATACTAAAAGATAAATACAAAAAATACATTATGATGTAAAAAGATAACATATACTAAATATGGATGATTAAGCCCTGGAATATATTGCATTTTCGTAGCAAAATGGTTTAGCTGCCAAGCATGAAAGATTTGCCTTTGATGCCTATTTTGAAATTCGGTAACTCTTACCTACTCTTGCTTTTTAATGCTATTTTATATGTGAAGAAAAATGTTTGTTCAATTCCAAGTTAATTGTGGCTATCTTGGTTCTTCCTTAGTATATTTTCTTACTTTACATGCATTGATGTAACAACAAATTCATACTAGCTGTTGTTTTTTGCTTGCCTATAGCAATTGCTTCTATTCAATATCCCCAGATGGACTCTCTGCTCTTACTTTAGCCATTGCATTACCTATTTTTCTCTTTTTTGGGGAAGGTTTTATACTATATGAAGTTAATAGAAATATATCTGCAAAAGGAATTTCTTTTTACTAGAATTGCATGCTTCCAACTATAATTCTTCACTCAAACTAATGTATGGTTTATTTGTCTACAATATTTGTGGTTTATGAATAAAAAGAGTTAACCATTGTCCTTCGGTTCGGTTAATTCTCATTTATGTGATTTGGTTAATTTTTTTGCATTATTCTTATTCTTTTCATGCTCCATGGATTGCCTATGAAGTTCTATCCTCCCATTTTTGTTTCAACATCCTTAGCTTTCAAGTGGTGTGTCATATTCCACATAGGAATATCCTTTGTGTTTCTTCCTTCTTCCACCCGCCTCCATCTTTTCTTAGTATGTTGGTTGTAGTTTTTGTTTTTATCTTTCATTCGTCCTCTCTTGCCCTAATGACTCTCCTATTTTGTTCTTATATTTTCTCCTATCTTATATTATTTATTTTCTCCATTAAGGTGGTTTTATCCATTGTTTCTCTTGCTACATCCTTTTTATGATTGTTGTGCTCTTCTTTGTAGATTCCTTCAATATCAACTTCTTAGCTCCTATTTCATATTTTTACTTCTTTCCTTTACTTGCCTTTTTCATTTCATTCTCTTATATTATCCCCTTGCCCCAAAAAAATATAATTTTCTAGAACGTAATTACATATAGTGGAGGGTACCTACAACTTTGGCACTGCCAAATCTTGCCTATTTTTATGTAGAATGTTGAATATCATGTTATTTCTCTGACCATTCAGTTGCCCATGTTGCAATGATGACACCTCATGATTATTTTTTGCTACAAATAGTGCAGCAAAAAATTGTATATTTGTGTTTGTTTATGTCTTACTCTAAAAGTGTTCAGTAATAATTGCGTGTTTGTATCTATTAGGTGTTGTTTTCCTACTTCATTTCATTTAGTGTCCGTATTCTGTCTGCATCTACATATTAGATGTCAGAATTGATAGGCTGAAGTTGGGAAGGACCATGTGTAGCATAGACCATTTTCATGAAATAGGTTTTCTATGCATGTTCAGTTTTACCTCTGTTAAAAAATAATCCACTATTTCTTTGCATTCCTTTCAAACCTTCATTACTATGCTCCTACTTTCCAATGGCCAAAGAAGTAAACATACAATATCACACATTTGCCCATTTTTTTTTCTTTTTATATACCTTTTTGTGCAAATCATTGTTGCTGTTGTTTTTCTTTCTCCAATTCTCAATGTCCAAAGTTTCATCAAATACGTATTTTTCATCATATTTTGTGTTCCTTCATTTCTATTAGTTTTCTACTGCTTTGTATTCCACTAATAGTTTTTCCCCCTCTGTTCAATTATTTTTACCTTTCTAGTTTGATAATTTGCTCTTACCCATCCATTAGGTTTTACATGTTTTACCAATTTTTCTACCTTCTCTTAAAATATTTACAATTTATAAATTATGCTAAGGAAAAAAACACTAAACTCAATAGTTAGGTTGTGCCATTACAAAAACCATACTCTGACCTGATGTGACAGCTTTCCTAGTGGACGACTAGGTCTGACTAGGTAAGTATATTTAATTTAAGTTTTTTTATTCAAATACCTCAATTTAGTTTCTTTCCTAGCAACAAAAACAAGCTAGGTAAAGTTGCATTGAGTTCCTACTAGTGATTTTGCACCAAAGTGGTCATAAGGGCAAACCATTGACTTAAGTCAATAATATGGCCATAATTTTAGTGAAATTAGGATCATGTAAGTGTTTTTGACCAAATGAGTTAACACCATATGGTATTCTAGCTATTGGAACCAAAAATGAAAGCTAAAAGGCTAAAAATGTCCTACTTTAAATGGGCTATTTTTACTTTAAGTGACTTAGGTGAATTATGGCCAAGGCTTGGCAAAACGGAAAACTCTTTTTGGGACCAAGGAGGGGTTATGGATTGTAAAGGAAAATAAGTGGCCGAATTGGAACAAAATTAAATTCATGAAAGTGGTGAGAAGGCTAAAGAAGTTGTGAGTTGGAGTAGTCGACATATATTGGTGGAGAAAGTTCTATTTGTCATCTCCAACACTTTCCATTTTCGTACCCTTCTCTTCTCCATAGCTTCCCACCTTCAATCCTCAAGAATTTCTTGCAAATTTAAATGTCAAAAAGCAACCATGACAAGCCCCTAGCTTATTATTGGTGAATTTGGTGCAATTAAGGGTTTCATTGCTTGTTTTGGTATAAACCTTAATTTAAGCATTTCTCTTTATTGTGAGTTGATTATAATATTTTTAAGTATCTAGAAAGGCTCTTGATTTCAAGTTCTTGGCATTAAAACACGTTGATTTTGGGCAAGGAACAGAAGAGAAGCCAAAAGGACATCAAGTATGGTTGTGTCGCCTTGTTTCATGTTCTTGCTTTATTATTGAATTGAGACAAGGGTTCAAGTTGTTTTAACACAAATAATACATGAAATTGAAGTATATTATATAGGAATAAATTTGGAATCAGAGCAATTTGGATTGATGTTGGGATGGAACCAAAGGGGGCAATATTATGCAAGTGCAAGATGAGGCTTGTCCAGGCTCATGCCTTGGCACCACAGCACCCTGTGGTGGTGTTGCTGCATTAGTGACATAAGTAGAAATAGATTGCTTTGCCCTATGGCATCACCCTTGGCACTATAGTGCCTCAAGGCCAATGGCCCTAAGCTAGGCCCACCTTAAGGAGCTCCTATTCATTTGGTTATCATACTTGGACTACCCTAAGATGTTCTATGGCATTGGTTAGGTCAAATACATATTCCTAAGTTTATAATTATGTATTATTTAAGTGGTAAATAAGTTTTGTGGTTAAGGTAGGGCAAGATAGGGTAGCTAAGGGTGTTAAAGTACTTAAGGTACAAATGGGGCACTAAGGGGATTAAGGTGGGTTTTGGATTTTTTATTGGCCTAAGTAGGAGGTCTTAGACCTATTGGTAATAAAGAGGAAGCCCAAAGGAATCCCAAAGAATCTTTTTAGTTTAGTAAGAAAGCTACTAATGCACCTTAAGCTTAGCTCTAAGAGCTTAACTCAGTTAAACCACATAAGACGATTACCTTGCACAATAAGTTAAGGGAAATGAGGATAAGTTTTATGAGTAGGTGGCGAGATTACTTACTCTAGAACCCATAAGTAAAACTTAAGGGAAGTAAAGATTCTGGGATATGTGGGCTAGTTTTTCAAGTACCTTTGCTGTTTAAGCTCATAACAATCAAAGGATGCCTCAAGTTGAAGAAGTCCCAGGGATTGTGCATGCATTGCATATTTTTTATGTTTATGGTTTGTATTGATTGTTGGTTGATAGTTTGATTGTCTACATGTCATATTTGCAAGCTTGCTTGCTGTCTTCTTTCTCGGTAGCCCAAGGGACCCTTACTAAGCACTTTCATGCACTCACTCTCTTAAGTTTATTTTTGTAGGTTCTGATACCAGGCCTAACAACTTAATGGATAGTTCTGGGCTAATTTTATTTGTTTTGTAGGTACTTATTTACTTGAATCCTTTGTGATTCCATGGTTTCTTATGTGTTAAGTTTGTACTACCTAAGTTGTTATACCTTGACAATTTAGAGGCTAAGGTTGTACAAAGGAAAGTAAGGGCTTTGCACTTGGAGCTAGATAGCTCAAAGGTAGGAACTCAAGTGGATGATCTTATTAGTATTTTTCCATGTCTATTTAGTACCTTGTCTACTAAGATATTGCCTTTGTTAGGATATATTGTGGTGTATAACATTTGTGTTACTTTTGAATGCATGCTAGGGCTTATAAGTGACTAGTGTTTTGTTGTCTTGGAATGTTTTAAGTATGCTTTTAACTAAATGCTTGAGTGATGTTTTCCCTAATTGGTTTACTTGTTGGATTTGCATTATCATGGCAAATGCCTACATATCTTTTTGCAAAGTATGCTAAGTAACTAGTTGTACATTAATTGTTTTAATTTACCTATAAGTAACAGATAATCAATTGTAACTAAGTGGTAACATAGTTCGTAGATGCCTACAAGTTAATTAATTTAAGTCACTATGACCTTGTTCTGCTACAAAAACCCTGCTCAAGATTATATCCATAGTTCTCCTCCACAAGACTCTACTGCTATAAATAAAAAAAAACCTTTTTTTGGCACCACCTTCCCTAATAATGGTCTTCAAAATCCTCTCATACTTTCTCTTGTAAAACCCTCTTTTGGCAGAGAAAGAAATTTATTGTCAAAAACAAAAATTCTATTCCAGTACATGTACTGTGGCGAAACAAGGCCCCGGTACCCTAAATTTCTAACACTGATAGGCTCTTTAGGAACTATGATCCCTCTTAGGTTATAATTGGCTAGTTATTACTCGCAAAGTATCTTAAATCTTTACATGCAACTAGTTACTTAACCTACCCTGTATAGAAAATATGCATGCATTGTCCTGGCTATGCGATAACAATTATATTAAAAATATAATTGAAAATAGTGCTTCGGCAATTAACAAAAACAAAATTCAAAACAAGCCAAGACATAAAACTTTAGTTTCTTTAACTTCAAGTAACAACTATGTGCATACATCTCAAACTTATATGCACCCAAATGTAACCCTAGCGTTATACACACCATTGGACACTAGTAGAGGCAATCTATGTATGAAATTACCTTACATATAAAAGAAGCAGCTTATATCTACTAAGATCCATCCTTAGCTCTTCACCAAAGCAAACTAGCTTCAAGTGATGAGCCACACTTTCCTTGTGCTCACTTAGCCTCAAACTGTAAGGCAAACACTTTGGTCAATACTAGCTTATGCCATAAGTAACTTAGAAGCTTGGAGTTTCCTCCTTAGAGAATACCTTTAAACCAATAAAACTAAGCTTTAACAACTGCCTCTTACCAACTACTTAATACCTGCATAACACTTAAGCGGTGAGTACTCTACAGTACTCAGTAAGGGATTTAGTACCTGCAGGGAAAAACAATGCAAGCATACAAATATATGCATATATATAAAATGCAAACAAAACAAGCAAACAACCGGCATAATCAGAAACAAGAAAAGAACAACAAATAATGCAAATGATGGATGGATGCATGGATGGATTCATTGATGGATGAAATATGCACATGCACATGCACCTCGGACTTCCTTACACACGTAGGTGCTAGACTTTCCATGAGCTCTTACAACTGGGGTGCTTGGATACTGGCCTTCGCATCCTATGCTAGCACTTAACTAACCCCATGAAGTCCTCTTACAGGCGCCTTGGAGTAAGTCATCACTTACTCAATCCTTGCCTACCTTGACGGGCTACTTAGAGTAAGTTACCTCTTACTCCTTCCTTACCCTTCTCTTCCCTTAACTTTTTGTGCAGGGCAGTTGCCTTATGTGGTTCAACTTACCAAGCTCTTTGAGCTTAGCTTAGGGCTCCTTAGTGGCTTACTTACCAATCATAAAGGTTGGTTGGGATCCTCTTAGGTTTCCTTTTCATTGCCCAAAGGTCTGAGACCTCCCACTTGGGCCAACAAAGAGCCTGAAACCCGCCTTAATCCCCTTAGTGCTCACTTGGCAACTTAAGTACTTTAACCCCTTTATCCACCATTACTTACCCTTCCTTAACCACACCACCTAGCTACCACCTAAATAATGCATAATTCCCAACTTAGGAATGAGTTCTTAACCCAACCAAGGCTACAGAACATCTTAAATTAGCCTAGGGATGCTAACTGAGAGTTTGAGACATTCTTAGGATGCCCCGAGCTTGAGGGACTAATGCCTTGGTGATGTCATCGATAACGCGTCGCCAGAGGCATCAACAATCTGGAATCCTGACGTCTAACAATGACGCATCTCCAGTTCGTGTCGTCACCAGTGACACGTCACCAAATGGTGTCGCCAATGGTGACGCATCGCCAATGCATTACAGCATTGCGCGACAGCGTGCAAACTTGCACGAAACTTGCTCACACTTTCCCATCCCAAGGCCAATTCACATGGGTCTTGTTTTTACTTCATTCCCACTCATAATACTACAATTCTATGCATTATTAGAGCTGAATTAACTTAAATCATCTTGAAAGCAAGAAACAAGCAATAAGCACATTCGAGCTCCAACGAGTTCCTTTGAGTTCCAAGCTTGAAACCAACCAAATTGGACACTAAGAACATGAAGTTAAGACCATTTCTAACAATTTAACAAGTTTAGAACTAACCCATAAGCATCAAGGATGTTTACCTTTGGGTTTGAACCAAAAACTTGCAAGAACAACCCCAAATGCACCAATTCCACCAAAAACGAGCTAAGGGTTTGGAGGTGGAGAGCTATGGAGGAAAGATAGCTATGAAAATGGCAAATGGGGGAGATGATCAATAGTGTCATCTCCTCCACTTATATAGCCAATTTTTTTTCAATTTGACACTTTGGCCCTCAAACTTAACTTTGAATCACTTAGGCCACTTAAACACTCCCCACACCATCACTCCTTGGTCCCAAAGAAAGGTTTTTCTTACCCAAACACTTTGCCCTTAGGCCAATTAAGCCATTATAAGACACAGTAGCTTAATTTCTCACTTAGTGCATTTTTCACCCTTAACTTTCATTTTTGGTCCAAATGGCTATAAACACTCATGGTCTTAAATCAATTAGCTTAAAACACTTGCATGAACCTAATTTTTCTGAAATTATGGTCAAGCCACAGACTTGGGCCAAAATTACTATTTTTGCCCCTCCTTGTTCTTTACGTGCCAATTGCACTTTGGAACTCAATTTAACCTTACTTAGCTTGCTTTTGCTTGCTTAATAAAACTTATCTGAGAAAAATAACTTGGGATTTACTTACCTCAACATTTAATGTAGAGGAAAAACTAGGAGAGCCTTTACATGTACTCAATCAAACAAAAGGAAACCTAATCTCTTAAGTGCTTAAACTATTTCACTTGAATTGCCATATGACTTTCCTCTCATCCATGTCTTTACTAGGCCACTAAGTTGTGTACCATTTAACGCACCTACTGTGTAGCAATCCATCCCTTTGGATGCCTCTCCTCCATTCTTTAACATTTTTGACACTTCAAGAAATTCCTTTCCTACTATATCTAATCAACCAAGAAAAGGAAAATCTCCCTCTTTGACTATGATAATGATATGCCAAGGTAGCAACCAATGTGCTCATCTGCCTGCCAATCTAAAAGACTTAAGCTTTTTACTCTAACATATCAACTTGATTTAACACTGCTACCTTCTACATCTACTGCTCAAACCTAAAAAGGCCATCACCCTCTATACTATGATTATGATAATTTTGGTGATTGTGACCAAGAGTGTTGATTTTGTGGTGCTCTATATTGGAACCAAGAATCTGTTCAAGGAGCTACATCATCAACACCCCGCACTTACAATCATTGTTGTGCTACTAGAAAAGTTTGGCTACCGACTCCTCGAGCTACACCTTCATTACAAGAATTACTTAATATCTCAAAAGAGAGAAGATCAAACACTTCATAGGAAACATTCAAGCCTACAATTCATTATTTTCCATCACTTCATTGGGAGCAAACACTGATCACTCTATAAACTAGGATTCTGGCCCATTCATTTTTAAAATCCATGGCCACAAAGTCTTTCAACAAATGGGATCGCTTTGTCCTCTCACTAGCCATCAACCAAAGTTCCTCCAACTATATGTGTATGATACTAAAACCAAACTGTAAAAGAGGATGCAAATCTTTGACAATCCAAAGTCATCACCAATGGCTTGAGGAATAGTTGATGGTTTAATTAAGATTTTTTATAAACACAACTGCTTAGTTAAGATATTCAAAACTACAAGGGATAAGTGTCATGGTGTGACCATTACAAACTACAAGATCAAGTTACTGCATAAAAGATATGTACCTCAACCATTGGCCCATTTTTCCAATCAACTTGCTGCTTTTTATTATGATCTCCCAACTTCCAATGAGATTGGTGGTTTGATTGTTGATTGTGGACTATAGGCTTATAATTAAAAGTAGAGATGGTCCACTTAGAAGAATTTCAAAGCTTCACCCACATTATATGTCTCTTCAATACCCAATCACATTCTATCACTTGTAAGATTAGTTTAGCATTAATCTTCCACATAGCACTATTAAAACAAAATAGATCACGCTCAAAGAAGAGAATTTCAATGAACACGTTCTATTGCTACCCATTACATGATAGAAAAAGCTCCCCTGTAATTCTAACTCAAAATGGTAGGCCTTTCTAGCATTGCATTGTTAATGCATATACTTGCATTGAAGAGGATAGACTTGATTATATATAGGCAAAACAAAAAGAACCAAGGAATGAATAGATGAAAGGAATCCATGATGCAGTATTATGGTGTGACTGAGAAAAAAGCCAAGTCAGCGGCTAACAATTCTACATTCTCCTTTCACTGGAGGTCCATGGTACATGTATGCACATTTATCAGGATGTTTTTGTAATATGTAAGGTCAATCGTAATCCATAATTTTTTATCACAATTACCTATATTTAAAATAGCATGAAATTAAAAGATATCTTAGAAAAGTTAAAGCAAAGAACCCTCAAGATCGACCTGATGTTGTAGTTAGTCTTTAAGCATAAAGTTGAAGCCCTTATTAGATATTTGAAGAAGAAAAACACTCAGTGAAGTGCAGCAAGTATATTTATCTTGCTATTTTGTTATACCTGAATGTTTTATGCATTCTACACCTCTTTGATACAATTATTCCTTATTTATTCTCACACTTAACACTTAATGCTCTACACAATTGATTCCAAAAAGATGACTCACACATTGTCATTTGATACTCTAGCTTCATCCAACCAACAAAAAAACATCAAACTAGATAGATGAACTCATTTTAGCTGAAATACCAGACAAGCACCTTGATCCTAAAGGTTACAAAATTGTAGCGCAATTTATGATGTATAGACCATGTCACCCTACCAATCCAACATATCCATGTATGACAGATGGGTCCTACTCCACAAATTTCTGAAAAAAAAAATCAACTACACACTTTTTTTTTAAATAAAGGCTTTATCATTTATGAGAGAATAGGCATAGGAACTTATGTAATTAAATATGACATCCAACTTGATAATTCACATACGATTCCTTTTAATAGAAAATTATTGTCAGTATTTAATGCATATATCAACATTAAATTCTATGATAATAGCATGTAAATAAAATACTTATTTAAATATATCCAAAGGTCCAGACCAAGTTATTGTTAGACTTATACCCCAAAAACATTAATCACCCTTCAAAGATAATCTATCACTCTAATGTTAAAAAAATTTGAAATTATCTCAATTGTCATTACATTTACCTTTATGAGGCTTGCTAGAAGATTTTTTAGTTGGACATTCATATGAGGAAACCTGCTGTCCAAGTCCTATCTGTTCATTTACCTTTCCAATTTACATTTAAGAGTAACAAAGTCTTACTTCCACCACTGATATTTCATTCTTCCATAAAACAACACTTACGGAATGGATGGAGATGAACAACAAAGATGAAGCTACCCATCAATTCACATACATAGACTTCCCAAAGAATTATGCATGGCACAAGGATAGTAAGTATTGGAAAAAAAATATTAAAGAAAGATCTGTAAGTAGACTATTGAACATTCATCCAACTTATGGTCAATTATTCCACCTACGTATACTTTTGACTCATAAAAGAGGATGCAAAACAAATGAAGAAATCAAAATAATTGGTGATATAATTTATCCCTCCTTCCATATTGCCTGTAAAGCAATGGGTGTCTACTTGGCAACAATAAGGAATGAGAAATTGCATTTAGTGAACCTTCCAAATTGGTAACCTCAGCTGAACTAAGGCTTTTATTTTTCAACAAACTCTTTTTCTATGACCTGTCAAATCCTATAAAATTTTGCAATAAAACTAGCTTACTAAGTCAGATGATGTTACCTTGAAACTGGAAGTAACCCCTATGATCCCAAAAACAAGCCTAAATGATGATCACCTACAATACTACATTTTATATGAATTGGATGTCCTCCTTAATGTTTCATCATATTTACTAATTTCTTTCAAACTTCCACTCCCCACACGTGCCCTGCTTGCTGAACTTCAAAATCTTGTTCTCATAGAAGAAAAAGCATATTATATCATTCCTCCTTCAATACAGCATGATAGAATAAAACACCAGCTTAATTCAGACTAGTTTAGAATATACCAGACTAGAATACTACCATGTGCAACTAGTCAATAAAAACTGCTTTTTCTTATCGGCATGGGGGAACATATAAGACTTTTATATGAAAAAAAATCATCAATGGGTTGAGGGCAAAGATTCTATAATCCTTGCAGTAACTTCATTAGGGATCGCCTCTCTTCTCCTTCCAAATGGGTGTACAACACATTCAAGGTTCAAACTTCCACTTGATCTCATTAATGAATCATTGTGTTATATAAAACAGTACACAACTAGTGAAGCTCCCGTAGGAAACATCATTGATTGTATGAGATGAGTCTCCAATGAATGATTAGTAATGCTTTAAAGCCCTCAATAAAACACTTCGTGGTCTCTTGGATGAGGACACCAAACCATTTGGTGGTGAATCTATAATGTTAGGAAGGCATTTTTAACAAACTTTACAAGAAAAACCTTGAGCTATGAAACAAGAAATTATCAACTCATCCATAGTCAGTTCACCATTATGGCAGTACTTCACAATTTCCATTTTAACTGAAAACATGATATTGTAACAGCCAAATCTTGCATCCCACTAGCCAATTTGAAATTGAACAATTCTTAAATTAGCTTATACAGGTTGGAGACGGAACACTAGTTGACATTTGTGATAAAGACAACCTAGGAAATCGATGGAGTGAAATTCTAAACAAATTCATCATACCAAAGGTGATCATGCACTGAAAAATCTCATATAGTTTATCTATGATGAAGAAATGCTAACATCGCCAAATCCAAGTCACTTATGTGATAAGGCAATTATCTGTCTAAAAAATGAAACAATTAACTCTTTAAATAATTATATCCTTGACCTACATCTTGCATAGACAACTACCTACTTGAGTTCTGATCCAATTGAATCTGTCAGCAACAAGAAAACTTCAAGATTCTGTACCCAATTGAATATCTCAATAGTCTTCATTTCCTTAGGTTGCTTGTACATGCTTTGCTACTCACAGTGGGTGCTTCCATCATGATAATGAGAAATATAAATTAGCCAATAGATTTATTCATTGGTACTCAGTTGATAATTAAACAACTTTGGTCCCAAATGATTGACGCAAAGATTGACACAGGAACCTAAGTTGGCCAAAAAGTATTCCTCCCACTAATCTCTTTACAACACAAAGATCCCAAACTTTCATTTTTCTTAAAGTGTAGACAATTCCTAATCAAGCTATGTTTTGCAATGATAATTAATAAGAGTCAAGGATAATCACTCAAAAAAATCTACCTTTACTTGCCTAAACCAATTTTCATACATGATTAGTTGTTTATTGCTCTTTCTCATACTAACTTGCAACATGGCCTACAAATTCTAATTGAACACTTACATGGCCACTCCCAAAATTGCACAAAGAATATAATTTACACCGATTTCTTTAAAAAGGTCTTAAGCACTACTATTTTACTTTGCACACTACTATTTTTATTATTCTGTATATTATTGGCTATTTCATTAATAATATCATGAACAAAGAACATTCACCATGTTTTTGCATTTCTTTCTCCTCCTTTGCAAGATGGATACAATATTCATCAGTGATCTACAACCAAGTCATACTAATGGTCCAATAGTAGCATTTGTCTGCAGGAAATAGACATTTTACCTGCCTAAGACTTTGGCCTCGTCTCATTCAACTTCTTGTTGACTGACCAAGAGGAATGATTTTTTTTACTCATTTTTACATGCTAATCTAATATTAAATTGCTTGCTATAGCATCAATATGTCAGCTCATTTCCAACTTATATTCTGAATCATCTTCATGTACATCTACAAACCTACATATCCCACTCACACCACTATCTCTTTTTGCCAACTCTTTTCCCTAATTCATCTTCCCATTTGCAAATATTGTACACATAAATATATTAATAAATCATATGACTTCATACTATTGTATTGTTTCTAAATTTTTTCGTAATATTAATAAAAAAAAGTGAATGTGCATATAAGTTGATAATTTCATTGATGTGCAGGACTACAAACGTCACTACAAACAAAATGTTAGGATCCATACAACCAGATGCAATTTTTTATTTATAAAATATCTAGACCAAGATAAGGTTGTATATTGGTTCATATGTTCTATTGATTTATTGTTGTTTTTTATACTAATTAGCTTTCATACAAGCTAGGAATAAAGAAAAGTACATAAACAACTTTATCAAACCCCAAAACCACCTTAGGTAGTTTAAGACAATCATAGTAATAGAATTACACTTTGAAAGTCCTTTCTTTCTACTTAATGAACTAAAGTTTTTTCCTTTCATTAGAGAAAATTTAATAGCAATCTACTCCTAGAATTGCATTTAAATTGCACCAAATATGCTCATTCAAGTAATAACAATAGCAAATTAATCTCTATTTATATTGGTTCTTCAGTATAATGCTATTCAGGTTATAATGAGATTGGTAGACAAAAAAAAATTTCATAAGGAAACACAAGTTGGAAGCGCATACAAAATTCACCAGATATCTATTCTTAAGCTAAAAATGAGAAAACCAACTTGTTCCACATCCAACTGTGCTACAATTTCGAAGAGCTCAAAGTTCTAGAAAATTTATGACCCAACAATCCCAATGCATCATTTTAACTCCCTCAAATATGGATAACTTTACACTACAATTGACATTAATTATGTTACCCACTCCGGGGTAGTCCAATTATGGTGCTAAAATTGTGCATTTACAACTCCTAGGGTTGATATGTTCTGTAAGCCATCAGAACAATACCCTTAGTGTGCATACCCAAGTGGCCCTCTTGGGCACTATGCAAATGCATGCATATTGGCCCAAAAATTACACACACATTAACATTTTCTGCACACCATGGCAGTAAGAAAGGAAAACATTAATGCAAGTCTTAATCTTGGCTACCACATATTAGGCAATCTTGTTATGTTTAAGTAACCAGCCACAGCACCTGAAACTTCCTCCAAAAATTTTATTAATCTAGCCATGTACCCCTGCCCTATTTTCTTTGCTTCAATATCAAGTAGAGACTTAAACCAAACTAGGGATTTAGTTTTATAGAAATAGCCCACCTATAGACCAAGTTATGGATTTTTTAATTTGGTTACAAAATTCTGACCAAATAAATAATAACTCAGTCAACTTTGCAACGTCATAACTTTGACTACAGTGCTCCAATTGTAGAAATTATAAAGTTCAATTAAATGTCTATATGTTCTCTAGGTGTCATCAAAATTTCATACCAACATTCATTCTACACAGGGAGATATAAAACTTCGAGTACAAACACAAAATTCTGGTCAGTTTATGACCATTTTGCCCATAAAAAATTTCATAAGTGTACAAACACTTTATTCACAATGGGTAAGCCCTCCAAGGCTATCCCATACATGTCCAATACATATAGAATTTACATGCTCATGCATCTAGCAACTTTATGTGGCCAAAATAGAATTTACAAACAAGTAGCCTATCATTCACACTTAGACAGCTTGTGCACCACATTCACATACATAGCGAAACAGTCCTCAAATGTTCACATACGTGCTTCAAATTTACAAGTATTACATGTACGTGCATCCATGCACTACATAATGTCCTTAACTCAGCTAAAATACGCACCCAAGTTATAAGAGAGCTTGAGACACAATGTACTCCAGAAAACAGGATGTTGCATAACACACTAAGCACCATCACTTAAAATAACAAATGTGCTCCTAAAATCACCAAAATTTCCATATCACAACTAGATATATGGAAGTTCTAAGTACCTAAAATTTTACCTCAAAATTCAAACAAAAAAGGTCAATTTGAATGGGCTTTATCTGCTGGACCTGAAATGGTCAGATTTAAGGGAAGTAAGTTTCATTGTGAAACTTAGTAAGGAGAACACTTATACTCTTAAGGTAGTGTAACCCATGGTATCACCTGCATCCAAAGACACTAAAACATAAGAAACAAAATGCATATATCCAACATATGTCAAGCAAATGCAGCAGCCAAACACAAACATCAAACACATGAAATGCGGCAACAACAATTAACGTTGGTTAGTCCATAAAACATGCAATAAACATAAGCAAACCATGATGGCAGCCTTACTCAAGCATAAGCTTGGTCTTAGAAGAGTTTTAACACTAGTTAGTACTAACTTTGGGCTCTAGAAACCTAGAATTTCGATGCCATCATTGTGCACTTCACACTAGGTCACAAAACCTTCACTAAGTGCACTCCTCTCATTAAGCTTGGTTCATCAAGCTCATGGCTCTCTTCCAAGCCTAGCCCTAGTTCCATGTGATACCTACCATGGTGTAGTCCAATTATGGTGCCAAAATTGTGCATTTAGACTCCCAGCATTGATAATGTTCTGTAGGCCATCAGAACGCTACCCTAGTGTGCATACCCAAGTGGCCCTCTTGGGCACTATGTAAATACATGCATATAGGTCCAACCATCACACACATATTCAAATTTCATGCACACCATGGTAGCAAAGAAGGAAAACCCTAGTACAAGTATTAATCTTGGCTACCACACATTAGGCCATCATGTTAAATTCTATTGACCAGCAACTACACCTGTAATTTCCACTAATAAACTGTATCATTCTAGCCATTTAACCCCCTATTTTATTTACTCCATTATCAATTAGAGACTTAGGGAAAACCAATAAATTTTTTTTTACATCAATAGCCCATCTATGGACCAAGTTACTGATTTTTGAAGTTGGTTACAAAATTTTGACCAAATAAACTGTAACTTAGCCAAATTTGCAACTTCATAACTTTGGCTACACAGCTCCAAATTCCAAAACTACAAAGCACAGTTCAACCTCTAGATGTTCTCTAGGTATGGTCAAAATTTGAAACCAAGATTCATTTTACATAGGAAGATATTAAACTTTAGGTACAGGGTCAAAATTCTTGTCACTTTTGGACTATTTTGCCCATACAATTTTTCCAAACCATGCAAGCACTTCATTCACAAGGGTTAAGCCCTCAAAGGCTATCCCATATATGTCCATTACACATAGGAAATAAATTTACTCTCATTTAACAACCATATGTGGCTAAAACAGAATTTACAAGTAAGCAGCCCATCATTCACACATAGGCAGCTTTGCACCACATCACTTACATAGCCAAAACATTACTCAAATGTTCACATACTTGTCTCATTTTACAAACGCTACATGTAAATGCATACATGCACCAAAAAATGGTCTTAACTCAGCTAAATACGCAACCTAGGTTACAAGAGTGCCTGAGACACAAAGGACTCTAGAACAGGATGCTAGATAGCTGCTGCATAACACAATAAGCACCATCACTAAAAATACCAAATGTGCTCCTAAAATCACCAAAATTTCCATATCACAACTAGAAATATGGAAGTTTAAGTATGTTAAAATTCATAGAAAAACTCAAACCACAAAGGATGGTTTAAAGGTGATCTCTCAGCTGGACCTGAAATGACAGAATTGAGGGGAGTAAGTTTCATTGAGAAACTTAGTAAGGGTAGCACTTGGATTCAACAGGCAATTAACCATCATCAAACCTGCATCCAAAGACACTAAAACATCAAGCCACAATGCATATATACAATATATAGCAACCAAATGCAGCAGCCATTCATAACCATTAAACACATGAAATGTGGCAGCAACATAAACCATAGGTTAGTCCATAAAACATGCAATAAACATTAATAAATCATTACGGCAGCCCTCCTCAAGCTATTGCCTGGTCTTAGGAGGATTTTAACACTAGTTAGTACTAACTTTCGACTATAAAAGCCCTCACTTCACTACCATTATTGTGTACTTCACACTAGGTCACAAAACCTTCGATAAGTGCACTCCCCTCACTAAACTTGGTTCATCAAGCTCATGGCTCTCTTCCAAGCTTAGCCCTAGCTCCATGGTTACTTGAAAATCTAAAAAAGAAACCATGAGAGCAAGAGAACCCTTACCTTGTTGGGTATGCTGAAATTGGAGCTTGATCCTAGGTGCTCCCAAGCAATAGCACCAAAATAGCTTCTAATTGCTTCCTTTTGCCTTCAATTTCAAGCAATTGCAAGTTTGAAGATATGGTAGCTATGGCTGAAGTGTGGCTGTGTTCTTGAGCTAGAGAAGGCCGGAAATGGGAGAGAGGTAAGTGACTTGGCCACTTAAATGGCCTTAAATGAGTTTAAGGGCACAAAACACACTTAACAAGCTTAACCTTACTTTATGTCATTTTCCTTCTCACTGATTATGGTTTCTTTGCCTTAAACTCATTGGTACACATATGCCCAACATTTTTGACAATTTACAGGCGATAGCCGCCCCTTCCTAGGTTGGAAAACTCCAAATTGCTCCATTTGACTTAAGTCAAAGACATACACATCTTAAGGCCTACATTAGAACACTTAGGTCCTTTATGCCTTTTTATGTTTTCTTTATCCTTAGTTGTCTTCCATGAGCAATTTGGTCCTCTAATAGCACTCATACCATTCATATCCTTCCCATAACTCTCCAAAGCTCTTTTGTGAAAGTTTTGCAATTGAGTACCCGAATTTCCAAAACCTTACAAAAAAGTCCATAGGTTACTTGACAAACAAGCAATCCTTAAGGATTTTTCTTGGGGGCCAAGTTACCAAATTAGAACACTTTTAAGGAGGTGTTCATTATATCTTTTACCCTTCATACTTCAATCACTATGAAGAGAATTACACAATATAATAGTTTTTAACCATTATGACACACTTGTAATTCTCCCATTTTTGTGAGCTGGTAACACCATGAATGCTAGAAAATACAGTAAACATTCCATGAGAGCAAGAAAACTCCTTGCCTTGATCAATATGCTGAATTTGAAGCTTAATTATTGGTGCACACAAGAAATAGCACTAGTATACTTCCAATTGCACTTTCTTAATTTCAATTGCAACTAATTGCAAGCTTCGAGGTATGATGGCTATGGAGGAAGTGCGGAGCTGGGTGATGGCTCATATGTTGGAATATGAGAGAAGAAAAGAATGAAATGACTACTTAAATGGGCTTTAGTGCACTAAACAACCTTAATAGCGTTAACCATACTTTATGTCATTTTCCTTGCCCCATAACCATGGTTTCTTAGTCTTAAACTTATGGCCTACATTTTTGTCATCCTTATCATGCCATAGCCACCCCTCCTTGTATAGGATAACCCCACAATTTCATCATTTGACTAAAGTCAAAAGCTTGGACATCCAAATGCTTACACTATGACACTTAGGTCGTTAATGCCTTTTGTGTTTTCTTTGTCCAAACTTGTCTTCCATAAGTAATTTGGTCCTCCAATAGCACTTTCATACCATTCATATCCATCCCATAGCTCTCCAAAGCTCTTTCTTGGGAGTTTTGCAATTCAGTGCCTAAATTTCCAAAATCTTACAAAAAAAGTCCATAGGTTGCTTGACAAACAAGCAATTCTTAAGGCTTTTCTTGGGGGCCAAGTTACTAACTTAGAACACTTTTAAGAATGTGTTGATCCTGCCCTTTACCCGTCACATTTTAATTACTATGATGAGAATTACTCAATGTAATGGTTTTTTACCATTATGCCACACTTTATAATTCTCCCATTTTGTAAGACAGTAACAATCATCCCCCTCTTAAAAATTTTGGTCCTCCAAAATTTCCTTTGGCTTCAGGTATTCTATAAGATACCTTTTCATAAGGTCTTTTTCAGTTTCCCAAGTTGCTTTCCTTTCAGAGTGGTGTGACCACTAAACTTTAACCATAGGAAGGATTTTGTTTCTTAACCTTTTGGTATCCTTGGTTAAGATAGCTATACATTTCCCATCATATGTCAAATTAGGTTCCAACTATATGTCTTCCACTACAAGAGCATGCTTTGTGTCCAATAGGCACTTCTTAAGCATACTAATGTGAGAAACATTATGAATATTAAACATGCTTGGCAGTAGAGCTGACTTGTATGCTACCTTGCCAACTCTGTCCAAGATCTCATAAGGACCTATATGTCTTGGACCAAATTTGGTTCTTCTGCCAAATCTGATGGTGCTTTTTGTTGGTGCAACTTTCATCCAAACATTGTCTCCAACTTCAAACTCCAAGTCTCTCCTTCTTATATTCACATAGGTTGTGGTTCTTTCATTGGCTGCCTTTAATCTCTCTTGAATCTTCTTAATCTTGGCAATAGTCTCCTTAATGATTTCGGGACCCAACTCTAGCCTGTCTGAGGCTTTCACCAAACAGTGGGGTATCATTCACCTTTTTCCATATAATGCTTCAGAAGGTGTCATGCCAATGGTGCTTTGATAACTGTTGTCATATGAAAATTCCACTAATGGCAAGTGTTGGTCCCATTCACCCTTGAAATCCAACACACAACTCCTAAGCATGTCTTCCAGTATTTGTATCACCTTTTTAGTTTGCCCGTCAGTCTGAGGGTGATAAGCAGTACTCAGGTGGATTTTGGTACCTAGTGCTTTGTGAAAAGCACTCCAAAACTGAGCTGTAACTCTTGGATCTCTATCAGATACAATAGAGTCTGGTACTTCATGTAGCCTCACTATCTCTTGGATATATCTCTAAGCCAACTTTTCTAGAGAATCTGTGAGTTTTATAGGTAAGAAGTGGGCATATTTGGTTAGCCTATCCACAATGACCCAAATTGTGTCATGCCTTAATCTGGTCATAAGCAACCCAGTCAGAAAGTCCATGGTTGTGTTGCCCAACTTCCTCACTAATAAATGTAGAGTTTGTCGGGTACCAACTAGCTTATGATGCTCTACCTTTACCCTCTGGCATGTGGCACATTTGGAAACATAAGTAGCTATGTCTCTTTTCATGTTTGGCCGCCGGAAGTGAGTCTTCAAGTCTTTATACATTTTCTCACTTCCTGGTTGGATATTCAACTTGCTAGTGTGAACTTCTTCAAGTATTTCATCCCTGAGCTTTGGTCCTTTAGACACATAGATTCGGCCCTTGAAGAATAGTAATCCTTGCGTGTAGGCAAAGGATTCACACAAGGAACCTTTTTCCTCTCCTGATATTCTTTTCAATTTAGGATCTGTCTCCTATTCCTTTCTGACCTCTTCAATTCATCTTGATTGGATTCTCAATGTGTAGATTTGGGCTTCCTCCCACTTATGTCACTTATTCCATAAGCATAGCAGACTATTCTGCTTATCATGATCAATTATGGATCCTCCTTTCAGAAGACCCATGTACTTCCTGCTCAAGGCATCTACTACTACATTGCCTTTGCCTTCTGTGTACTTTATACTGCAATCATAGTCCTTGATGTACTCTAACCATACTCTTTGCCTCATGTTCAACTCATTCTAAGTGAACAAGTACTTTAGGCTATTATGGTCATTGTAGATCACAAAGGAACTACCCATCAAGCAATGCCTCCATTGCTTCAAAGCAAAGATCTCTACAGCCAGCTCTAGGTCGTGGTTAGGATAATTTTGCTCATGAAGTCTCAACTACCTTGACCCATAAGTAATGACATTTATGTCTTGCATAAGTACACAAGCTAACCCAGATCTAGATGTGTCTGTATAGATGGTGTAGGGCTTGCTTGGATCAGGAATAATCAATACTGAAGCTTCAATCAACCTTTTCTTGAGCTCCTGGAAATTCTTTTCACATTTCTTAGTCCACTCAAACCTTTGACCCTTCTTGGTCAGATGAGTAAGAGCTAAGGCAATCATGGAAAAGCCTGATACAAATCTTCTGTAGTATCCAACCAATCTTAGGAAACTCCTAATTTCCTTTACAGTCTTTGGTCTTTCCCATTCTTGCAATGCCTTGACCTTTTTAGGGTTGGTCTACCTTAAGGCCTTGTGCATCTATAATGTGTCCTAGGAAAAAGCTAAGGCAATCATGGAAAAGCCTAATACAAATCTTCTGTAGTATCCAGCCAATCTTAGGAAACTCTTGATTTCCTTTACAGTCTTTGGTCTTTCCCATTCTTGTAGTGCCTTAACCTTTTCAGGGTCTACCTTAAGGCCTTGTGCATCTATAATGTGTCCTAGGAAAGACACTTCCTTTATCCAAAATTGGCACTTGGATAACTTAGCATAAAGCTGATGATCCAATAGAGTCTTCAAGACAATCTTCAGGTGATGTTCTTGTTCATTTTCATCCTTGGAATACACTAGGATGCCATCAATGAATACAACCACAAATTTATCCAGATGTGGTATGAACACTCTGTTCATCAGGTCCATGAAAGTAGGTAGGGCATTAGTCAAACCAAATGGCATGACTGTATACTCATAATGCCTATCTGGTCCTGAAAGCTGTCTTAGGAATATCTCCTTCCTTTACTCTCAACTAGAAGTATCCATGACACAACCGTCCTTAGCCCCTGCCCAGGAAGCCTATGATAGCTGGTCTCACAGTGATTGCAATTGGCTAGTTGTATATGTGTACGGATTAAAAATTCTGTGATACTAGTTGATTAACCTAGAATATGCAAGATGCATGCTCTTCATACTTTGACTTGGATTAACAAAATTCCATAAACCATTGACTTGGCCAAAACATTTCCAAAGAAAACAATTTCAAATAACCAAAGCATACAAAATCAACATTTATGTATGTTTACTACACATAACAACTGTGTGGGAGCATTCATACATAAAGTAGACTAATGCCCTCACCCAATAGCAACCCTAGAGTCTAGGACTCCTCAAAACATAGACAATGGAGGCAACTAAGAGTACTAAATATACAAGCCTCAACTGAGATCTTCTTGAACTAACTCCTACCTTGGATACAAGTCCCAATGGAGAGTCACAAAAGTCCTTGTTCACGTGCTACTAGCCTCTACAGCCGAAGGAAGACTATAGTTAGTACTATTACTTAACCAACAAGTTACCCAGGTAGACTAGAATCATAAAGATTCTCAAGTGAAATACCTGCAACGAAAGCAGCTACCGTGATAACCCTCAGTTGTTACCCAGCCCAACAACTTCAAAATCTGTACAACATAACTAGGGAGTGAGAACTTAAACATTCTCAGTAAGGATCTTCACTATACCTTCAAGAAAAATTACTAAGGACTCCACATATGAGAACATATGTAGCCGACTGTGAGCTCATATTGCCTAAGGGTCTAATATATGCATATGAGACCTCTCCTCTTTCTAGTCCTTGAACTACAAGGCATAGCCTTGTTCTCTAGCAAGCTTAGCTTGCCAGTCTAACTAGTGATAAATCACCAGTTGAACCTCTCCCGTTTATGTTGTATAAGGGTACTATGGTGGGACTAATGCAAACTAGGCCATAAAGACCTTGTAGACTAGGTGCACTAAGGTTTTACCTTGCAAGCCTGTGGCTAAAAGCACGCTAAGTTGCCAAGGGTTCTAAACCTTTCACCCAAGCTAGTGATACTTAGTTGTGATCCTTAGTAAACTAGTATTTTTGCTTGTGGTAGAAGTAACCAAAAACTTTACAAAACTCAAGAAAACTCCTAGGGCTCGAAGGACTTGTGAAAGTTTTGGAGTACCCCTGGAATGCTTAAACCCCAAGGTACCCTAAGAACCCCCTAAGGCCTCCCCTCAACCTTCCTAGCAAAAACTAGAAATTTTAACCAATATGCCTTCGGCGACGCATCGCCAACTATGGTGACGCATCACCATAGTTGGTAATGATCTGCCAATTTTTCTTGTCATGGCGCCGCATCGTGGGTACTAGCGACAATTGGTGACACGTCACCAATATCTGCGACAGCCCATAAAATTTCTAATTTCGCTACTATGAACTTTGGACATTTACCAAACATATCAAACATACTTGGTTAGCCTCCAAACTTCACATACACATAAAACATGTTGCATAGATCACAACCAACTACCACAAGTCTAACTATGATGCATTGTCACATCATTTCAATCATCCCAAACCTAATAGTCCACCATTGACCACTATGCCCTTTAACTAATGCTATTGCTAAAACTACTCTAATTCATCAAGCAAACTCAATCCAATAGCATCAATTTTGCTTGAAAACATAGCTCTCTTACCTTAACTTCACTTCACAAGCATGAAACAAGTAACTCTTCCTAAAAAATTCGAGTTCTACCAAGCTCCACCTAGTTCCAACCAAATATGGGCACAAAACATCAAGTTACTAACTTTTAACCAAAACCCAAGCCCCCGATCAACTAATAAACATGAAATCAACCAAGAACACATTAATTACCTCGTATAAAAAATAAGGGATAGTGAAATGTTAGTGTTGTGCCCAAAAAGCCAGTCATGAGATGATTGTATTTTTTGCACATTGAGTCATGATATTTTATTAAGGCATTAATCCAACAATTATGTTTGTTGTTTTTGTTTCTGCGTAATGTAATAAACATAATTGTAACCCTAGAACAATGATATTCTTAAACATCCCTGGTCTAGTATTATTGTGGAGAGGGTTGCAATAATACATAACGACTAGCATATATGGAGACTAATATGAGATATGTAGTCTACATATGGGTACAAGTTGGAGAACTTGTGTACTGGACCGACCCACCATGAGAACACTACATGGATCGTTATATGAGTATCATAAGTGATTCTTATAGTGATCATGGTATATGTAGTCCTTCGACCTAAGATCATCAAGGTTCCCTACATGTGAGTCACATACTTTGATACTTTCCTTTGTTGCTCGTAACTGAGTGAACTTGAAGGAGGTCATTGGGTATGTCACATATCATGCGGAGGGATTTGTATGATCAAGATGGGATTTGTCCCTCCTATGTAACGGGAGTGATATCTTTGGGCCCCTTGATAGAGTAAGACTTAGAAAAATGCATGGCCATGCTCGGATGAGTTGATATACGATATCAATGTCATCAGTTTAAGTTGGTCTACTCGGTAATCAAGAAACCAAAGATTGGGCTATACGAGAGTGACACATTCCATGTCTCGTGCTTAGTCTTGATATCTTGGACAAAGGGACAATGGCATATATCGGTGATGATCATAAAGGTTTAGTCGAATCATCGACAATCTTGTCACTTGGGTAGCAATGATGTGTTGCTAGACACCGCTCATTGCTTATGATCATAAATGTGATTTATGATCATTGCCAACGTGGTAAGAGCCTATTGGGTCGCACACATAGAGCTATTTGGATCATTAGAGTGCATGGGCTAATAATTTGGGTTTTGGGTTCACAATAATTTCGTATTAATAATGGGCCCAATAGTTGAGCCATTATTAAGCCCGAAATTAAAGCCTAATTGGATTAGGGCTTTGAAACCCATTAGGCCTGGAAGTTGAGTCTCACTATAAATACAACTTCTAATGAGAAATTCGCAGGTCTCCTTGTCCTAGCCTTCCAAAAAGGACAGCCGCACTCTTCTCTTGCAATTCCTTGGAGGACGTAAGCTAGCACTGCGAGCGCAAGAGAAACACATCTGCCGGGACGCGGTGGAAGCGTGGTGATCCCGAGAGGCTCGTGTGGATACCATAGAGAGCTTGAACACGTCAACTGTTCAAGTTTTGTGATTCGACTCTACAGTTGAGTGAGAGATCTCAACCGAAAATTAGGTATGAAAATTTTTGAACACCCGGTTTACCCCGTTTCACTTGGATCCTGGAGGGTTTCGGTTAAATTCCGCTGCGCTGTTTGGCTCCCGAAACCCAACAGTGGTATCAGAGCTACTGGTGAAACCCTAAATCGGGATTGAGTGTTGAATCGCATGATGTTATGTGTTCGGTTGCTTTTCGGCCATGATTAATTAGATTGATTCATGATGCATGAAACCGGAACTCGTAATGAACATATGACATATATGAAGAAACGACACTAATTGGTTAATGAGATTAACCCGAAATTGAATGGTATGAGATACCTATATGGATTAGGATTCTTGCAATAGTTGCAAAAACCCTAGCTTTGTTCGGATTCGGCCTGTTCGGGCACCGAAAGTAAGGTATTTTTGGTGGCTCGAATGGAGGAGTCTCGGGTGCCTACTTGCTCGAAATAGAAGATTTCGGGCTAAGCAATTGTAAGACAATTTTTTGCGCCGGGGGGCGCTGCCCCCCACGCCCCCCGCAAGGGCGGCTCCCCTTGACCTCGTCCGCTGACCGGTCAGCGGAACCACCGCCCACTGACCGGCCAGCGGGACCGCCGTATGCGAAGCGCCACATAAATAAAAACTGGTTAATCAACGCGCAAAAATTGGCATGCATCTTTGTTGAATGAGATTTGACATGATATGCTGATTGGTGTTTGAAGCATGGTGCATGGTTATAGCCCTTGATTGGTTGTACTTGTAAATACGGCCTGCGAGTCGTGCCTTTTCTTATCACTCTCATTGTACATTCTCTTCTCACCTTACTCCCCTCGAATGTAACTCGAGGTTTCTATTATTGATGTAATGGTGCATTATGGGATCATCCAAGGTTGGTATGTCCAAGGATCATCCAAGGTGGTATGTCCAAGGAGGTGACAACAAAAGGGCAACCAAGAAAGGAAGAGAAGGAGCTTGTGAAGACTCTTTTCTTTTCTTAGGCTTTTATGATATTCTCATTGGCTTGAGAATATCGCATAGTTTGGGCTATAACCATGTCACGTTTACTTTCTTGTACGCATGAGATGCATGTTTTATATTTGTATGTGATGCATGTATAAGACAACCGGAGATAACAAATTGGTGAGATCAAAAGAAAAAATCTCTCAAACAAATATTAAGTCATTAAATGTGATGCCTTCCAAATGTTGGCACTCGTCAAGACTTTGATCAACATTAGGTGGGTTTGCCAAAGCAAAGCATCTATGTTCATCTTGGTAAGGCGCAATGGGATAATAGTGATATCCAAACTACTAACTTTGGGTTCGACTTAACTAAGTCATCCTAATAGGAGTAGGGACTTAGAGGCATAGAGTTGGGCTTAAGTTCATGAGATGAGCTTGGACAAGTGTTGTTCACCCAACTATCCAAGAGTTGCATGGGATGCAATTGGCAAGGAGTTGCCTACCTAAATAGCTGTAACTTGAGAGAAAAGCCAAAGCTGACTCAGGTTGTGGTCAAATATGGATCTTGGCCCACTAGAATACCTTAGCGCCGAGGTGTTCCAAAATAATATCGAGGGTTATTATTTTGAGGAAAATAGTGGGAGTATCGTTTAATAAAAGTCCTTATTAAATGAATTAAAATACATGACTCTTACACTGCATATTTACTGTTGTAGATAACCATGGCACAAAACACATCGACACTTTCGTTGCGATCGATCCTTGAGAAGGAAAAACTGAATGGGACCAACTTTCTCAAATGGTACCGAAACTTGAGGATAGTCCTCAAGCAAGAGAGAAAGGCTTATGTCCTAGAGCAGCCCATTCCGAATGAGCCTGCTGCCACTGCTCCAAGAGCTGAAAGGGATGCTCACAAGAGGCATTCTGATGATGCTTTGGATGTTGCATGCCTCATGCTTATTACCATGGAATCTGAGCTTCAGAAGCAACATGAGAACATGGGGGCGTTCGATATGATCGAACATCTCAAAATGCTTTTCCAAGAGCAAGCTAGGCATGAGAGGTTTGAGACCTCTAAGGCATTGTTTCAGTGCAAGATGTCTGAGGGAAGTCCCGTGGGTCCTCATGTGCTCAAGATGATTGGGTACATTGAGAATCTTGAGAATTTGGGATTTGCTCTTCAGAAAGAGTTGGCTATTGATGTAGTCTTGCAATCGTTGCCTGAAAGCTACAGTCAGTTCGTCATGAACTATAACATGAACGACCTTGACAAGTCCCTCCCTGAATTGCTCAACATGTTGAGAACTGCTGAGCAAAACCTTAAGAAGGCTAAGCCCATTTTGATGGTTCAAAAGGGCAAGGGAAAAGGAAAAGCCAACAAGAAGAAGGATAAAGCTAATGGAAAGTCCAATGCTAATTCTTCTTCAGCTGCATTGAAACCAAAGGGTGGTGTGGCAAAGGAAGGGGAGTGCTTCCATTGTAAGCAACCTGGACACTGGAAGCGCAACTGCAAGCTCTATCTTGAAGAACTTGCTAAGGAAAAGGGAAGTAAGACTTCCACTTCAGGTATTTTTGTTATAGAGGCTAACTTTTCTACTTCCTCATCTTGGGTATTGGATACTGGATGTGGATCTCACATTTGTGCAAATGTGCAGGATCTAAGTAGAAGTAGAAGATTGGCCCGAGGTGAAGTGGACCTACGTGTTGGAAATGGAGCAAGGGTTGCTGCCTTAGCCGTAGGGACTTATGTTCTCACTTTACCTAGTGGATTAGTTTTAGAATTAGACAACTGCTACTTTGTGCCTACTATTAGTAGAAATTTGATTTCTGTTTCTTGTTTGGACAAGAAAGGTTTTTCATTTATAATAAAGGACAAATGTTGTTCTATTTATTTGAATGAAATCTTTTATGGTAGTGCTCAACTTAGCAATGGGTTGTATGTTCTAGACCTCGAAGATCCAATCTATAATGTGAATACCAAGAAGGTCAGATTAAATGATTCGAACCCGACCTATCTCTGGCACTGTCGCTTGGGCCATATAAATGAGACCCGCATATCCAAGCTCCATAAGGATGGACTCTTGGACTCATTTGATTTTGAATCATATGAGACATGTGAGTCATGTTTGTTGGGCAAGATGACCAAAGCCCCATTCACAGGGCAAAGTGAAAGGGCTAATGACTTACTAGGACTCATACATAGTGATGTATGTGGCCCTATGTCTACACAAGCTAGAGGAGGTTTCCAATACTTCATTACTTTCACTGATGACTTCAGCAGATATGGCTATGTGTATCTCATGAGACACAAGTCAGAATCCTTTGAAAAGTTCAAAGAATTCAAGAATGAAGTAGAGAATCAACTCGGGAAAAGTATCAAAGTGCTTCATTCAGATCGAGGTGGAGAGTACTTGGATCGAGAATTCCTTGACTATCTGAAGGAGTGTGGTATAGTATCACAACTCACTCCACCAGGTACACCTCAATGGAATGGTGTATCTGAAAGGAGAAATCGAACTCTGTTAGACATGGTTCGCTCTATGATGAGTCAAGCTGACCTTCCAAACTCCTTTTGGGGACATGCTCTAGAGACAGCCGCTTTTACACTAAACCGAGTTCCATCTAAATCGGTTCAAAAGACACCATATGAGATATGGAGTGGGAGGCGTCCCAATTTGTCTTTTATGAAGATTTGGGGCTGTGACGCTTATGTGAAACGTCAATCCTCTGACAAACTAGGGCCCAAATCTCAAAAATGCCTTTTTGTTGGGTATCCCAAAGAAACAAAGGGTTACTATTTCTACAATCCTTCTGAGCAAAAAGTGTTTGTTGCTCGAACTAGTGTCTTTTTAGAGAAAGAGTTTATCTCTAAAGAAACTAGTGGGAGGAAAGTAGAACTTGAAGAAATTCAAGAACAACAAGGAGACATCGAACCTGAAATGGAACCTGAACAGACACCACAAGATGTTGTGGTTCAAGAGTCTGTTCCTGTAGCACAGAGCCCACGTAGGTCTGGTAGGATTCGGCGTGAGCCCGAGAGATATGGATTTCTCGTGACTCACACTGGTGATGTGATGCTCATGGATCAGGATGAGCCCGCAACCTACCAACAAGCTATGTCGGGGCCTGACTCTGAGAAGTGGCTAGTGGCCATGAAATCCGAGATGGAATCCATGTATGAAAACCAAGTATGGACTTTGGTTGACCCACCTGAAGGGGTAAAACCCATAGGGTGCAAATGGGTTTTCAAGAAGAAAACTGACATGGATGGTAATGTGATTACCTTTAAGGGACGATTGGTTGCAAAAGGTTTCAAGCAAATTCATGGTATTGACTATGATGAAACTTTTTCACCAGTTGCTATGCTTAAATCCATCCGAATTTTGTTTGCTATTGCTGCACACTATGATTATGAGATATGGCAAATGGATGTCAAAACTGCATTCCTAAATGGAAAGCTACTTGAGGATGTGTACATGACACAACCTGAGGGTTTTGTCACTCCTGAGAATGCCAATAAAGTGTGCAAGTTGCAAAGGTCCATTTATGGACTGAAGCAAGCTTCTCGAAGTTGGAATCTTCATTTTGATGAAGCAATCAAAGAGTTTGGTTTTATCAAAAATGAAGATGAACCTTGTGTCTACAAGAAGGTTAGTGGGAGCGCTATTGTCTTCTTGGTGTTGTATGTAGATGACATACTACTCATCGGGAATGACATTCCTGAGCTACAGTCTGTGAAGACTTGGCTAGGGAAATGTTTCTCTATGAAGGACTTGGGTGAAGCAGCCTATGTGTTAGGCATCAGGATCTATAGAGATAGATCTAGAAAGCTTCTTGGCCTAAGTCAAAGTACATATATTGACAAGGTGCTAAAGAGGTTTAGCATGCAAGATTCCAAGAAAGGATTCTTGCCCATGTCACATGGTATCACTCTTTCTAGATCTCAGTGTCCGAGTACACCCGAGGAGAGAGAGCGCATGAGTAAGATTCCATATGCCTCAGCAATTGGATCTATCATGTATGCCATGATATGTACTCGTCCCGATGTCTCATATGCTTTGAGCATGACGAGTAGGTACCAATCGAACCCCGGTGAGAGTCACTGGACAGCTGTTAAGAACATCCTTAAGTACTTACGAAGGACTAAGGATGCATTCTTGGTCTTTGGAGGTGAAGATGAGCTCATTGTAAGGGGTTACACCGATGCAAGCTTCCAATCCGATAAGGATGATTTTAGATCGCAATCTGGTTATGTGTTTTGTATTGGTGGTGGTGCTGTGAGCTGGAAGAGTTCAAAGCAAGAGACAGTAGCTGACTCTACAACAGAATCTGAGTACATTGCCGCCTCTGATGCTGCGAAGGAGGCAGTTTGGATCAAGAAGTTCATCACTGAACTTGGAGTGGTTCCAAGCATTGCCGACCCGATAGAGCTCTATTGTGACAACAATGGAGCAATCGCACAGGCTAAGGAACCTCGATCTCACCAGCGATCCAAACACATACTTCGACGCTATCATCTCATCAGGGAGATCATCGAGAGGGGTGATGTAAGGATATGCAGGACTTCGACAGACAGCAACATTGCTGATCCACTGACAAAGCCCCTTACGCAGCAAAAGCATGATAGCCATTCTAGGTCCATCGGTATTAGATACATGGATGATTGGCTTTTAGTGCAAGTGGGAGATTGTTAGTGTTGTGCCCAAAAGCCAATCATGAGATGATTGTATTTTTTGCACATTGAGTCATGATATTTTATTAAGGCATTAATCCAGCAATTATGTTTGTTGTTTTGTTTCTGCGTAACGTAATAAACATAATTGTAACCCTAGAATAATGATATTCTTAAACGTCCCTAGTCTAGTATTATTGTGGAGCGGGTTGCAATAATACATAACGACTAGCATATGTGGAGACTAATATGAGATATGTAGTCTACATATGGGTACAAGTTGGAGAACTTGTGTACTGGACCGACCCACCATGAGAACACTACATGGATCGTTATATGAGTGTCATAAGTGATTCTCATAGTGATCATGGTATATGTAGTCCTTCGACCTAAGATCATCAAGGTTCCCTACATGTGAGTCACATACTTTGATACTTTCCTTTGTTGCTCGTAACTGAGTGAACTTGAAGGAGGTCATTGGGTATGCCACATATCATGCGGAGGGATTTGTATGATCAAGATGGGATTTGTCCCTCCTATGTAACGGGAGTGATATCTTCGGGCCCCTTGATAGAGTAAGACTTAGAAAAATGCATGGCCATGCTCGGATGAGTTGATATACGATATCAATGTCATCAGTTTAAGTTGGTCTACTCGATAATCAAGAAACCAAAGATTGGGCTATACGAGAGTGACACATTCCATGTCTTGTGCTTAGTCTTGATATTTTGGACAAAGGGACAATGGCATATATCGGGGATGATCATAAAGGTTTAGTCGAATCATCGACATTCTTGTCACTTAGGTAGCAATGATGTGTTGCTAGACACCGCTCATTGCTTATGATCATAAATGTGATTTATGATCATTGCCAACGTGGTAAGAGCCTATTGGGTCGCACACATAGAGCTATTTGGATCATTAGGGCCCAATAAGCCTGAAATTAAAGCCTAATTGGATTAGGGCTTTGAAACCCATTAGGCCTGGAAGTTGAGTCTCACTATAAATACAACTTCTAGTGAGAAATTTGCAGGTCTCCTTGCCCTAGCCTTCCAAAAAGGACAGCCGTACTCTTCTCTTACAATTCCTTGGAGGACGCAAGCTAGCACTGCGAGCGCAAGAGAAACGCATCTGCTGGGACGCAGTGGAAGCGTGGTGATCCCGAGAGGCTCATATGGATACCATAGAGAGCTTGAACACGTCAACTGTTCAAGTTTGTGATCCGACTCTACAGTTGAGTGAGAGATCTCAACCGAAAATTAGGTATGAAAATTTTTGAACACCCGGTTTACCCCGTTTCACTTGGATCCTGGAGGGTTTCGGTTAAATTCCACTGCGCTATTTGGCTCCTGAAACCCAACATGAAAAACATGCTTCCAAGCTCCAAAATCATGGTTTTATACTTGAAATGAGCTTCCAATGGCCTATATACTTATGGTGGCTTGTCTTTTCACCAAAACTCTTGATTTTGGACACCAAAGGATGAAGGAATGATGGTGTGAAGGATGAACTCGGGTTTTGGCAGCCATCCCCAACTTTACCATCTTATAAACCAAGTTTTCAACTCAAGCCACTGAAGTATTAGACATGGAACACGTAAACCCCATTTTTTTGATAGCCTTAGTCATTCTTGATCAATTTTTTGTTTATTTCAACTAAGTTTGGGTTAAAGTTAAAATTTAGGTTATTAAAACTCATTTTAACACTCGGGACCCCGCCCGACTATTCAGGATGTAAAATTACCATTTTACCCCTTAACCTTATTTAGTGCCTTAACTTCCTTGGAACTTAGTGCACTTTGATAAACTTTCTTATTTTTGCTATGTAAACTTGAATTAAGGTTTCAAACTTAATTTAGAATACTTTACCTTCTTCAAATAAGCCTTCAACTAGAAGAGTCATAACAATCCAGATCTCAAATCTATCTTGGAGAAGATCTTAACTCCCTTGAGTTGTTCAAATAGATCCTCAATCCTAGGGAGTGCATACTTATTCTTGACAGTCACTGCATTAAGCTTCTTATAATCAATGCATAGTCTCAATGACCCATCCTTCTTCTTCACAAAGAGTACTAGAGCTCCCCACGGTGAAACACTTGGCCTTATGAACTCTTTTTTAAGAAGTTCATCAAGTTGTTTCCTGAGCTCATTCATCTCTGTGATAGGAATTCTGTAATGATGAATGGATATTGGACTAACTCCTGTTTGTAGCTTGATCTCAAACTCAATCTCCCTTAATGGAGGAATACCTGGCAGATCTTTAGGAAAGATTTGTGGAAAGTCTCTCACTACAGTTATTCTATCCACTTCCTCTTCACAGTGCAATTCATTCAATGCATAATAATAATCATGCTCAGAAACCACAGGTGTCTCATCTAATAAATCTAGTTCCATGCTAGGCATTTTATACACTAATCCCTTAGAATTCACTAATGTGTGCACTTCACCATCAGGCAATATGATTTCTCTCCTAGCACAATCAGTTCTTATGTTATACATAGCAAGCCAATTCATACCTAGTACTATATCATACTTAGGAAAATCCAACACTAGTAGATTATTCATGGCCTTAGTCTTTCCTACTACTAGCTCATAATCCTTAGCTAGTTCATTAATGAAAAGACATTGACTACCTGCTATTTTCACTAAGGATATACTAGGCGTGACATGGCCCATCATGGCCTTGCCCAGGAAGCCTATGAGAACAAGTCTCATGCTGGTTACAATTGGCTAATTAATTATGTGCACCCTTGTTAAAACATCATGCCACTAGTTATTTAACCTAAGAATGCAATTATGCATGCAATAGTTGCTTTGACCTGAGCAAGTATAAAATCATAAAACATTTATGTAGCCTAGGCATTTCAATAAAAACCAATGTTCAAAGAGTCAAAGCATACAAAACTTTTATAGCATCAACATGAATCCTAAATATAATTAACCGTGTGTGGGCATTTAAACAATCATAGACTATGCCCTACACCCAAAGGCAACCCTAAAGTCCATAATTCTATTCATACACATTGGAGGCCACTACCATAAATTGTACATACATTGGGCTAGTACTACTGAGATCCAATCAACTAGCTTCCACCTTAGATGAGAGATCACGGTGGCAAGCCTCAATGATCCTCCACATGCTCACTAGCCTCTGTGGCCAAGAAAACTGTAGTTAGCAATGTAGCTTAACCAACAAGCAACTAAATAAACTAGAATCTCAAGGATTCTCAAAGCAATATTCCTCTAACAGAAGCTACCATGACAACCCTCAATGATTGTTGGGTCTAACAACCTCTGTATATGCACAACATGAAACTAAGGGAGTAAGAATCCTAAGATTCTCAGTAAAGGATCTTCAACCTACAAAGAAAACACTGATGACAACACATATATATGTATATGTAATCTACTACGATCTCATACAATGTAAGGGTCTAACATATGCGCATATATCTAGGTCCCTTGGGACCCCACCTCATCCTAGTCCTCTCACAGGCATTGCTCCATGCCTAGCGAGTTCTAGCCGCTAACTCACTCCTCATAAGCCTTATTTTACTGATGTAATAAGTTTAACCTTCCCTTGATCGTTGTGTAAATGAACATGGTGGATGCGCCTCGCTTGAGTTTCAAGGAACTCACAAGGTGTACTAAGCCTCCACATAGTGCCTCAAGTCCTTAGACTTGCCTAGGTCACTTGTGTACTAAGCTTCCGCCTTAAACCCTCACCAAGAGTGCACTAGGTACTCACTTGTACCTCGAGTAATCTTGCCTATGCTACAAGTGCACTAAACCTTCACTCAAGGTACAAACCTATCCACCATTATCTGGTTCACACTAATGGAGTAGTAAAGACCATGGTTGGACTCATTTACTAGGTACTTTGGAACCCCCTAGGTGCACTAAGGTTTCTAAATTGGAACCTCAAACCCGAAGGCATGGCTAGGCTCTCAATGGTACTAAACTTTGCACCCAACTAATGGTGAACTATTGTGGCCAAACATGCCTTCACTTTGAACTAAAAAAAATCTAAACTGGGGTACATGCAGGCTTTGTAAAGGCATGCCAATGGTATTTCTCCCTCTAAGCTTCATATGGAATCTTGAATCACCTCAATCCGACTCCCATGCGAAAAGTTATGGCGAAAGTCCCACAACATGTCAAAGCTGACGAGTTCTTGCGCCTAGGCGCTAGGAAAGGTGCCACTGAAGCCTAGGTGCCAAGAGCACCCTACTCTGCAAGGCTGAAAATTCACCTTGGGCGCTACAGCACCGAACGGTGCCTAGGTGCCAGAACCTCATGCCCTGAACCTAGAAAAGGCGTCCTAAGCCTCTTGGAGGCTTTCTTGCCCCTCCAAACCTCCATGGGGCACCTCCAAACACCATATACCTGTAAAAGACACCTCCTAGGGCACAATGGACAATTCATACCAAGCTAGAAGTGCACATAAACAACACACCAAGCTAGGGAAACATACTAGTCCACCATGAGCATCATAACCCATCAACTATGTCATTCATCAAACTACTTGAATTTAACAAGCAAACAAGCTATGAATGACATCAAATGAACTTGAACCTTAAATCCCTTACCTCAATTCCAAGTTACAAGTAAAGATCAAGCAACCCATAACCAAGTAAATGGCTCCACTAAGTGTCACCTAGGTTTCAAGCAATTCAAGGTTCATGGCATCAAAACGAGGGCAACCAAGCGAAACCCAAGCAACCAAGCGCCAAACAAACAAGAAAACATCAAGGAAATCAACTCACCTCTCATGTAAAATAGGGCCCTAGCTAGAAAACATGATTTTTAGCTTCAAATGCACCAAACTCGCTTGAAATAAGCTACCCACTGCTTATACACCCATGGAACCTTCAATTTTCACCAAGAACTATTGAATTTGAGGAAGAATTGAAGTAGAAATGAAAAAGGAAAGGTTGAACTCGAGTTTGAAGAGGAAGAAGATGAATAGTGGTAGCCCAAGGCTCACCTTTACCAAGTTTATAAGCCTTTGTTCCAATAAACACCCAAGCTCTTCTTAAGTTGTCAAAAAGAACCACTTCCCAAAATAGTAACCTTTGGTCAAATTTTTCGTCAAACCTTCAACACTTAGTGAAAATTTTGGTGCTAAGCAAGGGTAAGGTTTTAAAACATGTTTTTGACTCTTGGGACTCAGCCTGACACCTTGGGATGCAAAATTACCATTTTACCCCCAAACCTCTTTTGATTCCATAATCTCCTTGGAACCAAGTAAACCTTAACTAACTTGTTTGACCTTGCTAAATGAACTTAAAATGAGGTATTAAACGAGGGATTTATTAATTTATATGCCTTAAATGTGCTTCCTGCTATAAGGGCTTTAACAAAGCGTGCTTTCAATAGGCAAATTCATGGCATCAACCAATTTCCTAGCCACTATAGACACAGATGCACCAATATCAAACAGAACACTAACAGGCATATCATTTAAGTAAATGTTACCTCTTAGTGTTCTTCCCAGCTGTGATATCTCTGGCCTTTCTACTTAGAACACTTTGCCCGCTCTTTGCACTAGAGGCCTTGGCACTGGAGGAACTGGTCCCTACTGTCCCTACCTAGGTGCTCCTTGTTTTGGTCCTACTCCAATAGGCCTCACTGGACCTTGGTCTTATGGCTTTCTTCCTTGACCATGTGGGCAATCCTTGATCCAATGATCCATTGCACCACATCTCAGACACACTTGAGTGCCAAAATAGCAAGGTTTCTTTCCATGAAACTTCTCACACTTAGGACACCTTAGGCCAAGGAACTTCCTCTTAACCTTGCCCTCACAACCAGAATGGGAATTCTTAGCAATTCCCTTGCCATATGGTGGCTTCTTCTGCTTGATTCTTATCTGACTACTTTCCCCTAGTCCACTAGGAAAATACCTAGTCTCATTCTCCTCTTGCTCTACTAATAAAGCCTTCTGCGCTAATCCATAATATGTCACTACCCTAAATGGCCTTACAGCCTTTCTAATGTTTGATCTTAGGCCTCCAAAAAATCTTTTAGCTTTCAACTCCTCCAGTCCATGATACTGGGGAGCATATCTCACCAACTGATTGAATTTGTGCTCATACTCTAGGGCACTTAAGTTGTCCTGCCTTAGAGCATGAAATTCATCTTGCTTCATGTCCTTGATGGCATCACTAATGTATTGTTCCTAAAAAAGTTGAGTGAACTCTAGCCATCTCATCTCTATATCTCTTCCTGGCCTTCTGCCCTCCTGGACAGCATATCTCTTTCTAGTGTTTCTCCACCACATCTCTGCACTACCTACCAAGTTGTAAGTAGCCAGTGACACCTTCTTGGTGGAGCTAAGTGGCATCCTCTCAAATATCTTTTCTATGAAGATTAACCACTCCTTAGCTCTTTTTGGCCTTGCTCTTCCATCAAACTATGGAGGCCTAAGTCCTTGGAACCTCTCCAACAGTCTAACCTCATCTAGGCCCTCTAGATCCTTAGCTCTATGTCTTATGGATCTATGAGACCCTTCAACATGATGATGCTCTCCATGGTCTTTATGCCTTCTCTTGCCCCTTCTCTCACGATCTTCCTCAATCTCTATACCTTCTCCTGCCCCTTTTCTCACAATCTTCCTTAATCACCCTATTAAAGGAATCATCATAGACTAAGGGATTGGTCCTAAACACCTGACCAATCTCATATCTTACTCTTCTTCCTATCGGATTTCTCCTATCTTCATTTTCAACACCAACGGCTTCATCATTTTTATCTTCTAATCTTCCACAAGGAACATACTCAAATGTGCTCCTAGTCTCGTCTTCTGCTTGCTACTATACATTTTGAATTGGTTCAGCTAGTGCTACTTGGACTCCTTGCTATTGTGCTTGTATTAGCCTTACTAAGTTTTCATTGATTAGAGCTAAGTTCCTCTGAAGCTCTAACCAAACTTGAGGCACTTTAGGGTTTGGTGCCCCCTGTTGGCCCTGATCCCCCCTTTCCTATCTGTCCCTTGGTTGCCTGGGTTCAATAAGGGGCCTTAGGGGTGGTTCCCTTCTCCTTATGGAAACCATGTTTACTTCCCTATTCATGATTCATTGTAAAGTGCATATAAAGATATAGATATTTTAATGGTACTTGACACTAGCAACTGACCAAACTAAGTTCATGTACGTAACAAGCATGCATAATGCAACTATAGGTACATGTATAAACTATGCCCTAATACCAACATCTGTTACCTACCCTAGGGTAGTCCAGTTATGGTGCCAAAATTGTGCATTTACAACTCCTAGGGTTCGTATGTTCTGTAGGCCATCAGAACAATACCCTTAGTGTATATACCCAAGTAGCCCTCTTGGGCACTATGTAAATGCATGCATATTGGTCCAACCATTACACACATATTCACATTTTATGCATACCATGGCAGCAAAGAAGGAAAACATTAGTACAAGTCTTAATCTTGGCTACCACACATTAGCCAATCTTGTTAAATTTAAGTAACCAACCATTGCACCTGAAACTTCCTCCAAAAAATGTATTAATCTAGACATGCATCCCCCCCCCCCTATTTTCTTTGTTTCATTATCAAGTAGAGACTTAAACCAAACCAGGGAATTTGGTTTTACAGCAATAGCCCACCTATGGACCAAGTTATAGATTTTTTAAGTTGGTTACAAAATTCTAACCAAATAAACAGTAACTCAGCCAACTTTTCAATGTCATACCCTTGGCTACAGAGATCCAAATCTAGAAATTATAAATCCTAATTAAACCTCTAGATGTGTTCTAGGTGTGCTCAAAATCTCATACCAAGATTCAGTATACACAAGGAGATATAGAACTTAGAGTACAGAGTCAAAATTCTGGTCACTTTATAACCATTTTACCCATACAAAATTTCATAAGTGTACAAACACTTTATTCACAAGGGGTAAGCCCTCCAAGGCTATCCCATACATGTCCAATACATATAGAATTTACATGCTCTTACATCTAGCAACTTTATGTGGCCAAAACAAAATTTACAAAAAAATAGCCTATCATTCACACTTAGACAGCTTGTACATCACATTTACATACATAGCAAAATAGTCCTCAAATGTTCACATACTTGCTTTAAATTTACAAGTCTTACATGTACATGCATCCACGCACTACATAATGGCCTTAACTTAGTTAAAACACGCACCCAAGTTACATGAGATCTTGAGACACAAGGCACTTCAGAAAATAGGATGTTGCACCGCTGCTGCATAACACACTAAGCACCATCACTAAAAATATCAAATGTGCTCCTAAAATCACCAACTTTCCATATCACAACTAGATATATGGAAGTTAAAGTACCTAAAATTTAAACAACAAGAGTCAATTTGAATGAGCTCTATCTACTGGACCTGAAATGGGAAAATTTGAGGGGGGCTAAGTTTCATTGTAAAACTTGGTAAGGAGAACACTTATACTCTTAAGGTAGTGTAACCCTTGGTATCACCTACATCCAAAAACACTAAAACAAAAGAAACACAATGCATATATCCAACATATATGAACCAAATGCAGCAGCCAAACACAAACATCAAGCACATGAAATGGAGCAGCAACAATTAACATTGGTTAGTCCATAAAACTTGCAATAAACATAAGCAAACCATGATAGTAGCCTTCCTCAAGCATATTCTTGGTCTTAGGAGAGTTTTGACACTAATTAGTACTAACTTTGGGCTCTAGAAACCCAAAATTTCGCTACCATCACTGCACACTTTACACTAGGTCACAAAACCTTCACTAAGTGCACTCCCCTCACTAAGCTTTGTTCATCAAGCTCATGGCTCTCTTTATGGCCCTCTTCTAAGCCTAGCCCTAGCTCCATGGATGCTTGAAAAAATAGTAAACATTCCATGAGAGCAAAAGAACTCCTTACCTTGATCGGTATGCCGAATTTTAAGCTTGATTCTTGATGCACATAAGAAATAGCACTAGTATACTTTCAATTGCTCTTTCTTGATTTCAATTGCAACTAATTGCAAGCTTGGAGGTATGGTGGCTATAGAGGAAGTGTGGAGGTGGATGGTGGCTGATATGTTCGAATATGAGAGAAGAAAAGAAGGAAATGACTACTTAAATGGGCTTTAGTGCACCAAACACCCTTAATAGCCTTAACCATACTTTATGTCATTTTCCTTGCTACATAACCATGGTTTCTTAGTCTTAAACTCATGGCCCACATTTTTTTCATCCTTATCATGCCATAGCCACCCCTCCTTGTGTGGGATAACCTCACAATTTTACCATTTGACTTAAGTCAAAAGCTTATACATCCAAAGGCTTACACTAGGACACTTAGGTCCTTAATGCCTTTTGTGTTTTTTTTGTCCAAACTTGTCTTCCATAAGAAATTTGGTCCTCCAATAGCACTTTCATACCATTCACATCCTTCCCATAGCTCTCCAAAGTTTTTTCTTGAGAGTTTTTCAATTAAGTACCCGAATTTCCAAAATCTTACAAAAAAGTCCATAGGTTGTTTGACAAACAAGGAATCCTTAAGGCTCTTCTTGGGGACCAAGTTACCAACTTAGAACACTTTTAAGGGTCACTTGATCATGCCTTTTAACCCTCATACTTCAATTATTATGATGAGAATTACTCAATATAATGGTTTTTTACTATTATGCCACACTTTGTAATTCTCTCATTTTTGTAAGGTGGTAACAAATTAACAATTGACAAGTTTGTAATCAATTATTCTAGTTTAATTTTTAGTTACCATGCAACAAAGCAACAACTGAACATTTCTCTCCCTCTATCTAGACTTTATGGGAACACTAGTGTGTATTGGTGATGCTCATTAAGATTGAAGATTATCTACCTTCAAATCCTGTGTAACTATTACCCTGAAGATATTCTCTATTCAAATAACAACAATAACAAGCTAATAACTCAACTACACAATTTCAGGATTCGAGGAGTCCAGTGTGTCCTCTAGCATACTTTGGCAAAAGACTTTGATAAAGATGCATACCAACACCTAACAAGACCTATCATTGGTGTCATAACATCAACCTTTGTAAATGAATTCCAAGGTATCAACAAACCAACCTCATTTCTAGCTTTACATCCTCCTACCCCACTCCCTTACATAGTTCGTTTTGTTTTACATTAAGTCAGCCATAACTAGCTAGAATGCCAAAAACAAACTGCTACTTCAACTCATGGATACCAGAGGTTACAGATCACATCACGAGGTGTGCATTTCATACCCTTATACATTTTTTTTTTCTGATAGACCTGAATCTACTCACCGAAAGAATCATATATTACTCATTATAACCTCCAAAATGTAGACCAACCTCCAGTAATTAAGGTCCATGAAAAGCCATTTCAAAATCCTGAAAGGAACAAGCTTAGAAACAGAATTAATATAGATATACTCTTCCAGCTCAATCCAAAGATTTACCCAGTAAGCTTTGTTACTCAATTATCCACCCTTTGCCAACACACATAGAGGAAAAAAATAAATGTCTCACCACCTACTCAAATATATGAAATAGTTTTCCCTAATTATCAAGTGATGATCATCTATGAACAATTTCATTTTGTCTGCTATTCTCTAGGAGGATGTTGAGCAATAAATAAACATGCTAAAATTTGGGACTTTACTACATCTTTTTTTTCCTTGACCATTTGATTGTTTGGTAACATAATGATTTCAATATTTGTAGCAACAAGTCTCCTTATATAAGAGATGAAATGGTACATTAATACTAGGCCAAATCTAGACGTTTTTGGATTGTACATAATATTCTAATAGGGATAGTAGCCATTATTTGGTAGATAAGAATAATAACCTCTAACTTATAATAATAATAATAATAATAACCTTGATATTCATACATAGTTCAAATATTTTTTCATTCTCTTCTCCCTTTTGCTTATCTTTAAATATTTTTTCATTCTCTTCTCCCTTTTGCTTATCTGGCCTTTCATTTCTCTTTCACAGTAGAAGTTCCTATCACACTTGAAGCTACTCCATTTGAACTAAATCTAAACAGAAGATGGTACTACAAAGGTTGCACAAAATGCAACCAAGAAGTCGATCGATATGGCGACTAACTCACATGCAGTGCATATAGACCACTTGTAGACGATCCTCAATATCTGTAAAGTTTCATTGTCTTAATCCTTTTCCTACCTTAGATCTGTGTAAATATCTTCCAACACCAATTTTTCCTCTTGCAATGAGTACAACTTCCAATAGCGCATTGATGATGGATCATCTAGAATAAATATGTGATTCTTTAGTGCCAACAATGAATCCCTCATCGGAATAAGCTGCAAGAATATGATGATTCACCATAGTTACATTGATCCAACTTGAAATGCCACCAACACTACTTCAATTCATCAATTAATAAAAAAATATTTCAGGTCTCTTATGGTAATAAAAGCATACTCTATGATGTTAACATCATCATTTAAATGGTTATGAGTACTGATGTTCATTCCCACATCACACACTCGCCTAAAGAGCTAGAACAATCATCATCTACTCCTACAACAAGAGAGACTGCCACACCACTTACAAATACTCCAACCACCTCAAAGAAGCACCACCACTTGTAAGCAATCGATCACCAACACAAACTGCACAACACATAGCTACAAGGAAAAGCCTTTTCCCTCACATAGGTAACCCACCGTTTACAACCATCTTAATTGCCCCTTGCTTTTACACTCGGCCTATACTCTTACTATTTTATTTTATAGAACAACTCGATGATGCCCATACAGTAACCAACCCCACTCCCATCTCTACAGCCAAGAAAGCTAAGCAAGCCAATCCAACTGGCAACCACATTTACACTTAGCTCTCCTCAACACAGGTAAGCCTACCACATTAGTTGCACCTCTAAATAAACACGTCATCTATACATTAGTACTCATCACTTAGAACTATTATTAGCTAATACCATTTGACAATTTCCACTTTCTATTTGACAAATGCATTTCCCTCTCCCTTATGTCGTCATATATATGTGTCCCTATAGTTTATGCCTATAAAACATTAGAAGAATCCTTTCCATAAAAAAAATACAATTATATTTCTTTGTTACAGCCATTGTCCGGTGTTAGGTTGTTGTTCTCAATGTCTACCCAAAATAAACTATTCAATTGAAGATAGACTCTCTTCTAGAAGCCTACCATATGATGATAGATGCTGCCATCAGAAACTGAAAGCAAAAGCAAGCACCTTGAAAATTTGTTTACTTTTTCTTTGTAAGAAGCCCCACCACTTTTGCAACCTGGGACAAAACTTGTAGTTTGCTGCACACTATCTCCGAAGAACCACCCGCCAATTGCACCATATAATCATAAATAATGTAGCAACCTTGCTCAACCATGTATTCCAATCTTTCAACTTTTGTGATGCTTAACTAATGTAGCAATCAATGTACATAAATATTAGCTCCTATAATGTTCCTGTAATATGCACAAACAATGTGCCATCAGAACATTCAGTTATCTATAAAACGACTTGTGCACAACTGATGCATAGCCCTACGGCAAAACGGGGGCATGTATCTAGTCTTGAAACTAAACACAACAATTGTCCAACTTAACCTCCGTACATTGTCCAAGCATAAACGAAGAAAGAAAGAGTTAACGTAGAAAAGAAAAACATCTAACACCTAAGGCTTATGACAGGGATGTAACTACACCTTTGAAATATTTGGGAACTAAGTGAAGCAACAAAAACATGTTGAGGCCTGGTACTAAAATTAAACCTAAACGGCAAGACATGTCTTAGTTGTAGGGATGACATAACTTCAACTTTCCTAGGAGTCTAAATGAAACACAAAAATATATTTAGGACTTAAATTGGCCTTAGCCCACAACCCATGGAACATGTGTTCCCAGATGATGCCTAATCCAAGCCAACTGCAAACACACTTGAGCAATAACAAGAGATGCTCCAAAATTTAAGGACAGAAATTAGAATTTGATCCAACGCACTGTATGTGCCCAAAAGAGAATAGCTTCCTCTCGTTTGAAATGAACGGAAAAACAGCATCATGTAGTACCGAATAAGAATAAACTTTTTTATTAAAAGCCAAATGCTGATGAAACAACGAGCACAAACATCAGTTTTTTTATAGGGTGCTCATCTCCATGATTATAGAGAACTAAGAATACAAATTTCCAAGAGATACAAATCAGAATACAACAACTAGAAGTACTTGTCCACCATCCCGTCGCTTTACTTCTGCCTCTTGTAGATTTTCCCCAGGAAAGATTTCAACACTGATTGAACCGCTTTGCTCGGGTGAGCTTCAATTGCGCCCACCAGTCGCTCATAGCTCTTGCTTTCGTACTCTTCAAACACACCCTATAAGTTCAAGATAAAATACACGTCTTAGGAGAACGAACGAAACAAAAATGATAGACGCCATCAAAAGACCATGCTTAGTCGTCAACACTAACCTTGAGATTTAGTTCATTGTATAGAGCCTTTACTTTGGCTACATTTTCTGCGTTATCCTTCCCGTAGTTATCCTAGAAAAGCAGTTTTAAAAGGTAAAAAGTGAGTTCGTCAAGCAATAAATACAAATTGGTATTCATGTGCAAGGAGAACCACTGTCTTACATATAGCACTTTCTTTTGTTCCTCGTTGCAAAGCTCTAATGCTTTTACCACAAGCCAAGAACACTTGAAATCCTCGATATCTGTCCCTATCTGACAGCATAAATCATAAAAGTAGAAGGATTTGAGATGATTTTCCATTTCATGTATTATGGTCTAACACAAACTGCTGTAAACTAACAACAGTGGAGCTCACCTTTCCTATGGTTTCAGGAGCACCAAAGCAATCCAAAAAATCATCCTAGAGAATTGATAAACAGAAACAAAAATATGAGAAGGTCAAGAAAAAACATATCCAATGCAGAAATCATACTACAGAGTGACAATTTTTTTGCTAAAGCAACTTTTCCTCATGAATGAAAAACAGATGGGGCTCAGCTAACAAAAAATAATCAAGTCTTCCTCTCCTTCACAGGTTTTGGAAAACATAGAAGGAAAAACAAATATAAATGATCACCTGTACTTGAAAATAGATACCCATATCAACAAGAATGTTCTTCACATCAACATGGTTGTCAAGATTCTCACCTGACATTAGCAGTGCACATGCCACCTAAGTAGATACAAAACAATATAAGCAGAAACAATAAGTTCAGTGAATGACTTAATGAACTTGCACAAAACAGAAATGCTCTCAACGGAAAATAGCAGAGCAATGCACATCAGACAGCCTATTAGAACAGGTAAACAGAAATAAATTAGTCAGTCACTTCAAAAATTTATGACTACAACAACTAATGTATCAGCAATTCCTCTTGAATATGGCAATTGGAGCACTTGCTTTTATTACCAAAATATATGGGTTATTTTATCGGGTGAGGATGAAACTCACAGGAAGATAAAACGAGTAGTAGGCAGTTTTGTACTGAACAATACGCCGGTGCCTGCACAAAATTCCAACCAATTTATATATAAGGAAACTGGAAATATGGCTGTGTGCGTCATTTAAGGCCATCAGCTGAACTGAACACAGAAGCCATTAGGGATCCTAGCAGGATCGATCATAGCAGGATCAATTTACATTCACCATATGAAACTCCTTTTACACTATGCCATACTCATATCCACAAAAAAATTAAAAGGGTTTCAAGATCAGATACACCATGCAAGGGAACGTGGCATCATTTCAAAATGATGGAACCACAGACTTACTTAGACAAAGAGTATTTTGTTAAGTCTTTTTCTCCTTCGAGTGTCGTGATCAGATCTATCATCTGCCCACAAGCTGTTTGAAACTCAACCTAGTTGAAGAAAACAGCAAAAACAAAAACTTAAGAAACTTTTCCTCGAAATTAGGTATGGTCAAGCCTATCAGGGTTGCTTACCTCATTAAACAAATCCAACAGATCAACATAGTAAGGTTTCCCACGAAAATGGTTTTTAAGGATTCTGGAGATATGATTGCGAAGTAGAATTCCATCATTTACAGCAATCAAACCAACCTACAAACAGCATTCAGGACAGCTAATGTTTTCAACCCAAAAACAAAACCAATGCTGAAAGTGCTAAATAGCTCACTGTCAACACAAACCTTGGGCAGTCTAAACCAACAAGGCTGGCCACGCCTGGTGTGAGAGTTGTCCATTATGTCATCAAGCACAAGAAAGTATGCCTGAAGCTGCAATAGTCACCATTAAAACCAATAAGATTCACATTTCGAAGTCGCTGCTGATCGTGCGTTCAACTAATATCCGGCATAGAGCGAGCCAGTTACATGATCTGAGGTAGACATACCCATTCAATACACCATCCTAGAGCGCTTGCAAGGAAAACCTCTTCCTCTGTCAATTCCTTTCCTTCCTTTAACAACTTGTAGCTGTCAATCACAGAGAGGCCTCTGTTCAGCTTTCCTGATAGGTGAACCACAAAACTTCAGCAATCTTATTTATCTTCTCAATCGAACTTTAACAAAGTGAAGAATCCTAAGGAACTGCAATTGAAAAATATACGAAAAAAATAAAAAAAGAGAACTAAAAGAAATAGTTAATTACCTCCAGGAACATTGTAGTCCAGCATCTGCAATAAAGAAAAAACATTTAGATCTTTCGAACTTGCCCTTTGAGGGAAAAAACAATATCCTTCAATGATGAGGGGAAAAAAATGCAAGCCGAAATTCTGGATTTGGGAAGCGTTTCATCCTCAATAACGAGAAACCAGTTTCCTTACATATCTTCGCAGTAAAATCCCAACAAAAACAAGCATTCATCAATGAAATTCTGCGTAACACTAAGAGACAGTGAAAAATTAAAAACACGAAAGCCCCATAAATTTTGTCTCAGCAACTTGAACGAGCCACCCGAGCCAAAAGAAGAAAAGAAAAAGAAAAACCCAGAAATGATCACACAGAAAACAGACGAGAAGAAACATTGGAAGATGGGAAGCTAAGTACCCGGTCGACCCATTCGCGAGAATCATCGGTGAACTCGAAAGCAGGGTCATGAAGGAGCTCCGATTTGAGTTTAGAGTAAACATCGAGGAATGTCGATCTGAGATCCGCCATTGTAAGAACTACGACTGCGAAGGCGACGGTTGATCTGGTTACGACCCAGTTGGTGCTTTGAAGTGATAATGGCGGAAATCCAGTAGGCGCTGGCGATGGTTTTTATAGACTCGAACGAGAGAGGAAGCTGCGGCTGTAAGGCTTTGACTGGACTGAATGATCTCGCCTGCGACATGCCAACTCCATCAGTATCCTTCGATTTGGGGCTGTAACTTCTTCGAAATTACGCATCTTGCCATTTATTAATTATTCCAGATTTATGTCTTTTTCTTACTTTAGAGGAATTGGGGTAAAATGCACCATTAGTACCTAACATTTAACTCTTATTATAAATTGGTATTCAATTGCCATTACATTGCATATTCATCCCAAACCTTTATAATGCATTACATATTGATCCCTAACCTTAAACAAAATGTCCAACCCTCTAACATCGCTCCCAACTCACTAATTGTTCATCATCACTTCCCCTTCATCCCAATATTCTCCATCATCATGAACAGGAAGCCCATGGCACACCAACCGTTGTTTGCTGGCAAGTCAATTCTCACATCCACTTTCCAAATTTGTGATGACAACAACCATTAAATATTGGGATGCCTACACTTTGGAAGGTGTTTCCTAGGTTCACTTAGCTTGACTCTGAAGCCCTTAAGAAAATTTATTCCATACTAGTTTGCAATTGGTTAATTAATTACTTGTTGGTTCATTAAAACTTTTCATGCAACTAGTTGATTAACCTAGCATGGTGTATTATGTATGAGTAGCTTCACCATAAACTTGTAAAGATAATAAAAATACAAATAGACACTGTTGCAGCATTAGGGAAACAAGATAAAACTACAAGCCAAAACTAAAATCATTTGTTGCTTGAACTATATGTAATAACCATATGTACATGATCGTGTCTTATGTCCATATCTAAAAGAAAACTCAAGTGTCTAGTCACACCAACTTACTACTAAATGTATCACTAGTACACACAAGATACTTAAAATATAAGGCATATTGAGATCATTCAACTAGGCTCTTACCTGAACAATTAGTGCTCCAAGTGTACTAAGCTAGGGCTATCCTTATGCCTCTAAGCCTTTGTCTACCAAGGCCAAAAAACACTATAGTTAGCAAAATAAACATGACCAAACAATTTTGAATTCTCACAAAGATTCAAATAATGAGCACCAACACAAAAACTATCTCAACAACTAGGATAATGCTTGTTAGGATCTAAAGAGTCAATATCTACACAATAACACTAAAGGCAATAAGAATTTACAAAATCCCTAGTATAGGATATGCAAAAGAAATACTAAAGACATGCACATATAACATAAATATATGTTACCTGCTACAAGCTTAAAATAGTATGAAGATCTAAACATTTGGCCAAAGGTTTGAGTTCCTATGGACTCTCCTCATCCTATTCCTCCTACAAGACACTGTCTTGCTTATTAGTAAGCTTAGCTTACTAATTTTCTTACCATTTATTATTATGCAAGAGCAAGCATGGTTAAACTCTTTATCTTAAGTTCTAAGGAACTCAATTTAAGTGTAGTAAGGCTCCCACACTAGTACCCTAAATCTTAAGACTTAACTAGGCCATTAGTGGTCACTAAACTTTTTGAACCTTTTCTTACCACTTGCTGCATTTAATGTGGCTGGTCAACACTTGAAATCAAGCTTATCTTAGGTACTGCAAATGGCTTCCTAGCACTTTTAAAGATCCTATGTATACCTAGGCAACCCTTGCTACCTTACACCTTTCGGCCCCTTCATAGTGCTCATGTGACTTAACTTACCCACTAAGCCATCTATTTGTGCCCAAAATGTGTCAATGGCTCTTAACTCCATCTCCATGCTAGCAAAACTTTACCTAGGGACTTACACCATACAACTTAACTTAAACAAGGTTTAGGTGCTTACTAAGACAATAAAACCAAAAAAATTGCCCCTTATGCACACGGGTGTGCACCTTTACATTAAAATCATTTGACTTAAGCTTGAAACTTGTAGAAATGAAGCATGGTTGTGTTTTTTATTCAAAGGGGTTCATTTAAGCAATGGGAAATGTTGACACCCAATTTTGTTCGAGTACTGACTTTTTGTTAGGTTTTAGATTAGGAAATGTTCATATACACTGATTTTCATTGTATGTGAACAGTAAAAAATGCATCATACTTTAGAGTATAGTGAAATTTTGATGACCACACTTGGTAGTTGGTATTTTTTTTTCAATAAATTTAGAATAAAAATAATTTTTAATAATAGGAAATTAGAAATTTCTCACCAATAGATTCATATTAATCAATTCAAATTTTGGTTTTTTTCAATTTTTGACTTTGGCTCTATTTATACTATATTCTTATCATCAAAATGATTAGTTATGATTGAAATATAATACTGTGAAACAAAACATTGCACTTGTTTTGAAACGATAAATATTTCTTATGTTATAAAAAATAATTTACTAAAATTTTTCATGCCTTATTAACTCAAAATCCAATTTTCAACATCAATGAAAAATTTATCTAGAAAAATTCACTTTTAATTTTAACAATAATGGATTAAATTATTTTAGTAAACCATAGACCTTAAAGTATATCATTAGTGCTACAAAACTTAACCATCAATAATAAAAAAATGACTGAAACATGAATATATTTAATTTATATCAATCAATTAATGGCTTAACTATTAACTTAATAAAGATAAAAAGAAAAAAAATTGACTAAAGTCAAATAAACCATAACCATTGTCAAAAGTTGGTAAACTATAATGATTAAGGTTTCATTTCAGAAAAAAATAATAAAAAAGATAACAAAAAAAAGTTTAGACCAAGCCAAAAAATAGAAAACTTTAGGTATTAAGGGTTTAATAATTTTCTTAATAAAGTTAAAAAATGATTCTAGCATTTATAATATAAGATAACATTGCATAATATACATGCAATAAGTTTTTCCGGAATTTTACATTTTAATGAATCAGTGGTAAAATGGAACATTTTAAGAATCAAGCACCTATACATAATACAAATCGTGCACTATTTTAACTAATCAAAACTTATAATCAAACTCATGTAAAGTGTCTGTGCATTATATAAATTGCACATATGTTTCAATTCATCAAAACTTTGAATCTAACCTATCTAACTAAACCTTTAAATAAAATCACATAAAAGAAAAAAAATTGGTATTTAATATGTCTAATGAAAATATGTCTCACATTTTCAACTAAGAATCTATCATTTTAAATTCAAACAAACCATATTTTATTTTTCTTTAAAAGTTTCCAGTAAATTGAAAAAGTTGGGGACTATTATGGTAGAATTGTTATATTAAAGACCAAAAAGGGGATGTGGCCATTCAACCTTTGAAGTAGTGGGGCGGTTGCCATAAATTGAACAAATATACTCTCAATCCCTGTATTGTTGGTCCTGGAAAGTGGTGGTCCCTAAGTGTTATTATCTGGCAATCTTACCACTGTAAAAAAAAAAACAGTCTTCATCCTATCTCGCAACATATGGTGAAAGTTGGGGATCATTCTGGCAGACCTGAAAAACTAAAAGACTAAAATAGAGGTTTTACCATAAAACAAAGAAAAGCAAAAAAAAAAGCAGTGAAAGGGGTACTGTTGATGAACAATAAAACCCCTTTCGTATTTATAATATAGTATAATTTATTCCACCTGCTTCACACCAACATTGACAAATGAATACTAAAATTGACTCCAACAGAAGAGGCTTGATAAGAGCTTTAGAAGAACAAGCCACTACATTTATGCCCAAAAATACCAAGTTTTTTTTATTTATATACAAAGAATCTTTACAAGCTAAGGCATTGTAAAGGGTATTCTATAGTAAAGATTGGTCGGTCATCAAAACTACCAAAAATAATTCTGGCCTCACTAACAGCTCAGAATAAATAATTTTATAATATAATAGCGAAAACCAGGTCGAATCCCAATGGAAATTTCTTAACCAAAAGCTTCATATCAGAAAACTAAAATAAAAGGTTGGGGGTTTTCTTGAATTAAATGCTGAATTAAATTAACTATAGAATCAAAATGAAATTAACGAATACTAAAAATGCTCAATTCAGGGTTGATTATCCATTCCAATCACGTAGTTGACCATCGAAAAAAAAAAATTCTTCAATCCAAGGAAATAAACAGTATTCTTTTTAAAGCTAAAAAGAACCCAAAGAATTCAACAATAAAATTAACCAGAAAAAGCTTCAAATTAATTTCTTAATTTTGAGTAACTAGATATTGAAAAGCAATTTCTAATAAACTCAAAATTAGCGTTAGTAACAATGAACAAAAGTTTACTTCATGTAATAATCCAAAAGCTTGAACAATTTAATTTGTCTTACTTCTTCGTATAAACTAACTAGAAATTAAAAATAATCTCTAATCAATTCACTTGCTTCTAAATTGAATTCTTCATATAAGTGGCTGAAAGAAAATCAATTAGATTTGTAATTACAGAATCAATTCAACAAGCAAGAACAGGGAAATTAATTGCAATAAATCTAAACAACAAAGAAGTAAATACTTGAATTTAAAGAAAGTTTAAGTAAGAAAAATCATTCTCACAACTAGTTTTAGCAATGAAAATCATTCCTAGAACTGAATTAGAAAAATTACTCACTCATATTTAAAAGAAAAACAAAGAAGAATAATAAAAAAACTTAAGCTGTTGAAAAAGAAAAGAGAGGGGTGAGAGCCAGAGGTATGTGGCAGCAAACTTTTTTAAAAACCTAAAAAGAGTAGCCTAGTATGCTAAATATACAAAATCTCCTTAAACTTTCTATATTATTACAAAAGTACCCCAAACAAATAAAAAATTTAAAATAATTAGAAGGTTTCAAAGTTGTCAGTCAAGCAATGCTCTAGAATAGCAGCAGCAACTTCAAGCTTAAATTCGACCTTGATTCAGCCACTATTTATCAAAAAATCAAAGTTTCAAAGTTTTATAGCTCATTCTTAGCTTCGAAAAGACACCTGAATCATATAAAACGGACATCTATAGCTAAAGATATGCCCAAAATACCACAACTGTTTCCGAACCAGCAATGACTCGCAAATCACGATTTTGAAGCTAACTTTGTCCCTCTTAAAGTGCAAACAGGGTCTTATGATCTACATATGATTTGTAGCTTCAGATGTTATCTTTCCAATGAATTAAGAATTACTTGATTCCAATCTCTGTAGCTGAAGATATGATTTTTCTACCAGAACATCGCTAATCTGTCAAAATCCTAAAAGAATACAAAAAAATTAAAACTTGTGAAATTGTAAATTAAATCAACTTTCAATCAATTAAGTCTAGATATGCTCTAAGCTATAAAACATACTCAAACTCAAAATAGAAACATACTTTTAAGCTAAATGGAGTAAGCTAATTTCACATCCAAGGGTCTTGAAAACTTAACAAGAGAAATTAAGTACACAATCTACTCGGCAATAGCAACTCAAAACTAAATAAGTTTTTGAAATCGATTTCTTCTCAAGCTAGTAATAATCACCGTTAAAAATCTAAGAAAAATATCAAACTTTTCCTTTATGTAAAGAGAACAAACCAGGTAGATAAGAACTCAAAAAACACAACCGATCTTACCACAAACCTATGGAAAATAAAAAATCAGTTGAGAATTTACTTTTTTTTTTACTTGATTTTTTTTTTCATTTTGTCTTTTTCTCGTGTTCTGCCGTTTAGCAAATGTATAATAGGGGTTTTACCATATCTAAACTACTAGCTCGACACAACTCTAAAGTGGTTTTTGACCATACTCACGTTCCTAGTACCTTTTAGAACAGTGATCGACTCTTGCCTTAGAAGAAGACTCCAACCTATTTCAATACCCAAAATAACGGGGTAGCAATTTTTTTTTTTCAGCAGAATGCAACAAGTCAAACAATTTTTATTTTTTTTCTCAAGTGATTCAAATCATTCATCAATCAAACAAACCACATATTCAACTTAATAAGCTCATAATCTCACAAGGTTTAAATCAAGGTATTAAGTACACAAATTTGATGAAAAAATCAGCTTCTTAAGATAACCATCAACTAGCTTGATAAAAAATTGTAAAAACAATTTAAAAATAAAATTTGAGAATTGCATAAAGACTAATAAATTACTAACTTAACACTTAGGCTAAGCATTCAAAAACCAAAAAGGTGAAATCATCTTACAATTCAGATCGATGCTCAAAAGTATGAATAAAAAAAATTTAATTCAAAAATTTTGAAAACAGAAAATTAGGGCTTAAGCTACCTACTCCCCCACACTTAAATCAAACATTGTCCTCAATGCTTACAATAAAAACACAAATAGAGAAAAGAAAATGTACCACCCTGAAAGATGATTTCACTGTGATTCATAGCCCAGAATTTGACTTCAGCTTGCTGTCCCATATGGTTCGGTTCACCTCTAGCTTGAAAGAGATATTGCCTGACCAAGAAAATTAGTTGTGAGAATAAAGAAACCTGAAAAATAAAAGTTGGAAAATAAAAATAAAAATAAAAGAAAGAAAAAAAAATCCTATTTGTTAGTGGCACAAAACCACACTTGGGTTGCCTCCCAAAAGCACATTTCTTTATTGTGTTTGGCTAAACAGTCCCTGCCTGCATCAACCAGGGTGCTTTGAGAATCCCTCATGAAAAAGTTTCAACTTATGCATCTCAGTGTTAAACACTTTATCTGTTTTCAAACTTTTAAGCTCAACTGCACCATAAGTAGAAATATCAGTAATAACAAATGGTCCAATCTAATTAAGCTCAGACTTACCAGATAACACTTTTCATCTTTTTCTGTGTTTGTGAAACACCTTTTGTCTAACCACAAATGACATCTCATGTTCTTGCTACAACTTGACATTTTCTTTCTTACATTTTTGTGCCAACTTTGCTTGGTTTCCAAACTTTGTTCCTGATTCATTCTGTACCAAAGTATCAATTTTTTCAACAAAAGAAACAGAATTATTCTTGTCAGTTTCCTTCAATGTGTCAAAAATATTGAATTGTGCAATTTTTCCATTAAATTTCATTATGAGAGTACCAGTATCTACATCAATCTTGGTCTTGGATGTCTTTAAAAATTGTCTTCCTAACAAAATAGGAGAAGTTATGCCACTATTCCCCATATCAAGCACATAAAAATCAATAGAAAAAATTAAATCATTTACTTACACAAAAACATCATCAACCATGGCCCTAGGATAGGAATTTGATTTATCAGCTAATTGCATCACAACACCAGTTTTATTCAAAGGTCCAACTTTTAAAGAAGCATACATTGAATATGGCATGACATTAATAGAGGCTTCTAAATCTAACATAGCTTTTTTTTACCTTAAAATTGCCTATTACACATGGTATAGTAAACATACCAAGGTCCTTATACTTCTGAGGCAACTTTCTTTGGATTATTTCTGACATATTCTCCCCAACTTTGATTGTCCCATCAACCTTCAGCTTCTTTTTATTCGTGCACAGCTCCTTCAAAAACTTGGCATACCGTGGCACCTGCTTGATTACATCCAGTAAGGGCATGTTGATTTCGACTTTCCTAAAAGTTTTAAGAATTTCCTGCTCGGTCTCCTCTTTCTTTCATTTAGCCAACTTGCTAGGAAAAGGAGGTGGGATCAGAATTTTTGATTTTGGAAAAATTGGTTTGTTGCTTACCTCCTTAGTTGGTGCATCAGAAGTTGATGGTTTTAGGCTATCTTGTGCCTTTTTAAGTGCTTCATTTTTTATGTGGTGGTTTGCACCTTTTTGCCACTTTGAAGGGTCACGACATTAACATTCTCTCTTGGGTTGATTTCAACTTGAGATGGTAGCCTCTTTTTTTTAGCTTCAATTTTATTCAATGAGGCTGCCAGTTGTGAAATTTGGTTTCCTAAGTCTTTAATGCTAGCCTTTGAGTGTTAGTGGCTAAATCTTTCATAATATCTTCTAAAGCCATACTTGAATTTGGTGCTTAGTTCTGTAGTGGTGGAGCTAATTTGTTGTAACCAGCAGATGGATACGGTAGCTGATTGTTTGGCTGCCCATATATCAGATTCGGTTGGTCTCTCCAACCAGAGTTGTATTAATTGGCATATAGGTCATACCTTCTTGGTTGGTTAACAAACCCACTTACTGCATTCACTTGTGGTGTTGTACCCTTTTTCAGCTGTGGGCACGAGTCAGTAAAGTGTCCTTGAGTAGAGCAAATGCCACAAACTCTAGAATTTTGGATCTGTCCTAAGACAACTTGTCTAATAAGAGAGGTTAGTTCAGAAAGTTGAGCTTCAATACTCGAAGTTCCTATCTCATTTACTTTTTTCGGTACATGGTCTACCCGTGTCCCAAACTATTGCGAGTTGGCTGCCATTTTGAAAATCAGGTCTTTTGCTTCTTTGGGCATCTTTTCTACAAGTGCTCCTCCACTTGCAGCATCCAACATACATCTATCCATGAATAGTAGCCCTTCGTAGAAGTACTGTAGCAATAATTGATCAGAAATATGGTCATGTGGGCAGCTCTCACATAGCTGGTTGAATCTTTCCCAGTACTCGTAGAGACTTTCTCCGTTGTATTGTCGAATCCCGCTGATTTTCTTCCTAATCGTTCTAGCTCTTGAAGCTGGAAAGAACTTCTCCAAAAATTTACTTTTCAGGTCATTCTAGGGTTCTGATCGATCTGGAAGAAAAGTAGTACAACCAGTCCTTCATCTTGTCCGTCAAAGAGAATGGGAAAGCTCTTAGCTTAATCTGTTCTTTTGTAACTCCTTGTGGTTTCATGATCGAGCAAACTATATGAAATTCCTTCAAGTGTTTGTGGGAGTCCTTGCTTGCAAGACCACGAAAAGTAAGCAATAAATGAATTAATCCAGATTTTAATTCAAATGCTACCTCAATATCAGGAAAATCGATGCATAGGAGTTGCTGGACAACATCGGGAGTTGCCAACTCCCTTAGTGTCCTTTAGGTTGTCATCTCTACAATAACAACTGGTTCTTCTTCGCTTTCTGAGTTGTTATTCGCAGATGTCGAAGCTGAAAAAATAACCGCTTGCCTTTTCATTTTCCTGGTCGCTTTTGCTGTCTTCTCGATTTCTGGATTAAACACTAATTTACCTGTACGAGAAGATCTTGGCATAAGTCAGTTTACTAAGAAAAAAAAAAGGAGCAAAATAAATAAATAAACAGGAAAATTTAATAGAAAAATAAATCTTCTCGGCAATGGTGCCAAATTTTTTGGTCGGTCATCGAAACTACCAAAAATAATTCTGTTCTCACTAATAACTCAAAATAAATAAATTTGTATTGTAATAGCAAAAGCCAGGTCAAATCCCAAGGGAAATTTCTTAATTGAAAGCTTCCTATCAGAAAACTGAAATAAAAGGTTTGGGGTTTTCTTGAATTGAATGTTAAATTAAATTAACTGTAGAATTAAAATGAAATTAACCAATACTAAAAACGCTCAGTTCAGGGTTGATTATCCATTTCAATCATGCAATTGATTATAAAAAAAATATATTTCTTCAATTCAAGCAAATAAATAGAATTCTCTTTAAAGCTAAAAAGAACCCAAATAATTCAACAATAAAATTAACCAAAAAAGCTTCAGATTAATTTCTTAATTTTGAGTAACTAGATATTGAAAAACAATTTCTAATAAACCCAAATTTAACATTAGGAATAATAAATAAAAGTTTATTCCATGCAGTAATCCAAAAGCTTGAACAATTTAACCTATCTTACTTCTCCGTATGAACTAACCAGAAATTAAAAATAATCTCTAATCAATTCACTTGCTTCTAAATTGAATTCTTCACCTAAGCGGTTGAAAGAAAATCAAGTAGATTTGCAATCACAGAACCAATTCAACAAGTAAGAACAGGAAAATTAATTACAATAAATCTGAATAACAAATAAGTAAATACTTGAATTTAAAGAAAGTTTAAACAAGAAATCAATCCTCACAACTGGTGTTGGCGATGGAAATTGCCCCTAGAACTGAATTAGAAAAATTACTCACTCATGCTTGAAACAAAAACAAAGAAGAATAATAATAAAACCTAAGCTGTCGAAAAAGAAAAGAGACGGGTAAGAGCCGGAGATCTGCGGCAGCCACAATTCTTAAAAACCTAAAAAGAGTAGTCTAGTGTGTTAAATGCATAGAATCCCCCTAAATTTTTTATATTATTACAAAAGTACCCCAAACAAATAAAAAGATTCAAAATAACTAGAAGGTTTCAAAGTTGTCAGTCAAGCAATGCTCTAGAACAGCAATAGCAACTTCAAGCTGAGCTTAGACCTTGATGCAGCCACTATTTATCAAAACTCAAAGCATGACATTGTAGAGCTCCTTCTTAGCTTCGAAACAACACCTGAATCATATAAAACGGACATATACAGCCAAAGATATGCCCAAAATACCGCAACTGCTTCCGAACCAGCGATGACTCGCAAATCGTGACTTTGAAGCTAAATTTAACCCTCTTAACGTGCAAATTGGGTCTTATGATCTGCATATGATTTGTAGCTCTAGATGTTATCTTTCCAATGAATCAAGAATTACTTGATTCTGACTTTTGTAGCTGAAAATATGATTTTTCTACCGGAATATCACCAATCTATCAAAATCTTGAAAGAACACAAAAAAATTAAAACTTGTAAAATTATAAATTAAATCCACTTTCAATTAATTGAGTCTAGATATACTTTAAGCTACAAAACATACTCAAAATATATCTTTAAGATTCAAAATATATTAAAACATGTTAAACATGAGAGAAATAAATATAATAAATATAAGTTTATCAAAGATAAAGAGAAATACCTACTTTTTTTAGACCAGACAAGCACCTGAACCAACTTTGAATGACATTATATATGAAAATGAGGGAGGTTCGGGATGCTCTTGACCTCCTTTTTTTTCTTTAGTGTCCATTTACCACTTTTCTAAAGCGTCTATTACAAAATACCAAGTATTGATTTAGATAATAGACAAACAAAAATAGATGAAAATGGGTGACAACATTGGTAGGTGCAGGTGTGAGGTGACAATGATCGAAGGCAAAAGAAAAGGTGGGCCAATGAGAGGGTATAGATGCTGGAGGCTAAACTTTAAAGAAGTCATATGCTGGAGATGATTATATTAAGTTTGGAAAAGGATAAAAAAAAGCTTTAAGAGTAATTTTTTTGGTAATGGCAAAGAATATATTAATGAATAAAATAAGACAAAGTCACCTGGCATATCTGGGCAGAAAATTAATGGTTAGAAACCAAGAATACAAAATTACATCATATAGTAGCTCGAAATAATTCATACCGACACAGAATAGAAAGAAAAATTCTGTCCATCTCCTGCTTTACCGTATTCTCGGTCTCCTAAACATCACTGTAAGGACAATCGTACAAAATCTTCCTCATGTGTGATTTCTTCTTAAAATTCTTGCGAAGCCAATAGACTTCTTCTCTCCATCCCCTCACCAGACCCAACAATGCATCCCCTCACCTCACCCAACAATGCATCCCCCATCCCCATCCACTTCATCCTGCCAACAGCAACTGCTCGAGAATAAAAGCAACCAAAAAGTAAATGATTTTCTGTTTTCATCCATGTTTTCACAAAAGTAGCAGCGAGTAATTTTGTATAGCAATAATAGCAACAAAATTTTTTTGGGAAAAAGTTTTTAGGATTTGTCTTCTTTTGTAAATTGATTTTGTTGGTAAATGATTTCATTTCCTATAAAATTATTTTTATTAGATTTTCAAGAGACATATAATCACTTCCTTCTAACTAGAAATTCATAAGTTTATTTAATAAAAATAAAAAAAAGGAGTTTGTAGGACATTTTTTTTTTGTTGAATATGGATCCCAACGACGACCACATTATAATATTTCATTACACTTAACTAGATATTTTTAAGATGAGCATTTTACCTACCTTTACTGAAGCACTGATTTGACTCAGTATAGGATTCGATTTTAAGCTGATCCACAAATGATAGAGTTGACAAGGTTAGATCATCTTTTGTATTTTAAATAATGTAGCTATGCCTGCTGAATTGAACTCCAAATTACTTTATTCCCAAATCTAATATATATTATAAAAGCAGGATACACCTTAGGATAGAAATGACTTTTCACTTAACAGAATGAACTATAGATTAACACGTGGCATTTCAAATATTTATGGAAAGGAATTCTAAATTTGTACCATTGTTATACCAATTTTATCCCTCTAAATTAAAGCTTATCGCCATTGACTTTGAATGAGCTATTATTGGAATATTTTTTGAAAGAATGTATTTATGCTGTATTTTCCTTTTCAATTTTGCAAATTAATATTCCATTATCTCAGCCGACTATTATTCTCTTCTTTCTACTCACTCTCATTCCCTAAATTTCAGCGTTTCCCCAAAGCAATAATAGGCGAATATTGCATCTGTTTGCCACACAATTGCTCCTTTAATCATTTTCTCAAAGACATTTCTCGTCTCTCATAGTGATCCATTTCACGTTGGAATCGATGAATCTGTGAACTATTTAGGAGATGGCATCATCTTATATTGCATCGTGTTAGGATTTGCCACCGAGTGCCTTGATCGGTTTATCAATGGCCTTCACTCCTTCCTCTTCCGCTGCAAAAAACTGATTCCCATTGCTCTCTATCTTGCCGCACCACCCCTCTTTCTTCCCATTAATCACTTTCTTGCCTTTTCCAAGAAAGGTCCACGACAAGTTGTAGGCATTGAGTAAGAGGAAGAGGGAGATGCAAAGGCAGAAATTGGAAGGGAGAGAACCGGTGCAGATAAGCAATAGAATGAAAGAGAAGAGGTCAGGATCGCGGTCGACGAACGGTGAAGGGCCGGCGAGATGGGAGAGAAGGGAGTGGCGGCTGCCGAAACTCCCCCACCACAGCCGCATCTGCTGCTCTCATCCATTCTGGATCTCTTGGTGAATCAAATTTGGCACAAGAATCTCCGGATCCTATGGCTTATAATCAAACCTAGAGATCCTATTCTCAAGCATTACTTTTTGGGAGATGCAATTGATTTTTTTTTTTCAGGGTTTAACTAATTGAATGCGATGAATAATTAATGCGAGAGTGATTTTGATTTTTGTTGTTCTAGGAGGTGTGACTGATTTTTGTTGTTCTATGTTGTTACGTAAATTGCTTTTAATTTCGGAAGGCAATTTGGAATCATGTAGCATTTGCTTTTAAAATCTATGGTTCGAAAATTGTTCATCTTTTCATCGATTACTCATAGAAAGTTTGAAACTTTTTGTTCATTTTTGGAATCCAATTTGAACACCTGTAAGTATATCTCTATCAAATTCTTGATGAAAATATCTCAATTTTTAAAATATTTTTGTCAAATGCCTTTTTATAATTTGTTATTTTTGTGAATATAGGAAAGGAAGAGCCTATATATGGATTCCATTGATTTTCCTATTGAAGAAGATCAGTAAATGATTCAATCATCATGTATACAAAGAACAATTTTCATGGGTTGGTTGGTGCACATTTTGCTACTGTTCTATTGGCCTCCGCCACATATTTCATTTAATTTTGAGAACTCTGTTTCCTGTTTACTTATGTGATGTCTTTTATGCAAGTTAAGGTCAAAAATTGATAAACTGGAGGCCAAAAACTCAATCTCACATAATAGAATTCGCGAACAAATATAGATGTATAGCTTCGCATGGTTGTTGGTTGAATTTTTTTGAAAATTTTATAATCAATCATTGTTGTTTAAAGGTCAAAGGCAATTATGCCTTCTAATGAGCTTGGAAAAATTAAATAAGACCTTACCTGAGCATCGTCTAGTTCTTGAAAAAGATGAATGTTTTGTATCACCTTCAATGAAGTTATTAAGAACTTGGAAAATTAATGATTTTCTTCTTACCAATTAATGTTTGTGGAATGGCTAAAAATAAAATATAATTGTACTTCAAGTTTTTGGTGAATATGGGAAGCCGAGGCAAAAGGGGACTACAAACTAAGATCTTGAATAATAAAAATACTTGACCACTTGTTCAAGCTTGAGTTTGGAATTTCATTCATTCCATTATAATTTTGCCTTGGCTATGGAAGTAGTCTTCTAAGTTGGTGTTTGTCAAACACTCTATTGCACAAGTGGCAAGTTTAGAGGAGAAGTTGTAGAAGGATAGATAAAAGGAAAGGTCCTGAAGCTAGACTTTTCAAGTCTAACCCTTTACTATTCCAAAACTGATAGAGGAAAACCCGCAGTGAGGTGAAGGTAGTTTTCTAGTGATAACATATTTCATGAGCAGAGTTCCTACTAAACTTTTAACTTTTACTTTTAATATAGTATAGTACATAAGCTCTTTGTTTAGTTGTCTTCTTGAGCAGGTTTGGTTTAGTTTTTCAGCCCAATTGTATTCTAAGAACTAAAATGATTGAAAGCTTATGTCATTTTTCATCATTGTTCATGTGTAGGAAAGAGAAATGAAATTGTTCATGTCCTTGATCTCAGTGATTTTTTTATTTTTCTTCCTGCCTTTACAAGAATTTACATTTTGTGGATTCGAGGTTTGAAATATGGATACAATTATCTTTTTAACAATTTTTTTTTATTTTTGGATTATTAGGAGCACTGAAATGAAAATTTGAGAGAATGTATTGCTCTTTAGCATTTAAACAAAGCCCAATTTAATTTATGTATTTCATCTAAGATCAATATGTTATATTATTGAAAAATTAAAGTTTTCATGAATTTATAAACTTTGAACATATATGTGCTTGGCTACCACAAGATTGATGCTTTCACTGAAATTGGAACATGTCTCTTATGCTGTTATCTACATTTTTAAACGATGGTAAAAGATATACATGAGTTGTATATCTTTATTACTTTGTCTATGTAACCATGAGGTTACAGAAGCTTCAATTTCCATTTGAGCACAACAAAAGGTTAAATCTATGCCACTTTTACAAATTATATTACTAAATCATCATCCTTTAGTTTCAACTTTTATGGCATCGTGGCATTAAATTTAAAACAAGCACGTAGATAAGCATGGGCTCCCTAATGCTTTTACTTGGATGAATAAAGCTCACGTTATTATTTGCTAATATTGCTTTAGTTGTTTGTAAAAGTTATTACTTGTAAAGGTATCTGCTCATTTTGGAGTTGTGTTTATTCACATTAGCCTCTTTGAAGTAGTAGTGAGTATTCAGTTGGTTTGGTTCAGAACCAATTGGAATACAATGATCTAATTGGGTTTTAGTTTTTACAAAATACATCAAAATTGTCAAAATTATATGTTAGAACTGATTTAAACCATCTAGATTACATTTTGGTTAATTTTCTTTGGTTCATTTGGTTTTTCTTCCTAGGACTTTGGCACATGGTATATGAAAAAATAATATCAATGTTCAAAATTTTACATCTCACATACAAAAATTAAAGAAAGATTAACAACATATAGTCCAAATCTAGTAGAAAATAGCTTTGTATATGATGAAATAAATGATCTGATAACTGAACTTGAAATTCAATTTTAGTCCGATCGATTAAACTAGAAAAGCAACTGAACCATTTTACTTGAATATGGTAGGTTTTTTTTATTTTTCAAATAATGTTCACCGACACTTGGAAAGAGATAATATATTACACTAAAATTTCCTTTTCTTTGTGACTTTGACATATTAGAATTTTCAAAAGGAAGCATAACAAGCCTAAGAGATATCATATAAACATGGGAAAAAACTCTTTGAAGGTAATTAGTACAATTGATAAAATCCGAACTAAGAGGAAGAGAGCTCACATGTCCTGGAGGTATGTGTGACTTTCTTTATGTTTTAATTTTAATGATATTAGTACCTGAAGATTGATGTGTTGCTAATTTTTTTTGCATGGGTAAAACTAAGTGATAGTAAGAGATTATTTATTATGCTTAGTTTTCCCATCATTTAGGTAATTGTGGTATAGCCATGTATTAAGAAAATGATATATTGATTCAAACTTTCTCTACATAATGTGGAAAATTTATAGTAACTCGGCATGTTTGGTGTTTATTTATATTTATTATGCATATTAGCACCGGTTTATTTTTACTTGTAAAGCCTTGATTGTGATAAATAGCATTTTTATTGATTAATTTTTAAATCAATTATTAGATTATTTTCTATTTTAAACTTTTTAGGCTTGTGGCAACACCAAATATTTTCTTTTTAAACTTTTTTGTTGAATAATATGTTTTGATAAATTCGTACTCTTCAATTTTTTGTTTTAATTATAATAATTTTCTTAATAATATTTGTATAACATTTAAATATACATTATTTTCTAGCACTCAATATAACTTTGAGTCCCGTGGCAATGCCGGGTATGTAAACTAGTTTAGGATAACAGCAACAGAGCTCCTAATTTTTAGAAAATTACAGCTTGATCCTTACAATTATTGAAAATATTTAATTTAGTACAGAACCTTTTTTATTTGATGCAAATGACCAGAAAGTTTGATAAAATTAATGTGTTGAATTACATGATATGCCCTTAAACTATCCCTATTTCGCATATCTATCTCTGAACTATAAAATGTTACAAAAGTAGGATTAAACTAGTGTTTTGCAACAAAAATGCCTTCGTGATTCTCCACGTCTGTTGATAAAAATTTGAGGCTAAACCTAAAACAAGCCCCTAAACCGTAGAAAAATGAACACAAAACCCTGACACATAACCTCGTGACTTATAACCCCTTAAATAGCCAAGAAAACCCCAAAATAGCAAACAAAAAAAAACTTAAAAATAGAATAAAAAATAAAAAACACCACCAATTTTACATGCCCATCCTAAGTTAAAGCACTCAATCCCTTCAAATAATTATCGATAATATTATAGATTCTGAAAAAAAAAACGAATTTAATGCCCATATCTATTTTTTTCAACTTAAACCCCTAAAATAGCAAAGAAATTGAAATTTTGAATGGGAAAAATTAAAAAAAAAACCAATTAAACATTCTCATTCCAAATTAAAGTATCCAATACCTTCAAGTAATTATTTAAAATATTTTAGATTCCAAAAAAATAACAATGTTACTATTTTTTCAACTTAAACCCTAAATAGAAAAAAAAACTAAAAAATAGAAGGAAAAAATGAACAAACCTACCAATTCAACATTCTCATTTCAAATTAAAGTATCCGATCCCTTAAAATAATAATTTAGAATATTATAAATTCCAAAAAATTAAATTTGATGCCCTTATCTATTTTTTAAAACTTAAACCCTAAACTACCCAAAAAAATTGAAAAATAAAAGGATAAAACGAAAAAAAACCCTTCAAATTCAACATTATAGTTCCAAATTAAAACATAAAATTATTATGGAGAAAATTATATATTAAAAAAAATTTGAATTTGATGCCTTCTATCTATTTTCTTCAATTTAAGTCCTAAAATAGCAAAAAAAAATTGAAAAATTATATAATCTTATGTTTTTTGTGTCGATAATTTTATCCATAATTATTTGTATTTATTTTGGGATTTAATTTGGAATGATAATTTTGAATTGGTAAGTTTTTTTTTTCATTTTTTCCTTATATTATTAATTTTTTTGCTATTCTATGGTTTATGTTGAAAACAATAGATAAGTTAATCAAATTCTTTTTTTTTTAATCTATAATTTTATCTAGAATCATTTGAAGGGATTGAATGCTTTAATTTGTGATGGGCATGTAAAATTGGTGGTGTTTTTTAGTTTTCATTCTATTTTTGGCTGTTTTTGCTATTTTGGTTTTATTTTTCTTTTTTACTATTTGAGGGATTATGTATCACAAGTTTATGTTCAGAGGATTTTACATCTGTTTTAGTAGAGTTCAAGGGCTGATTTTTGGCATCGCCTCAAATTTCCATCAACAATAATGGAAAATCACAGACAAATAGGCATTTTTGCTACAAAACATTAGTTCAATCATACTTTTACAATGTTTGATAGTTTAGAGATAGATATGCAAAACTGGATATAGCTTAAGGATAGATAGTGTAATTTAGCCTTTTTTTTAATGAATGGATTTGATCACAAACTCAAGCATGGTGGACTACACCACTAAGATTTGAAAAGTGTTAGCTTAGTCACTGGAGATGACAACATTAACTAAGCTTAAAGTTTTAAGTTATTAGGAATCAGAGCAGATTTACATAGAAATTACGGGGGTCTTTTAATTTCTTAAGAGACTCTCTAAACTTAAGAATAACTATTTGAATGAAAAGAAATGAGTCTCTTTTACCTCAAAAACATATGTAAAAAGTGGGTTACGCCCTTCTCTTACAAATAATTATTACTAGAACAAGTCTGATTTTTGACCTCTTAACTTTCATGTTTCTTTCTACCTAGAGCTTAAACCTTTTCATCACTTACTTTTTTCTTCAAACATATGGGAAATTTAAGCAAAAGATAAAATTGAGGAACCAAGCGAGTATAGACAAAGAAGTTCAAGGGCTAATAGGCACTTTTGCTTTTATTTTTCATGAAGACATATACATTTTTCTAGACACAATTAATAATTTTCTTATTGCAATGAAGTAGTCCGACTATTCAAAATTTTCTTCTAAAAAAGCTTTTTTATAATTATTTCTTATATGTGAATTATACGTTTGATTCTTTAGTTGTAATTTTGGATTAGTTTTTTTGTATTTACCTCCAGAAAAATAGTACTTATGTCTGTATAGGGACTCCCGATAGAAAAATTCTGGATCTGCCACTGTTAGGTATAATGGAGCTAATTTTAAGTTTTAGGATTTGTTTTGTAAATCGAGGAGTTTTAGAACTTATTTACCAAAGAGAACAAAGTTTATGACCTAAAGTGTTCTTTTCCCCAAGAAGCGTCCTCCAACTAAACAAATTTACCAGCCCAGAATATTTTGGTCCTTTTCTGGTTCTTTTGTGGATGCTGTCTGCCCTTACACTTCGTAAGTGGCGCCTTTTTACCAACCAACACCAGCAGCAAAGCCCGTGACATCACGCTTATATTTTAAGGTAATGCAATTGAACTCAAGTGTTTGCATAAAAACTCTACAGCATTCTGTCTATCAGGATATAATTGGTTTCTAAAATAAATTTATTTAAATATTTTATGTCCAATTAAATACTAGTAAAAGGGATGTTTATAAGATTTTGGCGAAACTTTTAGCATTTTTTTTGCTGCTCAGAATTTTTTGTACGCTAAGAATTCCGATTTTCAAAAGAAAGGAATGAATAGTGTCTCAAACTCACATTGGAGATGTGATAGGGTAAAATACTTTGTCACTCTACCTTGGGATTAGAGGTAGTAAAACATTTAGTATTTACGGACCAACAAAGCCCGTGACATGACATTATATTTTTAGGTAACGACAATTAAACTTACTAAAATGTTTGAATAAAGTTTCTATAAAATTCTGTCTATCAAGATGTAATTTGTTTCTAAAATAAACTTGGTTAACATTTTTTATCCAATTAAATACTAATAAAAAGGATGTTAACAAGATTTTTGTGAAACTTTTAGTATATTTGGGTACCGTTCAATTGTGGAATTTTTTTTTCCATTTTCTTTTCCAAATCTCATTTAATAAAAATGTTAGCCTTAAAAATGTAGAAATTTTCATTTTTTAAATTTTGAAAAACTCGTGTATTAAAATAGATAATATTTTTTAAATATTTTCATTTTACCTTTTTTTTTTTAACCAAAAGAGGCTCCATTCACAAGAACCCCTCAAGTAGGTTTATACAAAATGTCATGGTGAATTAAAGCTAGCATGGAAGATTAGGGCAGAGTCCACTCCAAGGTTCTCATCTCCCTAATGCAAAACCTGGCCACATAATCGGCACAAGCATTGACATGCCTAGGAATCAAAGAAACTTTACAACCAAGAAAGCATGCACGGATTCTCTTTATATCAGCCACTATTGGCTGAAGCGTCCAGTCTAGGAATCTTCCTTTAATAGCATCAGCAACAGTCTTACAATCTGTTCATCCTCAAGCTTCATAATCCCAATATCCACAGCTTTCCATAGTCCCTTTCGAATTTCTAACACTTCAGCCAAAATAAGCACTTTCTGAATGGCAATATAAACCTCCCACAGAGATCAAATTCCCCTCATTATTTCTGAAGTTCTAGCTTGCAAAATATGCATATCCCAAGCCCCACTGTGTTCATCTTCACATAACTTCTACTCAGTTTTATTACCCAACCAGTGCTTTGTGTTTTTTGAGCTGCAGGCTCCTTATGGCCATGCCTCTCTTGTACTACTCAATATTCTTCCACTGCTCAAAAGCTCCTACAGACTATAGCCTGCGGATCCAGTAACTTGTGTTGAAAAATAGCTTCATTCCTACCTTTCCTTATATTCCAACATGTGTAACCAATCATAGATAGGAAAATATCCTTACTCCTTTAACGCTAGAAGAGACAACTGGCAGCTAGTCAACAATGGCAGTAATAGCCTCTCTTTGAATTCTGATATCCAGTACTCCAAACCACACAAGGCCTGTCCAATCACAAAGAAGAATAACATGTTCATCTGTCTCCATCAAACCACAAAAATGGGCAGGAAAATTCTTCTGTGTGCTTACGATTCCAGAGGTTTACCTTAGTGATTAGACTAGATTTTTCATACAGATCCTCCACATGAAGTTCAACATCGTGGGAGCACACTTCATTTTTGCCTTAACCCAAAGCTTTCAAGGGTTAGTCATTACTTGCCGAGCCATTTTTGCCTATAAGGCCTTATTAAAATCTTCCAAGTCTCTGAACCCGAGCTTCCCCATCTACTTTGGCTTAGATAAACAATCCTAACTACGCCAATGGATCTTGTTCCCCCTTTTAGTATATCCCCACCAAAAATTTGAAATTGCAGAATTCATTTTATAGTGCACCACTTTTTAGGGAATTTAAAGCGTTGCACAGGGTAAACTGGAACTGATTCACTGCCTTAACTAGTACTTCCTTGCCTGTATATGAGAGAGTCTTCCTTTTCTAGCCTTAAAGCTTTCATTAACCTTGTCCCTTTCAAATGCCAAAGGCTCTGTCTTGAACTACCCCTATATTGTTGGTAGACCCAGATAGTTATCAGCATTGGCAGCTACTTTAATATGAAGAATATTACCAATCTCAGCCTGTATCTGGGTAAGGGTAATGCTGCTGTAATAAATACTAGATTTATCCAAGTTGACAGACTGCCCTGAAGCACAGCAAAGCTCTACAAACATTGCTACAGAGCCAGACAATTTTAAGGTGTTGCCTGAAAAAAAAATAAGGGATCATCTGGAAAAAAAAAAAAGAAAAAAAAGGTGTGATATGATAGGATAGTACCAAGTCATTCGAATCCCTGCCGGAGCCCCTCTCTGAACTGCACTGGATATGAATTGAGAGAGCACATTGGTAAGTAATATGAATAAGTAAGAAGACAAAGGGTCTCTCTGCCTTAATCTTCTAGAAGGAAAAAAAGTAAGAATCTCCTTGCAGAGACTTCTTGGCCCATAGTGTGACATTGTTTCAAGTGCTATAATCTTAGGAATCAAAGATAATATAAGTTTTATTTATAGGAGCAAGGAAACCTAAGATGAAGAAAGCCTCAACAACATTAACAATATTTTCACTTTATCAATTGAGTTTTCCAACATTTAAGAAATATTTTCCACCTCCAAACTTCTATAAAAATAAAGTGTTTCATGAAATGGCCATATCTTGAACATGTCAAATTTCACACTAATTGTCATACTAGGAAAAAAAATGAAAATATTGGTATTGGCACAAAAATGATACTCATTATTAACTGAAACGCTATCGGTTTTCAAGAGAGAGAACCTTCTCTCTAGAAAGCTAGGGTTCTTGCAGAACTTGATCTGTGTTTGAATCTTAGGAGAGCTAGATGGGCAGACATCATCAAATTGCTAGAGGAGGACGAGGGCGTGGAAGCCATCAGACAGGAGCGTTGTCAGTTCAGGCGGAAAAATCGGTATGTCAGTCGGATTCTAGCCCAAAATTGACCTCTGTATTTGAGGTTCCGGAGGTCAAACCCACGGTTGCTGCGATTCGGCAATCGGGTCCACGGGTGAGAACCTGGGCTCAGATCGCAAAGGAAGGGGACCAGCAGACAAAGGGAAATGGATTGAATGTTTGATAACCTGCCAACTTTGAGCTTTTCTATGCTGACCAAGAAGATGATTCCGAGGTGTTGGAGGTCAGTGATGAGGAAATTCAGGAAGGGTGCAATGAATGGAGACATACTCTGGTGGGTACTGTGATTGGCACTGAGGTCTCCCAGGAGAATATGAGGAAATATGTCAGATCTTAGCGGAAGCAGGTTCTAGCCCCTTCAGTTACTAAATTACAATCAGGTTTGTTCCTATTCCGATTCCATTATAATGATGAGCTGGTGAAAATCTCAGAGGGGTCGATGAACTTTGTTTTTGGGAAACCTCTTTTGTTGAAGAAATGGGATCCAGAAATGAGACTTGATAGAGATTTATTTGATATAATCCCTGTTTGGATTCGTCTACCTGGGTTGAAATTGCAATACTGGTGTCCTCGTATAATGAGTCGAATCATTAGTGAAGTTGGGAAACCTTTGTTAGCTGATTCTGCAACTGTTAACAAGACGCGTTTGTCTTTTTCTCAAATTCTGGTTGACATAAAAAGGAGGGATATAGTTCTAAGTCAGGTTACAATAAAGAAACCAAATGGGGATTATGAAGTCCAACCAATTACATATGAATGGTGGCCACATCAATGTGAGAAGTGCAAAAAATGGGGGCATTGAGAAGAAGAGTGCAATCCAGGGTTAGGAGACAGAAAGATACAAATGATCAAGCCGATGGAGTTGAACAAGTGGAGGTGAAGAAGGTTGTAAGCCCTACACATGACCAGGATGTTGCTACAACCAATGGAGAGAAAAATGTTGTTCTATCAACTTCCAAAATCACTCCGGGAAAAACAACGAGCAATGTGGCTGGCAACTCCAAAGCTAAAACCTCTATGAAGAATAATCAGAAAATGAAAGGCATAATGCTTGTTAACTCTTTTTATCGTTTGCAGACTAAAATTGCTAGAGAGGATATAGGGGATCCTGGTGATGCATCTCTTTTTATTCCCCTATAATGTGGCGCTGCTGGAACATTTGTGGGCTAAATTCTAGCCTTAAACAAAGTGAGGTGCGTAAGATTATTAGAAGGTATGATATCAGTCTTTTTGCTTTATTGGAAACAAGAGTGATAAGTAAAAAATTCCGTAATATCTTTAGTAAGATAGCTAAAGGTTGGAATTACCTGAACAACTTCTGCTTTGCAATAAATGGTCATATTTGGTTGATTTGGAAAGATCAAATTCTTGATGTTACCTAGTTGAAAGGTTCTGATCAATTCATTCATGTGGAGATTCATCACAAAAATTGAGGATTAAAGATGTAATTTAACTATCATTTATGCTGCCAACTCTTCTTGTGAGAGATGTTCTTTGTGGCCTCAGTTGAAGAGCATTTCTCAGCAAATTCATGGGGCTTGGCTCCTTTGTGGTGATTTTAATGAGATTTTTTCTTTTGCTAAGAAATACACTGTTAATGAGGTGATTACTTGGGATAACACTGGACCAGCTGATTGTTGTCATAAGATTGTTGTGGCAGACATCCAAAGTGTTGGTGATTTATTTACATGGACTAACAACCAATAGGGAGATGACAGAATCTATTGCAAGTTGGATAGAGTTATGGATAATAGTAATTGGTTTGACTCTTTCCAGGGGAGATATGCTGAGTATAAGTATAAATTTTGCTCTGATTATTCCATGATGCTTGTTTCTATTGACATTAATGTTATTCCTCGATGTACTCGTTTTTGTTATCTTAAGATGTGGCATGGGAACTCTTCATACTCTCATATTATTTGGGATAATTAGGATCACCTAAGGGAAGGGGATCCTGTCACACCCCACACAAGCCCCAGCCTGTGCACCTAATGCTTTATTCAATAGAGCTACTCTAATTATCAACTTGTGTTACTTAAGTGCACCTGTGAGGGTTCATAAGCAAACTCATGACTCGGCCATGTCTTTTATTTCAAGTTTATAAAATCAACGCATAAGGCTAAGACCTAGGAGGTGCCCTAGGAGGTTAACCAATTAAGCTTATAGACATTGCTTGCATCACAAGGCAAGGTTTAAACTTCTTTTCATTAGTGTGTTTCATGTGTGCTCCTCAAGTGTGCATTCATAATGCATAGCAACCAAGAAGCCCATATCCATCAGAGTTTGAAACCATATATTTTTCCATGTCTCAGGCATTACAAGTCCAAAAGCAGTTTTCAACACCATAAGGTTTCTAGCCAAGAGTATACACAATAACATAACATAAAATTGACCTTCCATTCATAACATTTACACAAAAGTCATAAGCCATCCAGGCCTCATCTACACACATTTATATACATCATACCAGTGCTTAAGTCCTTGGAACATTACCAAAAGCACTCAAAATACAAAACCTCATTTAGTCATGCTTTGCATACTAATGTACTTAAAAATACCCGAAAGCCACTTTAAAGGTGTAGTACAAAATCAAAGTTTGTAGGAAGATTCCCATAACTAAACCCATGCTCAAAAGAGCAAACCACAAAACAAGAGCCCATGAGCACACATTCATAGTCCTAAACTTGTCCCATAAATCTACACTCAAGCATGCAAACACATGAGTTTCCAAGACATATAAAGCTTGCACTAAGTACTTATTGAGCTAGCCTTCTCGGTTTAGTACATACCTTGTACAACCGACAACTAGCTTAGCACACAAGCAAGCTAATCTAGTACATGTATAAATGGGGCATGAGTTATATAACCCAGTAAGGAATTCACTTCAGCTCTTTAGAGCTTATTTAATTAAGCTGAAAGCTTAACCTCCCATAGTCAAGCTTTACCTGCAACAAAGACAAGAAAACACCAAAACACAATATATACAATAACATATACATAATAACTAAAACTAATAATGGTTAGCAAGCACAAACAAAGCATCAAAGCACACAACTCACACACCACACACATAGTTCACTCTCGGCCGAATGCCAAACTAGCAAGTACACATAATTTCCATCAAAGTTTCATCCTTACCAAAACCCATTCCACTAGAGCTCCAAATTCAACCATAGGCTGGCCCACCCATGGTGAACTTTAGTACTTGCCATTAATAGCTAGCTAGTAACCATAACTCATAAATTCGAAGGTAAATCCATAAGCCCCTATGGCATTCTAAGCTCACTTAGCATAATCTACTATCACTTAGAAGCCAAATACCTACTTGAACATGGAACAATACCAAAATCAAGTGAGGTATAGTGAATCCTTACCAATTCTTTATGTTAAGCTCTCGGTCAAGTATGAATCTTCAATGCTGAGCTTGAAAACACAACTACAAGGTCGCCAATGGCCGAAATTCACCTCAATATGCTTGAATTCCCAATCCAAGCTCAAACCTTCAAGAATTTGGCATGAACCTAACGCTTCAACACCAAGAACAATAGTGCACTTCACCAAGAACTCGGTCAAGCTCAAAACTAGGAGCTTTGAGCCGAAATCATGTCATTAGACGAAGTGGAAGCATGCAATCCGGTTAAGTGCCAAATGGCATAAAAATGGGGCTAATGCTAGCTCGAGTAATCCTACTCTTTGCATGGCACATAATAGTCCTCCACTAAGACATACTCTTAGAATTAGGCACCCGAATATAAGTACAATTCAGCCATTAAACTTTGTTTTCCACTACTTCCATTACCAACCATTATTCTTGCACAATTTAAACCCGATAAGCCTTACGTAAGCTTACACATGATATCACACATTTTCACTTAAGCCCCTATTTGTTTTAATGCATTTATCTTACATTTTTTGGCTTGGTCAAGCACTGAGGTAAGGGTCCTGACAAATCCTGCTTGGAAAAAGATTCTGAATAATCTCAGATGTGTTAAAGCTGCTTTGTGAAAGTTGAACAAGCATCATCTTTCAGACATTTCTAGTCATGTCCATCAAAAGTAGTTGGAGCTTCTAGTTTGTCATAAGAATCTCATGCTTAATCTTGGGAATCAGAACTTATGTGGTACCTGGTTGAATCTTAAGGAGGAAACTTAAAACCTGAAAAAGGCAAAGGAGGAGTTCTTCTATCAAAAGTAGCTACTGATTGGCTTAAATTGCGAGATGGAAATACTAAATTTTTCCATTGAAAAAAGAAAGAGCGTCATACAAAGGCTTGCATTTCTTGTTTATATTCCCATGATGGGCGTAAACTTACTAAACACAAGGAGATCCAAGATGAGCTATTTTCCTAATTTGTCAATATTCTTGGTGTTTCTAATGCTTCTATTCTTGAGATTAATGACAATATTATTCTTAATGGTCCCAAGGTTTAAAAAGCTCAAAAGGATTGTAACTGCTCTCTAAAAATTCAAACCATAATTACTGAGGTAACATTAGTTATTTTAGTAATTTAATATACTTAGAATATTTAAAGCAAGCAAATTCTCGGTTTAATAAAGTATAGTGGCTTAAAAAGGACACAATTGGTCATTTAAGAAAATCGGACCAAGAAGGGCATTTTAGTTATTTCATATAGTGACCCATTTGTATTTCATAGTTGGATAGAAGATGGAAAAATATTGAATTTAAAGTATCACGGTTTTTCATGATTCACTCTCTACCCTTGTAAAATTGTGAATTGACTAAATTGTCTGTAAATTGTTTATATGTAACCCTCAAAAGTATCAGGCCTAAATTGCACGTATGTCAAAGTTGAGGACTGAGCGTGTAATTAAGGTGAAAGTGCTGCTTTTGGTCCTCGATTTTCTATTCTGTCCTGGATAAGTCTCCAACGTACTTTTGTGTACAAATAAGGGACCAGGTGCGTGACATGTGCACCTTAAGCCTACATAAATTGACTTTCTGTTATTTTCTCGGCCATCTTCTTCCTCCAGCTCCAGACCACCTGAAAGCACTCTCTCCCTTTCGTAACTCCATAGCTAAACCAAATTCAAGGTCCAATCCATCAAATTCAAGCACAATTTTCAAGTTTTTGAAGAAAAATCGAGTATGGAACCATCCCAAGCTTAATTTTCAAGTTACTTGTTCAAGTAAGTTTTGTTTTGTTCGTTCCTTATTTTTTAGCTTCTTACGACTCTGTAGCTGCTGAAAAATATGTTTCTAAGCTAGTTCTTATTTGTTTATTAAGGGAAAAACAACAAGAAAAGCTTAGGAACCAAGTTTAAGTAAGAAGGAACTTAAACATGATTTGATTCAAATGTAAGAACTAATTCGGTTCTCCCTTGTTCTTGATTAATTACAGGTTTTATGGGTTTATTAATCTGGCATTAAGTGTATTTAAATTAGTTTTTGTTAAGCTAACAAATAAGAAATTAAAGAGGACCAAGAAACATTTTATATGTGTGTTGAGCAAAAGGCTAGTTAATTAGAATCCAATGAGAGAGTTATTCCTAACCACTTAAACCATAAAGAATGTTGTAATATTGTCCTAATTATAGTTTATTTATGTAGCTAAATGATCAATTAAAAAAAAAATACTCAAGCTACTATAAAGGTACAAATAAGGATACAAAACCGAGACCATAAGGACACTGAAGTTGGTATTTGCTTGCATTGATTATTCAAGGTAAGAGATTTTAAGTTTAAATTAAAATTGATGCATTATGAATTTGTCTACAATGCATTAATTAAGGGAGTAAGAGGTGGACAAGAAGTGGCTTAAGGACTAAGTAATTAAATAGCCCTTAAGTAAGTATATGGGGTATTAAGTATTCAAGATAGGCTTTGATGCTCAATAGTACCCTAGCTAAGCTACCAAGCTTAGTAAGAATGAGCCACTAAGAACTCCTGTACTAGGGGTGAAAATAGTGGGCTCGAGCTCAGCCCCTTTGATATTCGGCATTACTCAAGCTTGAGCTCGAATTTCTCGAGCCCAAATTTTTAGGCTCGAGCTCGGCTCAAGACAGGCTTGAGCTAGGCCTGAGGGCTCGTCCGGCTTGAATGACACATACAAATCTTTAGTCTTAGAATTATAATTTAGATAAAAGAAAGAGACTGAATCTGTAATTTTCCACAGAGATAGCGAAAAAAGGGAAAATGACAGATGATATCCTAAACTTTATAATTCTTTTGCAGCTTTACCTTGATTTCACAAATCTCAGAATGGGCCATCACCTTTTTCAAGACGAGCCGAAAATGCAATTCAAGCTATAATAGCCTTATCGGGTGTGTGGGAGCGAGATCAACTAGCAGCGCAACATCCTGGTACCCAATCAACACAAACATCAAAGCCAAATAGATGAATACAGAAACGAAATTTCACACACTCGGAGACCTTTGAGTTGCTGGCGGCGGCAGAGGGGATGAGGTTGGAGTCCAAGACTCGGAGAGCTTGGTCTCGATCTTGGATCTGTAATCTTTGACAAGAACAATGTGGTCCTTGTTCTACGGGCCTTTTCATTCTACTCGATGGAGGATACGACACGCCAAACTGCATGGAGCAAGCCGATGACATTCTTGTAAGCGACGAATAGGAGGTTCCGCTCCTCAATTGTTAGCTCCGCTGCGAGGGTGGCTACTGAGATTATCGACGACAGTGGCGCTCGACATTACTACTTGCTTCAATTCGCTAACTGCTCGAGAGTGAATTGAATGGATGGAATTGGGAAAGGCAGAAAGGGACATAAGGTGGCCCTGTTAGGCTCGCGAGCCATTGGGGCCGGGTTTCTTTAGGCTCGAGCTTGGCCCCAAAAGAACTTGAGCTCATTTTTCAGCTCGAGCTCGAGCTTGAACTTGAATGGGCTCGGCTCGAAAAGTTTCAACTTGAGCTCGAGCTTGAGCTACCTGAAAAAAGCTCGGCCCATTTTCAACCCTATCTTGTACAGTGTGAGTAAGGGTAAGTAATGGCAAGCCAAGCTTGCTAAGGCAAAAGTTAAGCTCTTGTAAGAAGGACTAGGTTGAGGATGGGTTCCTTGCCATAGAACCCGTACTAGTGGTCATTAGTCAAGACCACATAACATTTTGAGCTCACGTTAAAATGTGTATATATATTATATACATTGGGTCCTAAAGTTTATTTTGCAAGTATTTAATTCCTTACTGAGAATTTATAATTCTCATTCCCTTAAGTGTCACATTGTGCAGATACTAATAGTGTGAAGCCTAACACCTACTGAAGGGTTGTTAAGCAAGGTTTTGGTGCAGGTATTTAAAGTACATGAATCTTTAATGATTCTAAGTTATTGGTTCGTAATATTAATGTACTAACTAAGAATTTAAAATAGCCTTGACAGATACAGGCAAAGTGCACAAAGAGAAGTTGTATCTCTCATTTCTGGAGCTTCTATGCTCAGGTGGGAGTTATTTTGATAGTCTCGAACTTTGTACATATTTGGTACTTAAGTACCAAGGAAATACCTCTAGTTTGACAAGTGTGCATGGACTTATTTAGTGTATATGTCTATATATACATTGTGGTTGCTTATGGATGTACATAAGTTAAGTGTTATGTGTACATAAGCTAATGCTTGGAAGTTTAAATAAATATATTTATATGACTTCAGTATGTGTTTCAAGTGTTTAATGAATGCCATGAAAAGTATTTTAAAAAGTATTATTTATTTATTTTTTTTATCATTTCTCCTCAAATGCTGAAGTTAAGCATGCATGAATTCATGTCATAAGAAAATCAGCTAGTATAAATTTTTAAACAGTGCAAGTATTAGCTTAGCCATTTACAACTAAGAATAGGATTGCTAAATTCTGATTATCCTAAAATCTTGGGAACACCCTATATTAGGGTAAGTAAGAGTTTCCCTCATAATAATGCTCTTGGAAAAGAGATTTCTAGATCTGAAGTAGAAGCTGCAGTTCAAGATATTGGTGCAAATAAGGCTCCAGGATAGATTTACTACTGCTTTCTTCCAACATGATTGGGCTACGATTGGTAATGATATTACTACTACTGTGCTCTTTTTCTTTGTTCATGGTAAGCTCCCTAAAGCTTTAACAGTAACTGCTGTTTAGTTGGTCCCTAAGACTATAAATGCTTCATATTCCAAAGACTTCAGGCCTATTGCTTGCTGCTCGGTCCTTTATAAGATGCTTGCTAAAATCCAAGCTTCTAAGCTATATAAATTCCTTCCTGATCTTGTTCATAAGAGTCGAGGGGCCTTTATTAGAGGTCGTTATATTGTTGACAATGTTCTTATTTGTCATGAGCTGGTCAGTAGGTATAATAGGAAGAATATTAAGCCTCATATGTGTTTAAAAATTGACCTCCAAAAAGGCTATAATATGCTTGATTGGAAATTTTTGAAGCATCTTTTACTTAAACTAGAGTTTCCTGATAAGTATGTGGAGTGGATATGTTATAATGGCCTATGTTGAATCTCTTCATTTTTCTCTCATTATTAGTGGATCTATGTGTGGCTTTTTCAAAAGGAAAATGGGTTTAAAACTAGTTCTTTTATTGTGCACATATGTCTAATTAGACATACTAACCCATCCCTTAATCTTCTATATATAAGGCATAAATTTATCAAAAAAATTGACAAAAATACCCGTAGTTAAAATATTCTTCTCCACAAAAAACCCTAGCTTGCTACTACTGTCTTCTCCGACACCAGTGCTGCCACCGAACTGTCATGCATCATGATCTCACCATATACGTCATATGTCATGTTCGAAAAAATGAAAAGTGTCTGAATGGATACCGAAAAGTGTCTAAAGAAATATTTAGAAGTGTCTGACCAATACGTAGACAACTCACTCTCTTCAAAAATAACTAATTGAAACAATAAAAAAGTGTCTGAATGAATGTGTAAAAGTGTCTAAAGAAATATTTAGAAGTGTCTAAAGAAATATTTAAACGTGTCTGACCAATATGCAGACAATTTACTCTCTTAAAAAATAACTAATTGAAATAAAGCAAAATGTCATAATAAAAATGTAAAATTGTCTTAATAAAATTGTAAAAGTGTCTTAATAAAAGTGTAAAAGTGTAAATGAAAGTGTAAACCCAAAAATTGTAAAAATAAAAGAGAATGTGTGGTTTGCACCGTCGATTTGCGCACAAACCCGAGCAATTAGATCGGAGATCGGAGATGCGCGACCCAGCGATGGAGTCCAGATGCTACCGAGATCGGTGACGTGCCGGAGATCGAAGATGGTGATGCGATAGAGATCAGAGATTGGTGGCATGACGGAGTTCGGTGGAGTGACGAAGAACACAAATGGCAATAGAGCAATAGAGATAGGTGATGCGACGAAGATCGGTAAGGCGATCGAGTGACGGAGATCGGTGATGTTTCAGATCCGAGGTGCGCGACAAAGATTGAAGTTCGGAGTAGTGATCGGTGAGCGGTGACGATGGCGATGAGAGAAGGGCGACGGAGATCGTACGAAATCGAGCAGCGATTGGCGATTAGTGGTGGCGAAGATGAGAGGAGGGCGACGGAGATTGAAGTTCGGAGCAGCGATCAGCAATGAGAAGAGGGTGACGGAGATCATGGGAACCTGAGCAACGATCGCCGATCAGTGGCGGCGGACATGAGAGGAGAGCGACAGAGATCAAAATCAACAGTGGCGATTGGCGACAATGAGATGAGGGTAGAGAGAGAAATAGAGTGACGACTTGAAAGAGAGAGAGAGATAGATAAACGATTTGAGAAAAAAAATTAGGGTAAGGGGTAAAAATGTAAAATCAATACTATGTCTAATTAGACATATGTCTATGATATCCATTGTAGTTTAAAACAGGGAGATCCTTTATCTCCTTTTTATTTTTCCTTGCTATGGGCTATTTATCTAGAGCTCTTAGAAAGATGTTTGATGAAAGATACATTGATTTTCATCCTAAATGTAAAAGGATTAATATTCCCATTTGCTCTTCGTTGATCATATTATGATCTTTGCCAAAGGCTCTATCAATTTAGGTCAAGCTCTTAGATATTGTTTGAATCTTTTCTCTAAAACTACTGGTTTAATTATTAATGCAGAAAAAAGTCAAACATTATTTGGTGGTGTGAATCCTTCTCTTGAGAAGGAGATCTTGTCTGAATTGAGAATGGCTAAAGGAACTTTCCCTATTAAGTATTTAGGGGTGCCTCTTGTAGATCATAGATTGCAGATTTTGCATTATAAGCCCTTAAAGGAGAAAATTTTTCATCATTTGCATAGTTGGGCTTCTAGATTTTTGTCTTATGTTGGCAGAATCCAATTGATTAAAGCAGTTATCTTCAATATCCAATCTTATTGGTTTGCCATTTTTCCCATCCTAAAATCTGTCATGGACCACTTTGAAAAATCTTGTAGAGCCTTCTGCTAGACTGGTTTTGTTTTAGGAAGGAGATTCGCAGTGGCTTGGTCTAAGGTGTGCGTTCCTAAAAATCAGGGAGCCTTGTGTATTTTCAGTTTGAATTCCTGGAATACTGTTAGTCTTGGGAAGAAGTTATGGCATCTCCCTATTGATAAAGAGAGCCTGTGGGTGAAAGGGATGCATGCCTATTGTCTTAAAGGTAATGATATCTAGTAGGTAAGAGTTGCGAATGACTCTTCTATTTTCTAGAAACACATTCTTAGAGTTAGACCTCTCTTTGTTGACATGATACATGCTGGAGATTGGGACTATGTTAAAAGTGGTAGATTTATCATGAAGCTGGCTTACTTGTATATGACTAAGAACTATGATAATGTTGCTTTGCATAAATTTCTTTGGAACTCTGGTAATGTTCCAAAGCATGCTGTGATCTGCTAGTTTGTGCTTTTGGATCGTTTATCTACAATTGACAAAATTTGCAAGTTTGCTTTTGATCAGCCCAGTTTATGTTCCCTTTGTTTGTAAGTTAATGAAACTAGAATCACCTTTTTTTTAGTGTGCTTACTTAAAGTTGGTTTGGAGATGTATTATGATCAAGTTAAAGCTTAGGGATGCTCCTTTTAAATGGAATTGCTTTTTGGTCTTGGCTGATAAGATCTGTTAAAGGGAAAAGCGTAAAATCTTGTATGAGAAAAGCTTGGTGGTTTGTATGGCCTATTTCATTTGGTAGGAAAGGAATAGAAGATTCCATAGGAAGGGGACTCATCTTCCTGAAGATCTTAGTCAGGTTATTATAGATAGTGTTCCAAATATAATAGGTCTTAATATTTCTGATACCTTTTCTTATGTTGTACTTCATCTGATTTTGCTGTGTAACACAGATGTTTAGGTTTTATTTTTTCAGTTATTTTTGGATCAGGTTTTGCCTTTTTCTTGATGTTGGCTCTTGATCTTCATATGTAAGTGCCCCTGGGCTTTTTTTTAGCAATGAAATTGTGCACCCTCCCGCGGTGCTTCCAAAAAAGAAAAAGAAAAAGAAAAAATGATACTTCACTAATAAAATATTTGCCACTTGTACCTTTCTTTTATAGATAGTGTTGATGTTGTTCAAAATAATTAAATATACTAGACATGTATCCAATATTATAGAAACTAGCTAATACAACTACAAATTACAACAATAAATTCATAAGTTTTATATAATCAGATAAAATATAAGGGGAAAACATTTTGAAATGAATCTCTTATATATTTGCCTAAGTGAGACAAAATTAGGAAAATTTTGAGAACATTTATTGAAATTTAATTGATGCATTTATTAATTAGTGCATTTACACGATTTGAGAATATTTAGGTTCTTTGAGCCCATGTATAAGACAAATTATTACATAAACTAACCTAGCAACGTAGCTTATAAGTTAATTAGTACCTTTTTTGTGCACCCAGAAACCAAAGACCGACTCCTTAGTTATTCCAATATGCACATTGGCTTGGAAATTGAAGTTATGGGGAAGGCAAGGCCATGGAGAATGATGAGTTTATTTTGGTGAACCGGATCAAAGAAAGAGAGCCATCTTGGCAATTGTTGCAACATCTATGGCACGATTCCACCATTCTTTAGCTTTATAGGGGACTTTAATGAAATTCTTTACCCGAGCAAAAAGGGGGGGGTCACATGATGATAGATTAATGCTTGATTTTAAAGAGTGCCTGGATGAGTGTGGCCTTTTTGACATGAACTATGTAGGCCATGACTTTACCTGGTCAGGTGTGCAAAGGGTTGGTGAAATAATTTGGTGTTGACTAGATAGGGTTGTGGTCTTGAAGGATTGGATGGAAGAGTTTCCGGAGGCTTCAATGAAGCACCGCATTACTTTTTTTCATATCATGCAGCTTTCACCTTAAGGCTGTGGTGGCCAAGGAGGAGAAAACAGATGGAAAAACCCTTCAGATTTGAAGAGATGTGGTTGAGATTGGAGGATTACTTGGTGATTATTGGTGAGGCATGGGGAGATGGGTTGGTGGGTTAGGATGGGGGTCGGCTAGCTCAAAAGTGGGATAGGGTAGCAAAGGCTCTGAAAAGGTGGAACTTAGTCATTTTTGGCTAGATAACGGAAAATATTTGATAGTTGGAGAAGGAATTAGAAGCAGCTACGAAGGCAACACATTATTATCAAATGTTTCATTGTGCTCAGGAGTTACGTAAATGAGTTATATGAATGGATGCATTAGGGAAAGCTACTTTGGAAGTAACGTTCCAGGGTCTCGTGGCTCGAAGAAGAAGACCGAAATACCAACATTTTCCATTCATATGCTTTGGGCTGGCAGCAAAATAATTGTATCATTAAGATTTAGGATGATTTGGGTTAGTGGATTAAGGACGACAAAGGCATTGTGTAGGTGGCCTTGGATTTTTTTCAGTGACTTTTTCAGTCATCGAGTGGCATGCGCGATATGGACTTCTCGGAGGTTGTTATGCCAAATCTTCCGTCGTCATAACTTTAAAAGCTTATGGCACCTTTCATCATCGAGGAGGTTTGTGGGGCTCTGATGGAGATGCACCCGACTAAAGTGCCAGGGCCTGGGTTGCCAAGTTTATTTTTTCAAAAAATGTGGCCGAATGTTAGTATAGATATTCTTGATTATTGTCTGAAGGTACTAAATTATGGAGCTAGTGTGTAGGCAATAAAGAGGACAAATGTTGTGCTTATATTGAGGGTGAAATCCCTAGAGACATTGGCATAAGTTTAGCCCATAAGTCTCTGTAACGTCCTCTACAAAATTATATTAAAGATGGCAGTGAAGAGATTGAAGTAGATTTTTCAAGGAATTATATCTAAAGAACAATGTGCTTTTATTAAAAGCTGGCTGATAGCTGATAATATTCTAGTGGCCTATGAATTTCTCCATAGTCTCAGAGGCAAAAGGATGGGGAAATGGACTTTTTGTGCTTTAAAGCTCAACATGTCAAAGGCCTATGACTGGGTGGAGTGGAATTTTCTGAAGGCATGATGAGGAATTTTGGGTTTCTTGGTTGTGGAGTTCATTTTGACGGTTACATACTTAGTGACAATAAATGGATAGTGATGTGGTAGTTTTACCCCCACCAGGGGTCTCTAGCAAGGGGATCCACTATTCCCCTACCTTTTCATTATGTGTACAAAAGGCTTATCTTGACTATTGAAGGCGCAGCTAGAAAGAGGAGCTATATTAAGTGTGGCAGCCTATAGAGCAGGGCCATAAGTTTCATATTTATTCTTTGTCTATGATAGTTTGATTTTCTATAGAGCAAGCTACCAAAAAGGCATTCAGCTTCATTCACTATTGCATTCATATAAGTAGGCATCTTGGCAGAGTATTAACTTTGACAAGTTATGTGTATTTTTTAACCCCGAATACTAGGGGTGACCTTCGTTTAGAATTTTTATCCATTTTTGGAGTGAAGAAATGTCAAAATGTGGAGAAGTATTTGAGCTTGCCTATATATATTGGCTAGAAGAAGAAAGGATATTTTAACTTCCTAAAGGAGCGGGTGTCCCAGTGTGTCTCCTCGTGGCACGTGAAGTCTTTTTCAAAAAGAGGAAAGGATGGACTTATAAAAGCAGTTGTTGAGTCCCTTCCTACATATACTATGTTGATGTTTGCGATTCCTAAAGGTGTTTTCCAAGAGTTGAAGGTCAATATGAACAATGTCATCATTGTGTAATCTAGTTGTAAAGTCTAAATATTACTCTTATAATTCTTTTTTGGATGGAGGGAAAAATCAAACTCATCCTATACTTGGCAAAGTATTTTGAAAGAACGTAAGATACTTGAAATGAAAGTTAGATGAAGGATTGGTTCTGGTTATCAAGTTTGGATTTAGATGGACTCGTCGATACCTGGGGTTGAGTGTTTTAAATCGTCTTTTCCTTCTGTAAGGTTGGACCTTTGTGCTACTATTGATAGCTTACTTATTGGCTCTCTTAGAAGATGGAACCTCCCTTTACTCCAGCAACTTTTTACCCCTTCAGAGTCTGAAGCTATTTGCTGGATTTTTCTAAAACAGGACATGGTAGATGATGAGTTAATTTGGCATACTTCTCTAGTGATGGTCAATATTTGGTTGGGTCAAGTTATAACTCGCTTATAAAGCTTTAGCAAGGGTTAAGGGCTGAACAAATTCAAGATTTTTCCTTGGCAAGTGGCACACAATTGGTTGCTGACGAAGGTGAAATTGGCTATTCAAAAGGTCATTACCAATACAAAATGCCCTATGTACTAGAGCCTGGTGGAGTTGAGTATTCATATTTTTAGATAATGCTTTTTCTTGCAGGACCTATGGAACGCTAAAAGCTTTTTTTGGTGATTGAAATGGGTGGGAATCAACGTTAAATTGGCTTTCACAGGTGATGACCTTGCTAGATGGGGAGGAAAGTAAGTAGTTCATTACAATGACATATACTTTTTGGCAACATAGAAATGAGGTCATCCATGGAAGTTCCCACCAATCTTTGGAGACTATCTTGGTGGGTCCATAAGTAACTCAATAACTTGATGTGGTTTAAAGGGGTAGCAACTACAGTGGCTCATCGGAGTTGACCTAGGTGGATTGCCCCACTGCTAGGCTAGTTTAAGCTTAAAACAGATGTTGCCATTAGGGTGAATGGAGCTCTAGGTGTGGGCGCAAAATGGGCGCAATCATAAAGAACCACCATGGCAAGGTTGTGGCAACGCTAGCACCCACAAATCAAGATTGGAGAGTGTCTTTTTTGGTGAATACTTGGCATGCTTGGAAGGTATGAAACTCACAGGGGACTTTAAGGTGTCTTGACTTATTGTGGAGTTGGATGCAAAAAAGGTAGTACAACCAATTATGTCCAACATGGAGGGTATCTTTGAGGTTTTCAGTCTTATTTGTGACATCGGACAATTACTCTTGAGATTGGCAAGCTGGTAGGTGCTTCGTACTTTTCGGGAGGCAAACTTGGCGATTCACTATCTTGCCCAAGATGGGGCTTCCTTGTAATGATTTCTTGTTTTGGACAAAGGATCTACCGTTACATGTTATGGCCATTGTAGCATCTGACTATTTGATTTAATGAAATATTGGAGATGCATTCCATGAAAAAAAAAATACCTTTTTTGCGCAAAAGAAACATTTCTGCAATGTATAGGATAAGAAAATATTGTATATTAAAGTGAGAAAGGAAAATGTTTTTTTTTTTTAGATTTGAAAAATATCTAAACCGGTTATTTTTAATGACATATTGAGGAAGTTGTAGAGGCTGAAGTCAAACTCTAAACTTTTATTGATATCCAACAACCACTTTACTAGGCAGTGGGGGCAATTAGTATCAATTTTTTAGTAAGATTAGAGTTCTAATCTAATGTGATATACTCCCTCCATTCCAAAAACATTTGAAGCATACGATTGTCTGCGAAGATTAAGAAATAGAAAATAATATATCTATTGTTTTCTTCGTCCCCTTAACTTTTACACATAAATAAAGAAACTTAGAAAAATAAATATTAAAATAATAGTATGAATGATAATATAGTAAAGTACTTTACTAAGTATGAAAAATATGCTATAGGAGTGAGCATTTTTATTTTTATTTTTTTTAATACAGTCACCACTATGATAAAAGTTTGAATCTATATGAAGCAAAGAAAAGATAAAGATTAGAAATATGATATTTTTTGACATGGATATTTTTCTGAGTACAAATTTAGATAAAAGTTATTTAGGTTTATTTAAATGTATCAGTTTTAGGTATTATCCTCCTCTTACTTGCAGAAAAAAAAAGCATGAATTGGAAACCAGCTAATGGTTTTCTCACTATTTATGTTTTGTATTGCTCAAATTTTTTTTTCTTTTCAAGTTTTTAAAATTAAAACAATGTGTTTTTACTAAAATTTTAACACTTAAAGCTCAGTAAAACTATCTATACCAATTTTTTTAATTTATTTTAAAAATGTTGAAAATAAAATTCTTATACTTTTTTTTTCTCCCAAAATGCTACTTATAGTTTTAGAAACAAAAAATAGAAATCCTTACGAAATATATTTTCTTTAGTTAATCAAGAAACACAATAGAAAACAAGAAACATTATCAAACAACCTGAAAGCTATTTGAGCCTAATCAATTAAGACTTAACTTATAGTGTCTATATATCTCATAATAACATAAATATGCTTCAATTTTTGAATTCGAAGTTGGAGATAAAAATCCTCAGATTTACATTCTTCAGATTGTACTTGCCTTCCTGGCTTATGCCTCTTCCTCTTTGATAAGAGATAGATGCAAGGGCCCAAATCTAGTTATCTGGGGTCTGGCCATTCCTAGAGGCCCAAATAAGCTCTAAAGGGAATTCCCTCCTAGGTGAAAACTATATCCCACAAATACAGGATAAGCTATAGGATTTCTATCCTAAAAACGAATAACCCGAAGCATACCTTAGCTATATAAACCCCTCACTAATCCTGAGGTAAAAGATTTTGGCTTTTTTCTCCTTTTCCCTGTTATTCATTACTAGAAAACTAACTTAAGTAATAGAGGGTTTCCCCCCGATAGCACATCTCAAGGCTTTGACTCTGTTTTTGCACATAGGACTTTGATCTGCTGTTCACAAAGCTCTTAGGCCTAGCTTAGCCAATCACTTTCCCTATCAATTCGGTGTTGTCTGTGGGAACCTAATACAGTGAACAAACGGAGATCACAAATGGAGAACCACAACCTACAGGAGACTGAGTAAGAAAGCCACTACCCTAAGAGGTCCTTAGGGCTCATAGGTGAATAAACACACTAAGAGGCTAACCTAGAGAATCCCATGGGGCTTCAGAGGGACCCCACAGGGGTAATGGCCCTACGCCCCTAAATGACAAATAGTTCCAGGCATTACAGGGCACTTTGTTCGAGCAATTGAGGGTGACAGTCTAGCAAGAAATCCGGAGAGCCTTACCTAAGGCTCCACAAGAAACCTCACCTAAGGCTCCAGAAGAAGCCTCTAAGAGTCACTCGGCAAAGGTACCTCGCCTAGCCCCTCCATAGGGCTAGCCTTTGAAGGCATAAACCCATATGAGATAGTCGTTCTTGGACCGATCGGATGGTCCTAGGGATATCAGTACGATCCTTCAGAGACTTGACCGGATGAAGCAGCACTTACGAGCCTTAGAACAGCTAAAGAAAGGCCCTACTATGGGATAGATGTGGAGTACCTATAGCTCCAACCTTTCCCAAAAAGAGATAATCAATGCTCCTACTCCTAAGGAGTTCCGCATGCCAAAGATTGACTTATATGACGGCCTTACGGCCCCATAAACCATCTACAAAAGTATGTTACCTTCATAAGGCTTGAAAAGGCTTTCGATGCCATCGTGTGTAGAGCCTTTAGCCCCACAATAACAGGAGCCGCCACATCTTGGTTTGGGACCAACCAAGGGCACCACTTTGCCTTATTCAGGGATTTTTCCCAAGTGTTCCTAAGACATTTCTTAGGAAGCCGGCTGACCTTAAAGACAATGGCTCACCTACTAAAAATTTGGCAGGGTCGCGATGAGCCCCTAAGGGACTATGTCCGAATATTCAATGCTAAGTCAGTACAAGGACAAGGGCTATCTCCAGAGCCATACCTGGTAGCCATCACCCAGGGATTTGCTTGAGACTTGAGAGACTAGATTAGGACTTCCAATGAGAACCCCATGCGGGACCTAGAGGTATTCCTCAACAGAGCCACAAGATACATGGATATGAAGGAACTTAATCATCCAATAGTTTGTAGAGACCACCTTAAAGCCAAAGAAAGTGGATCATGGAAGATAGGTAAATTAGACTCACGACCTGAGCCTTTGGTCCCACCCTTAAAAGAAACAACGTCAAACATCCTTTACGCCCTCGAGAAGAAGAACTAAATCCCTAGGTGGCCTCCAATGATCCCCCCCTAAGGCAAAAATGACCTAAAAAAATACTATAGATACCACAGAGATAAAGGGCATGACCTTGAGGAGTGTTGGCAACTGAATAAGCTATTTGAAGAAATAATTCAAGAAGGAAAGCTGAAAAAGTACTTGTTCAGGTGAATATCTCCCTACTGTAAACAAAAAGAGATGATAAAGCCGACAATGACAGGGGCCGAGGCCCTGAAAGGCCTTGATGTCTAATAGACTACTGGAACCCCGGTAAGGGTGGTCTACATGATCACCAAAAGAGAGGCCTCAATGGCTTAAAAGAGACAGGAGCGCAAAATTTTGCAACTCGAGGTAATTGACCCTGGCTAAGTCATAACTGGAGCTGATGGATCCTGGGTAGTGGTCTCGCACCTAAACCCACTTGTCTTTAGGGCATGCATCAACAACTTCAATGTAAAAAAGTCTACTTGGATACGAGGACCAACGTCACTGTCATTTTTTTGGCCTGATAGAAAAAATAAAGGTTAGGAAATCTTCCTTGTTGTCCATCAGTGGACCCACCTTTGGGATAGGCAATGATATAAGTCCCCAACATCGGGACCATCAAGGTTCCACTGATGTTGATAGGAAGAAATCACAATGGGGAACTTGTTTACAACTCCCATAATGCAAACTTTCTTATCCTCAATGTCCCATTGCCATATAATGCCATCTTGGGCTGACCAGCCCAGGTGCAGTTCCATATATGAGCCGACATTGGAAGCCTAACAGTGCTTTTTGTGACCCCCGTTAGGGACGCAACGATGTTTGTCAACCAAGTGATGGCATACCGAGGTTACGTGGCAACATTACGAAGGCCCAAAGAAAATGCCCCTACACCAGCGGAGTCTAAAAGACACAGGGAAGCCCTCCAGGAAAATGTGGGCAACATGGTTTTGCCTAAAGATACGGAGCTGGTAAAAGTGGTCCTTAGAAAGGCAATCAAGATTGGCAAGGACCTCCCACTTGAGGTAAGACAGATGTTCATTCAATTTCCTAAAGCAACTATAGAAAGGCTGTTGAGGTCATTACTCATAGCATGCAAGTGGAGCCCTCTACCCAACCAGTATAATAGAAAAAATGTAATATGGCACTTGAGAGACGTGAATTTGTCAGGGGAGAAGTAGAAAGGCTGTTGAAGGTCAGAATCATTCAGGAAGGGTGATACCCTAAATGGCTTGCTAACGTGGTATTAACAAAAAAGAAAAATGAAGACTGGTGCATGTGTGTTGACTATACTAATCTCAACGACGTGGGCCTAAAGGATCCGTACCCCATGCCATCCATAGACCAATTAGTTGACACCACATCTGAATTCAAGGTATTATCCTTCATGGATGCTTTCAATGGCTACCACCAAATCCAAATACACCCCGAAGATGAAGATAAGATGATTTTAACAACAGGTAAGGCCGTCTATTGTTACCAACGAATGCCATTTAGCTTGAGAAATGCTAAAGCCACATACTAGAGACTGATGAACCACATCGTCACAGATCAGATAGGGAGAAACATGGAAGTCTATATGGACGACATGATCATTAAAAGCAAAGCAATAAGCCAGCATATTGATGGCCTTTGAGAAACCTTCTAGAGGATGCGTCAGTATAACATGAAACTAAACCCCAAAAAGTGCACATTTGGTGTAGGTGTTGGCAAATTCCTTAGTTACATTGTCTCCAAAAGAGGAAGTAATGTTAACCCTGAAAAAATTGAGTTCATCCTTACGGTGCCTAATTAAGAAAAATGTCCAAAAGCTCGCTGGAAGGTTAGCCGCACTGGGACATTTCATCTCATGATTTGGCGATAGATGTAAGCCATTCTTTTGAATATTAAAGAAAGAAGTGGACTTCAAGTGGATAGACGAATGCTAAGAACCATTCTAGTAGGTAAAAATTTATCTTTGACACCTCCCCACGTTAAGACAATTGAGGCCTGACAAGCCCTTAGTATTATACTTAACCGTCACTAAAGGCTTCATCAGCACTGTCCTCGTTGGAGAAGATGGGACAGAACAGTGGCCTATATACTATGTCAGTTAGACCCTCTGGGGGGCCGAACTAGGTATCCTACACTTCACAAAGTAGTCCTCACCCTTATTATGGCCTCTTGGAAATTATGACCGTACTTCTAGACTCTTCACATCACCATCAAAATAGAATTACCTTTATGGAATATCCTATAGAAACCAGATAAATTTGATAGACTCGCTAAGTGGTGCATTGAATTAGGGGAATCTGACATCCACTACAAGCCCCGGAAAGCTATTAAGGCACATGCCCTAGCAGATTTTATGGCTGAGAAGATGCTAGGTGCGGAAACCCATGAAAGGCAAACCAAAACACCAACTTCGGAAATGTTCATGGATGGGGCTTTAAATCTTGAATGCCATGGAGCAAGCATTGTACTAAAAGGCCCGCTCAACTTAGAGGCCATGCTTATAGTCATATTTTGTTTCCTCGTAACTAACAACGCATCAGAATATGAAGCCCTTCTCATGGGGCTGCAAATGGTTAATCAGGTGAGGGTGCGGAGCATATAGATATACAATGACTCTCAACTAATAATAAATCAAGTCATGGGAATAGCAAGCGCAAAAGAGCCTACTCTTTGCAAATACCTTAGCACAGTGAGAGAGTTAATGAAGGTGTTTGACCTTGTGCTAGTTCAGAAAAATGTCTAGAGGCAAAAATACTAGGGTTGAAGCCATCTCAAAAGGATGGAAAAATTCCATAACAAAAGTACTTATAGAGCCCTTGGTCCACTTTATTCATGCTATGACACCCAAAGATGATTGGAGGGAGTCAATTGTACTTCACTTCAAGAAGGGTACATTGAGTGGAACTCTTTACGAAAAAGAAGAAAATCAAAATTCAGGCAGGACATTTCCTTATCATCGGGGTAAAGCTATACAGAAAAGGGTTCACCTCACCTTTGTGGTAATGCCTAAGTTTGCTGGAGGTGCATCGCGCTTTCAAAGAGATTTACCAGAGAAACTGTGAAGCACATATACGTGCCAACACCTTGGCCCACAAAGCCTTCAGACAATGCTACTTTTGGCCTACAATCAGAAGGGACACTAGGGAGTTCATCCGAACATGCCATAATTGCCAAATCAACTCGAGAATACAAAGGCAGCCCTTCTCCGATGCCTCTTTTGCAATAAACCCTTAGCTATTAGCCATGTAGGGATTAAATCTGATTGGAACAATCCTTATGGCTCTCGGGCAAGTTAAGTACTGTATTGTAATAGTAGACTGCTTCACAAAGTGGGTAAAATTGAAGCCCTTAGCTTTTATCATGGCCCCCCAAATCATTTAGTTTTTATGGAAGAATATCATTTTCAGTTTTAGGTGCCCCTGAGCCATCATGATATGAGCTTGGAAGGCACACTCAAGGATGACAAGGGCCATTTGAAGATAACTAGTTGAACTATGATAAAGAAGAGTGCTAAGGAGCTCACTATGTCACAAACTACTTCATGGAGGATGGGCTTGGATCTTCACATGGAGCTACTGGAACACTTAAGGGAGCATATGGAGAGGATGGCCAATTTTGGTGCTCATTTCTAGATTGCCTAGATAATCAAAACAACAAGGACCCTAAGGGCACCCGTCAAAGTACACACTTGGAACCCCCTTGAAATGTCTCATGGGTCATTTTCTTTTATAAGCTAAATCTTTGACCCCTAAAGTTTCAAGACCTCTTTTCAACACCTAATGGACGGTTTCAAGCTAATAGGACTCAAATAATCAAGCTGGAACATGAAGGCACATGTTGGACTTGGCAAATGAGTATAATGTGAGTGCCATATTTAATGTTGCTAATTTGTCTTTGTTTGAACATGCAAACTCAAGGATGAATCCTTCTAAGGATGGAGGAGTTAATGTGAGCTTGGAAGGCATGCTTAAGGATAGCAAGGTCTATTTGTAGATAACTAGTGGACCTATGACAAGGAAGAGGGCTAAGGAGCTCACTAGTGCATTCCAAGCCTTTGTCACAAGCTACTTCATCAAGGATGGACTTGGAAATTCATATGGATATACTAAAATACTCAAGGGAGCATATGGAGAGGATGGCCAAGCTTTTTTCTCACTTCTAGAGTGCCTAGACAAGCAAAACAACAAGGACCCCAAGGACACCCTTCAAAGTGCATCCTTAGAACCCCCTTGAAGTGTCTCACGGACCATTTTCTTCTATAAGTTGAGTCTTTAAGCCCTAAAGTTTCAAGGCCTATTTTCAAAACCTAAAAGAAGGTCTCAACCCAATATGACTTAAATATTCAAGCTGAAACTTGAAGGCATAAGCATGGACCCTAAAAGAGCCTATGGTACACCCGAGAAGCCTACTTAAGGGTTTTTAGGGCCAATCTTGTGTACTTACATAGTTTTCTCTAATTTCCTATTTAATTATATTATTTAGGATGTTATTAGTACCATGGAAGTGATTTTAGCCACATGGGATAAAGGGCATGCGCTAGATACACAAAACAAGTGGAAACTGTGTGTTTGAGTCCAAGTTTGACTTGGATTTATTATGTCTTTCGCATTTAGGTTTTCCAGCCAAATTTGGCTTAGGTTAAACCCTAGTTTTGGCCTATGAAAAGGATTATTTTCTATTTGTAAAACATAGCTTTTTGACATCAATAATACTACTATTTGAGAGGCATTCTTTTTGGTTCTTGGTGGACTACCTTCGTTCATAAGCAAGCTTGTATTCTTTGGTGTTCGTTGTATTTCTTGTTTCTAATCATGAGTTGATTAGGGGTGAGGGTCTTTAATCTAGTCTCTTTGGTGTTGTTTTTGGAACTTGTTAACATCTTGGATGTGTTTCTTGGTCTTTATACCAAAGGGGTTTCAATCGCATTGTCACTGACAATGGAAAGCAATTTGAAAATCAACAAGTTCGACAATTTGCTGAAGACAAAAGCATCTACTTGTACTTTGCCCCCATCTTTGATCCCCAGTCCAACAAATAGGTAGAGGTTACGAACAGAACGATAAAGGAAGGTCTAGAAAAAAAGCTAGGCAAGGCCAAAAGGCAGGTGGGTGGAAGAGCTACCAAGTGTCTTATGGGATTATTGCACAACCCCTTGACGGCCTAGGGGAGAATCACTTTTCACAATGGTTTATAGAACCAATACACTTATACCCATGAAAATATTTTTTCCCACCTTACGAATATGATTCTATTCAGAATGAAAAAGCCCTTGAAGGAAATCTAGATCTGCTAGTGATGTGAGGGTTTTCAGGAAGGCCTTTAGGCAGTGAACTGCCTTAACTCATGATCAAAGGATGAAAGGCAAGAAAATTTAAGTAGAGGGTTTGACCCTTATCCAAGCTAAACTAACTGGTAAGAACCCAAGGCATGGGGTGCTGAGGTCAAATTAGGACAGACCTTAATCGGTTATAAAGAAGCTTAGAGAAGGAGTCTATGAGTTGTCAACTTCAGAAGGGAAAAAACTACCCAGAAACTACCATGCGGACAACTTATCTCCCTATTTTGCTTAGATTATCCCAAAACTAACTACTTCATATTAAGTATTTTGATTATTTACAAATAAATAGGTACTTTTCTAACTCTCTACGTTCTTATTGCATAAAAATAAGTTAAACTTTCGAACACTTAAAAACACTTGATTAGGCCCCCATTTGCAAAGTCCCCCTACTTGTGTAAAACATCACAATAAGCCACTAAACGTTGCAACCATATGAAAAATATAAAAGACAGAGGCATTGTAAAAATAAACTTCTCATTAAAGGAATCTTTTTACAAAAGATTCTTATAGCATGTGAAGGAAGATCCTAAAAGAACAAAAGTAAAAATGGGGGGAATAAGGGCTAACAACGAAGGCTCCTAAAATTCATCTAGACAAGGGTCCTCATCAAGATCCATCACCAACGCATCCTCATTAAATGTAGAAATCCCAACTTTTCCTCATTCGGCCAAGACTTAATATCCAAGCCCAGATCCTCATAAGCTGAGAAGAATAAAAAATCAAGGCTCAGATTCACCCACTTGACCTGAAAATGGTAGGAAAGAAAGCCTTCCTTGAATTCCAGCAAGGCAATCATTTTGAGTAACTTTTTCACCTTCAAAAAAAGTGAGCTAAGCTCCTTCACATGAGCATTAGCCTTGGTCTGAAGGCACTAGTACTCTAAGTGGCCTTCAACCTTGACAAAGCCAACCTGCTTGATTCATTCCATAAGAGGCATCATAGAAGCTGCTAAGTTGGAGCTAGCTTTGCCCACGATTGTCCTCGGGGCTAATAGAGTGTACTTGTCCATCAGCAGAGTGACCTCAGCAGCATTTATCTTGGACTATGCCACCTTCAGCAAGGCCGTCAGGTGATCGGCCTCTTTTCAGGTCTTAGCTTCCTTTTCCAAAGATTGCTTCAGAGCCTCTTGCAGCTCCCCCACCTTTAACTTTAACTCCTTAAAGACACCTTCCTTCACCTCCTTAACCTCATTCTCCAACTTGAGGTCCTTCGCAAGTTCTAACTAAAGGAAGCTAGCATTCTTGGGTGAGGCCTTATTCCCCTAAACCATAGGCAACGATGGCCTACTACCAAAACTCAGACTTGTTAGCAACAAAACAACATCATAAACATAAATAACAAGTAAAGGAATATACCTGGAGAAGGCTATAGCCTATGCTCATCAACTGGCCCCCTTTCGACTGAGGGGGTGAGCCAAAAACTGATGAACCTTAAGTTCCTTAACCTTTCTAGGATGCAGTGGAAAATGTCAAATCGATCCTTAAAGATTGATTTACCAAACCCCACTGCTCATAAAGGATCAAAAACCTGTTTAGGCGTAATCCTCTTTAGCACAAAATCCCCCTTCTGTGCCTAACTCTATACAGGGATCAAGTTGCATGGCTGGAAGAGCTCACCTAGCGTCAATTCTAACCCCCCCACCTGAGCAGATGGACCCTTCTCAAGAATAACCCTCGTTGGAACCTGAGCAGGGGGAGGAGGTAGAGTAAAAGGTGCATCCTTTGAAGGCCTCAATGTCGCCTTTTGTTTCTAAAAGGCCACTAGGTATTCGATGGGAGGATTTTCTGGCGACCTTGGGTACTTCTCTGAAGCTGTTAGATGGAAACACCCATAATCAGCACAAAATGACCCTAAGTCTATAAAGTCACATAGAAAAAGTGCTCAAATGATGCCCTACCACTACCTTCGTCATAAGAAGCACCATCCCCATGAGGGCCAGTAGGCCTCATCCTCTTGTGAACCAGCTGAGCCTTTGATGGAGACTCAGGAAATTCCACCACTTTGGATGGCAGCTTGGAAAGTGGGGCCTCCGCAACATGAAACTCGTTGGCAAGGAGAATTTTGGCCTTACGAGCATTTTCCAGGGCATTAGTGACATTTTAACGCCTCTTCAAAAACTTCTTCGTGTGATTATTTATTTTTCAAAAAAGAACAACTTGGTTAGACATGATAACCATGCACCAGAAAGAGTAAAATAAATATAGCAGCCAAAGCACAACTCTTTGGTGGAAGGGCCCGCTAAGGTTTGGTAGCAACCTTGTAGGCTTTAACTAGGCTCGCTTCTTGGCTTTCATCCCAATTACAAAGGTCCCTTACTCCCGGATACAACCGATGGGCCCTGCTGATCCCTGCTCACCTAAAGGTGGTCTCATCTATATCTATGTAATGAATGGAGAACAACTCCAAAAAATTATTATTCTCAACTAATCCCCCAAACTAGCAGACCAACCTGAGAAGCGAGCGATGGCCATCCCTCCAAGCCCTTGTATATAGGCAATGTCCTGACCAAAGCATTCTGAAAGGTGTTCGTGAACTCACATGATTTTGCTTGCTCCCTCATTGTGAAGAGGAAGTGCTTCTTCCACCCTGACCATGAGTCCTTGTAGAATATGAAGGCAAAAGATTTGCTGCCGCCTTGGTTAATGGGGGCAATGTGTAAAAAGCTAGCATCTTTCTTCAGGACCAGCATGTAAAACTGGAAGAAGACTTCCAATAAGGGAGACACTCCCACTAGCTTGCAGCAGATGATGAAGTCGTTGATATGGACAAACGAGTTCGGCATTAGTTGCAATGGAGGAATCTAATAATGCTCGCAGATTTGTTCTACTAGTGAATGAAAGGGGAAGCGGAGCCCTGCTTAGAGCTAGTCCATAAACACAGAAAGCACATCTTATCTTTTGCTTCCCCCTACTAGGCCCCTATCCTCGAGGGCTTGTGCGCAAGAGAGGGCGGCAACAACGCTATTGGGCCAAAAATATCTGGTGAGATTTCTCGCCAGCGTGCTCGCGTTGTGTTAAGCCATAACCCCTTTCATTACCCCAACATTTGGGAAGAAATGAACCTGGGAAGAATCACCCCTGTCAGCGGTAGCCCCAGATAATGATTTTGCAAAAGACATCTAGAAAAACTAGCAATAGCACATCAGGGCTACCACCAACGCAATAAGGTGGCGGAAAGGTGAAACCTGAAAAGAACCCAAAGGCCAGGAAAAAAAACCTAGGTCCTCTAGGACCCCTTGGAACACCCAGGTCCTCCATCTTGCTTGTGCAAAGATCCATCTTCAAAGTAGGAAGGGGTGAGATAATAGCCTAAGGGATTATCGACATACCCATAATGTTACCGACAATTATTTTGGGGACCAGAAAAGAGGTTTGACACACTTAAGTATAACTTTTAATTTTTTTAAAAAAGTAATAATATAGATAAATTCATGTCAAACTTAATTAAAATGGATAAATGACTTAATCAATTTAGGATGGAGGGAGTATAACATACCCAAAGTGATAAGTGAATTACACTAAATCCTCATGCTCCATGGATTCGAGCTAACAAATCCAATAAATCACATATTGTTCTTATTGATTGAAATAAGAATCAAAAAGTGTTTTTTTGCATTTACATAGATAAAAGTTTGATAATTTAAATTGTTAACTAACAATAAAAAATTATTAAAGAATTTAAATTTATTAAAAGACATGTAATACATAATTGAAAGTGTAATTTAAAAAGTAATTTAAAAAGTTGATGTTAGATACATAAAAAATGACACGTCCAATTATTGAGGGATAAAGAGTAAATTTTTAAAATAAAACGGCAAACTATGATTTTACTTAAAAAGGAGCAAGAAAACAGCACATTCAAGTTGTAAATTTACACGGTTACACCCATCACCGAATGATAGACTCCTATTGAGGCCCATCACTATCTGTTGCACGAGTAATGATAACCTCTGCTTAGTTGTTCTTTTTATACATTTTTTTTTACAAAAATTTAAGTTTATAATAAGGGTGAAAAAAAATTATTTTCTAAAATTATTTTATAAAGCGAAAATATTCTATAAAATGTTCATGCCGAGGAGATTTCCCAAAAAAAATGGAAATATTTTTAAAATTTTTTTTATTTTATACCATGATTTTCTTAGCAAATAAATTCCTCTATATATTTAAAACAAGTTATGTGCTCATACTTTTATAAAAAAAAACTTTAAAATAAATATAAATTTATTCGCATTAAATACAACTTAAAAGAACCATTTTTTTTTTGTATAAAATTCTAAAAGCTCCCATGTATCATAGTCTGATTGGTCTCTAAAAAATAAGTGACACCACAACTTTTTCTCAATATGCCCTATAAAGGTATTAACATACATTTTTCAGTAGATCTAATATTTTTCTTTTCGCAGTATTCTCCGTCTTGGAGATAATTGGCATTTATGTAATTAACACTAAAATTAGGGCTAAGGTTGAAGCTTACTTCTTAGACTGTGGGACAACGACATAACCAGTGACATCCTGGCGTCTGTATTCATTGCTGAAATATTTTCACAAATCGAAACAAAAAAATATACGGACGAATCTGCAACATGTGACCCATCTGATCTCAAACATTTGTTTGTGTTCAGGATAAGGGAAATATTAATTGAAGTCCTCAATCTTGTACTCATTGTGTAGTTAAGTAAGAGATAAAAAAAAATCATAATGACTATCTGATACCGATATTTTTTTTATAAGAGATACCCATTTTTTAATTTTAATTTAAACCATTTAATAACTGTTATTCAATAAATTTAAACGACACAATATTTTTAATAAATAATAAATAATTTAAATTATCAACTTTTTCTATATATTGGGTTTCTATTCAATAACTATTGACAAGTTAGAAAAGTTTTAGAATGATTTAAAAAAGTGAAAGTTTTAATACTAAAATAGAAAAATATGACTGAATTTAGGATTTCAAGGTGTTTTCCCACATTAAGGGTATGTGCAAGTAATTGGTCTCATATAAGTGAAAATATGAACATAATTTGTTTGTTTTTATACTAACTATTCAATTTACCGGTATTTAATTAGGTGACAACAAATTGATGTATAAAATAAATTTTAATAAATATTATTATCATTTAATATTGTTCAAACGAAATATCTAGTAAAAGTGACATTTAAAATTTTACAGTTTTTAGTTGGTTATTTAATAAATGGAAGGAGATGAATGAAAGAACGTGCAACTAATGGATAATTGAGGGAACAATTTACTGCAAACGGCATAATTTAGCAACCAAAGGTGCATTTTAACGTAAAAATCATACAATAGCTAAATGCTAAAATGCGTCAGTGGCACCCAAACTTCCCCTGGTCAGATAAGTTAGTCCCTAAACTTGAAATCGGTGCATATAAATCCTCAAAATTTTTAAAAATAGGATGAGTTATTCAACCTCTAATGGGAGGCAAACATGTGCACCCCATGTGATTGACACTGACATCCTCCTATTGACCTGTGATATGTTAAACATGACAAGGATGAGAGTGGTGGGGTTGAATCTTATTATCTAAACTAAAAATGATAGAAGAAAAAGAAAAGCAAGCCCAACGTTGACCAAGTCTGACTGATCTCTGCAACTTCCATGTCTCCTTCTTGATGGGATTGCACCAAGGGCCCCAAGCACATCTCAAAACCCTCTATGGATCACCAATGGACCCGTGACTAGAAGGAGAGCAAAAAAAAATTGAAAGGACACTTCAAGGCTTCATTTAGCAACATTTTAAGGACTACAAGATTGGAAACATTGAAGGAGAGCTTAAAGGCATAAATTGGAGCATTTTTAGAGGATTATGGTCCTTGAACACCTCAAAAACACATGTATACTTGAGGTGCATACAATTTAGTGTCCATATGCCCTAGGAACACTCGGTGGACCATAAAGCTCATAGACATGGCTGGGCACACCCAAGACCTTTAGCGTGCTAGGGAGACCCAAGGGTGCACCTGAGAGGCCCCAAAGGTGGCCAACCATGAAGGGTCTTAGCTTACTAGACCTTTGCACCTTATTTCACCTTATTTCGGTTATGTAACATATTTATACATGTTTTGGCTTGGATGACAAGGCCTTGTCCTATTTTGTATGGAAAGTGTGTGCAAAGCATGTTTAGGGAGTGTTTGTATTAGTTTAGGAGTTCTAGTTGCAAACTACCTCTATTTCATTTTGTTTTAGGAGAATTACAACTCTTAAGCCTAGAAATCTATATAAGGCTGGACAAATTTATGTTTTATTCATGGTAATATTTAATAAAGTACACTACTTGAGAGTTTCTCTTTATTGTTCTTTGTGAACTTATTTTCCACACATAGAGGATTCACAAGTTCTTTGTATGTTTTTTGCTATACTTCTTGTTTCTATTCACAGGTTGAATAGGGGCGGGGGTCCTTCCAGCTCTTGGTTGTTGTTTGTGGAACTTGTTAGCATCTTAGGGGAGTTTCTTGGTCTTTTATACCAATAGGGTTCCTATCACTTCTTCTTCGTCTTTTTCTTCTTTCTTTAATACTATGAAAATATATTCTTACAACAACTAGAGAATTCCAGACAAGAAAACCCATAAAGCACAAAATCAAGATATCCATCAAGCATTCCTTCCATCACATGCTCTAAGCCTTTTCACCTTTTCTCAATCCTTCGCTTTTCCTTTACTGTCATCCGCCATTATTCTTGTTCACTTGCTTCCAAAACACAGTTCAATTCAATTAACAAAGAAGAACCACCAAAACTAATTAGGTCAAAACTGAAAACTCTACCCACCACCAATCCTAAATCCATATCAGAATCGATACAATTATGTTTATAATCTCCCAACCCAATTCAATTTTAATTTGCTCAACAAGACCCTCAAGGAATCTAGCATGTACTAGTCCATCTTAAACTCTAGCTCCAATCTGTTAGTATTGTGCCCAAAAAGCCAATCATGAGATGATTGTATTTTTGCACATTGAGTCATGATATTTTATTGAGGCATTAATCCAGCAATTATGTTTGTTGTTTTGTTTCTGCGTAACGTAATAAGCATAATTGTAACCCTAGAATAATGATATTCTTAAACGTCCCTAGTCTAGTATTATTGTGGAGCGGGTTGCAATAATACATAATGACTAGCATATGTGGAGACTAATATGAGATATCTAGTCTACATATGGGTACAAGTTGGAGAACTTGTGTACTGGACCGACCCACCATGAGAACACTTCATGGATCGTTATATGAGTGTCATAAGTGATTCTCATAGTGATCATGGTATATGTAGTCCTTCGACCTAAGATCATCAAGGTTCCCTACATGTGAGTCACATACTTTGATACTTTCCTTTGTTGCTCGTAACTGAGTGAACTTGAAGGAGGTCATTGGGTATGTCACATATCATGCGGAGGGATTTGTATGATCAAGATGGGATTTGTCCCTCCTATGTAACGGGAGTGATATCTTCGGGCCCCTTGATAGAGTGAGACTTAGAAAATGCATGGCCATGCTCGGATGAGTTGATATATGATATCAATGTCATCAGTTTAAGTTGGTCTACTCGGTAATCAAGAAACCAAAGATTGGGCTATACGAGAGTGACACATTCCATGTCTCGTGCTTAGTCTTGATATCTTGGACAAAGGGACAATGGCATATATCGGTGATGATCATAAAGGTTTAGTCGAATCACCGACAATCTTGTCACTTGGGTAGCAATGATGTGTTGCTAGACACCGCTCATTGCTTATGATCATAAATGTGATTTATGATCATTGCCAACATGGCAAGAGCCTATTGGGTCGCACACATAGAGCTATTTGGATCATTAGAGTGCATGGGCTAATTATTTGGGTTATGGTTTCACTTTAATTTCGTATTAATAATGGGCCCAAGAGTTGAGCCATTATTAAGCCCGAAATTAAATCCTAATTGGATTAGGGCTTTGAAACCCATTAGGCCTGGAAGTTGAGTCTCACTATAAATACAACTTTTAAGTGAGAAATTCGCAGGTCTCCTTGCCCTAGCCTCCCAAAAGGACAGCCACACTCTTCTCTTGCAATTCCTTGGAGGACGCAAGCTAGCACTGCGTGCGCAAGAGAAACGCATCTGCCGGGACGTGGTGGAAGCGTGGTGATCCCGAGAGGCTCGTGTGGATACCATAGAGAGCCTGAACACGTCAACTGTTCAGGTTTTGTGATTCGACTCTACAGTTGAGTGAGAGATCTCAACCGAAAATTAGGTATGAAATTTTCGAACACCCGGTTTACCCCGTTTCACTTGGATCCTGGAGGGTTTCGGTTAAATTCCGCTGCGCTGTTTGGCTCCCGAAACCCAACACAATCCTCAAATTCTAGATACCAATGGTGTTTTAAGGGGTCAATCTTGGTACTCCACCAACCAAATCTTGTTAGAAGTAGTTTTCCGCTACAAGATGATGTTTTACCCTTGTTTGACCAATGCTACTTCCACTACCTTCCTTCCCTACTGTGCAACAAGGTGATCCCAATGGCCACACATGTTTTCTTTTGTAGGCGCAATAAGGCGGAGAAAAAAAAGTCATCAGAGGGATGACCATAAGTATTGCCAAGACTCATGGAACAAACACAAGCTCTTGGATATCGATTTCACCGGAAGAACTACAATGACCCAGTTGATCTAATGGAAATTTCATCAGGTGATTTTTTTTTTTTTTGTTAATTTGAATAATAAGATTTGATTGACCAACCCCTTTTCTCTTGCCACTCCTATCCCAATCACATTTGACCTATTCCATGTGAATACTGAGCGGAGGATGCTAACGTCAAGTAACATGCATGTGCATATTTTCTATTACCAATGAACTAACTCGGCCTATTCTTAAACTTTGAGGGTTCATGTGAACTGCGCTCCAGATCAAGGACTAACGCATCCAAATAGGGTAAGTTTGGGGGCCCTCGGCGCACTTTGGCTATGGCTAAATTATTAATACTCCAATTAACTAAGAAACGAAGGGTAAAAAAGAGAAAAAGGGGAACAACGAGTTGCACGTGGGCAGGCAATTCCAAACAAAAAGGTGGGCTCGTGATGGTCTTTCACTCTTTTGTTGTTTTCAAATCCGGCGTTCTGTTGTCTTCGATTTTTCTAATGGTTATTGGCATCAGAAACCTTGGTTCGGTGAGAGGCGGCCGGAGCTGCATCAGAATGACCATGTTGACTAATAACTCATTAAGGGCCCGACTTTTTCTGGGTTTCCGTCCCACGTGTCTTGCGGTGACTAGAAGTACCAATACCGTTTTATTTTTTAGTGGTACATTACAGTATTGTTATGTTATTTCTGTATTTATGGTATATTGGTTATATATATATATATATATATAACATATGAACATAAGTAATTATTGAAAATGTGTGTGCGTGTGAAGTGTATATGACATATATATAGATTAAATAAGAGTTTTTTACAATAACATGTTTTATAAAATAAAATATAATTTTAAGGCATAGAAAAAATAAAAATAAAAATAAAAAATTCTTTCGAACATAATTTTTTTTTGTTATACAAGTGATGAATTAAACATAATAATTACGTATTTACTTAAAAATGTCAAAAGTTATAAAAAAAGTAAAAAAAAGGTGCATTTTAATGGTTTTGAGATAATGTAGTACGACATAAGACAACTAAGGTACCCAGTATTAGTTAGTACTCTCCGATACAAAGGATGAAATGAAAACACATCATTTTTATACCCTTTTTTTATTGGTACAACCGGTATGAGATGATATCAATTGGTATGATACAATATTTAAAACCATGACAATTTCTCTTTTAGTAGTTTTTATATGGAGTGCTTGTTATGAAATTTCTCTCTTACCAAAAATGTTCTCTTGATGAATTTTCTTGCTTATCGTGATTCTCTACCTTAAAGGTTCAATATATTATTTTTGTATTATAGGCCTCTCTATCTTTGAGCCTTTTCTTCGTCATAATGGATATGTATTATGGGCTATTAGGCCTAGTGGTGCATAATGGGCCCGACCAATCTAGGACCGGCAAGGCCAAACTAGTTACATCAGGGCTAGACACAGCATGCAAAATTTGTGTTGGGCCTAGGTTGGGCTTTTTGAATTTTCTATTTTTTTAAAAAATATTTGGTAAATTATGATTTTAGCTAAAACATCACCACAAGCGACACTTATAAACAACTTAAAATGGGCCTTACATAAAAAAAATAGTGAAATGTTCAAAAAAGAGGTGAAAATAAAACCTATGATCTGTGTTGAACAATATAATCAGATCAAATACATACTAAGAACCAAAAATAGAAACCTAAGATGTGGAAGCATCCTTATCATCTTGCACCCCATCATCCGAACTCATTTGGTCTTGCCTTTTTAAGGCAGCAAGACCACAGTCACAGTTGCACACACAAACTTCCACTGCTTCTAGAGCCAATCTCGCCCATTTCTCTGAAATGATTTATTTTTTGGCACTGAAAGTAGACTTCGATGTGACAATGAAAACCCGTACAGCTAGAATCCTTCACAATGAAGGATAGAATAAAAAATCTGTTAGTACTCACTCTCCACCACTTCAAAATATCATCCTCACCTGTCTCAAATGGGGTGTAGAGGTAATCATCTGCTTCATGTAGCTTAGAGGATGTGGGTCAAGGATGCTTGAGCAGTTGTTCCACGGTGTTAAATAGTGTTAATGATAAGGAGAATGAAATGCCACCAGTGAAGAAAGTAGTAGTTCTTACCATGTCCTTATGGCAAAATGAATACTGCTTGTATAGCTCCCGCATGTTCTTGTCAACTTCAACTGTCATAGCTAAACGACTCATATGCTCCATTTAAAAAAAATAAACTATAGTATCCCCTTGATAAAGATAATGTGCTTGAAATTTTCATGGTTAAGTCAAGTGCAAATGCAAGTAAAAAGATGGGGGAAATATTAGAAAAATATGTAACCCAGCTATCCTTCATTGCTTTGACAGTGTCTTTTAAAAATGTATCCATCATGTACTGTTTCAAAACATCAATGTTTTCCAAATATGTCAAGACCTTGTGGACAATCGAATGGTAAGTATCAGAGAAAAAAATAGTTGCCTCATAAAAATGTTATAGTAATTGACAAAGTTTGTAACACTTGTTCCATATTTCAGCCATAAGAACTTCCTTACACCCTTTTAAGTTCAAAAGCACACACAACAATGGTGCAAATAGATATGCATCTATTACCCACTCCATGTTAGTCTAATTATGGTGCCAAAATTGTGCATTTAGACTCTCAGGATTGGTAATGCTTTGTAGGCCATCAGAACACTACAATTAGTGTGCATACCCAAGTGACTCTCTTGGGCACTATGTAAACACATGTATATTGGCCCAATCATCACACATATATTCACATTTCATGCACACCATGGCAGCAAAGAAGGAAAATACTAGCACAAGTCTTAATCTTGGCTACCACACATTATGCAATCTTGTTAAGTTCTAGTGACCAGCCAATGCACCTATAACTTCCACTAATAAGCTATATTATTTTAGCCATGTACCCCTCTATTTTCTTTGCTCCATTATAAATTAGATACTTAGAGAAAACCACGAAATTTTTTTTTACATCAATAACCCACCTATGGACCAAGTTATGGATTTTTTGAAGTTGATTACAAAATTCTGATCAAATGAATAGCAACTTAGCCAATTTTACAACATCATATCTTTGGGTACAGGGCTCCAAATTCAGAAATTCCAAATCCCAATTCAAGCTATATATGTTCCCTAAGCGTGGTCAAAATTTCATGCAAATATTACTTCTACACACGGAGATATAGAACTTTAAGTGCAAAGTCAAAATTCTGATCACTTTATGACCATTTTGCCCATACAAAACTTCATAAGTGTGCAAACACTTCATTCACAATGGGAAAGCCCTCCAAGGCTACCCCATATATGTCCATTACACATAGGAAATACATTCCCTTGCATTTAACAACCCTTTGTGGCTAAAACAGAATTTACAAGTAAGCAGCCCATCATTCACATTTAGCCAACTTTGCACCACATTACTTACATAGCCAAAACATTACTCAAATATTCACATATGTTAGTGTTATGCCCAAAAGCCAATCATGAGATGATTGTATTTTTGCACATTGAGTCATGATATTTTATTAAGGCATTAATCCAGCAATTATGTTTGTTGTTTTGTTTCTGCGTAACTTAACAAACATAATTGTAACCCTAGAATAATGATATTCTTAAACGTCCCTGGTCTAGTATTATTGTGGAGCGGGTTGCAATAATACATAACGACTAGCATATGTGGAGACTAATATGAGATATGTAGTCTACATATGGGTACAAGTTGGAGAACTTGTGTACTGGACCGACCCACCATGAGAACACTACATGGATCGTTATATGAGTGTCATAAGTGATTCTCATAGTGATCATGGTATATGTAGTCCTTCAACCTAAGATCATCAAGGTTCCCTACATGTGAGTCACATACTTTGATACTTTCCTTTGTTGCTCGTAACTGAGTGAACTTGAAGGAGGTCATTGGGTATGTCACATATCATGCGGAGGGATTTGTATGATCAAGATGGGATTTGTCCCTCCTATGTAACGAGAGTGATATCTTCGGGCCCCTTGATAGAGTGAGACTTAGAAAATGCATGGCCATGCTCAGATGAGTTGATATACGATATCAATGTCATCAGTTTAAGTTAGTCTACTCGGTAATCAAGAAACCAAAGATTGGGCTATACGAGAGTGATACATTCCATGTCTCGTGCTTAGTCTTGATATCTTGGACAAAGGGACAATGAAATATATCGGTGATGATCATAAAGGTATAGTCGAATCATCGACAATCTTGTCACTTGGGTAGCAATGATGTGTTGCTAGACACCGCTCATTGCTTATGATCATAAATGTGATTTATGATCATTGCCAATGTGATAAGAGCCTATTGGGTCGCACACATAGAGCTATTTGGATCATTAGAGTGCATGGGCTAATTATTTGGGTTATGGTTTCACTTTAATTTCGTATTAATAATGGGCCCAAGAGTTGAGCCATTATTAAGCCCGAAATTAAATCCTAATTGGATTAGGGCTTTGAAACCCATTAGGCCTGGAAGTTGAGTCTCACTATAAATACAACTTCTAGTGAGAAATTCGCAGGTCTCCTTGCCCTAGCCTCCCAAAAGGACAGCCGCACTCTTCTCTTGCAATTCCTTGGAGGACGCAAGCTAGCACTGCGAGCGCAAGAGAAACGCATCTGCCGGGACGTGGTGGAAGCGTGGTGATCCTGAGAGGCTCGTGTGGATACCATAGAGAGCTTGAACACGTCAGCTGTTCAGGTTTTGTGATTCGACTCTACAGTTGAGTGAGAGATCTCAACCAAAAATTAGGTATAAAAATTTTTGAACACCCGGTTTACCCCGTTTCACTTGGATCCTGGAGGGTTTCGGTTAAATTCCGCTGCGCTGTTTGGCTCCCGAAACCCAACAACATACTTGTCTCATTTTACATACACTATATGTGCATGCATACATGCACTACATAATGATCTTAACTCAGCTAAATGCACACCCTCGATTACAAGACTACCTGAGACACAATGGACTCCAGAACAGGAAGTTGGACAGCTGCTGCGCAACACAATAAGTACTATCACTAAAAATACTAAAAACTCTCCTAAAATCACCAAACTTTCCAGATCACAACTAGACATATGGAAGTTCAAGTACCTGAAAAGTTAGGATAAAACTCAAACGACAAATGTTAGTTTGAAGTTGATCTTTCAGTTGGACCTGAAATGATAGAATTGAGGGGAGTAAGTTTTATTGAAAAACTTAGTAAGGGTAGCACTTGAATTCAATAGGCAATGTAATCAACATTAAAACCTGCATCCAAAGACACTAAAACACAAAAATCACAATGTATATATACAAGATATAGCAACCTAATGCACAGCCATTCACAACCAAAGAACACATGAAATATGGCAGCAACATATACCATAGGTTAGTCCATAAAACATGCAATAAACTTAAATAAATCACTATGGCAGCCTTTCTCAAGCTAATGCTTGGTCTTAGGAGGATTTTAATACTAGTTAGTACTAACTTTGGACTCTAGAAAGCCTAATTTTTGCTGCCATCACTGTGCACTTCACACTAGGTCATAAAAGCTTCAATAAGTGCACTCCCCTCACTAAGCTTGGTTCATTAAGCTCATGGTTCTCTTCCAAGCTTAGCCCTAGCTCCATGGTTGCTTGAAAATACCAAAAAACAACCAATGAAAGCAAGAGAACCCTTACCTTGATGGGTATGCTAAAATTGGAGCTTGATTATAGGTGCACTCAAGCAATAACACCAAATAGCTTCCAATTGTACTTCCTTGACTTCAATTGCAAGTAGTTTTGAGTTTGAAGGTGTGGTGGCTATGAAGGAAGTGTTGAGGAGAGGGCTGGCTTTCTTTTTTTTTTTTTGGTAAAGGCCAAAATTTGGGAGATATAGTCAAGAATGGACACTTATATGGTCTTAACTGCATGAAACACACTTAACAAGCTTAACCAAGCTTTATGTCATTTTCCTTGCTACAAGACCATGGTTTCTTTACCTTAATCTATGGGCCCACATTTGACTTCTTTATCCCATTCCATAGTAGCCCCTCCTTATGTGGGATAACCCCATAAAACTTTCATTTGAGGCAAGTTATAAGCATGGACAACCAAAGGCACACAATAAGACACTTGAGTCCTTAAAGCCTTTTTATGTTTTCCTTTGTCCATACTTGTCTTCTATAAGCAATTTGGTAATCCAATAGCACTTTTATACCATTCATATCCTTCCCATAACTCTCCAAATCTCTTTTGTGAAAGTTTTGCAATTGAGTACTCGAATTTTCAAAATCTTACAAAAAAGTCCATAGGTTGCTTGATAAACAAGCAATCCTTAAGGCTTTTCCTGGGGACCAAGTTACTAACTTAGAACACTTTTAAGGAGATGTTGATCATGCCTTTTACCTTCAACACTTCAATCACTATGGTGAGAATTACACAATATAATGATTTTTAGCCATTATGACACACTTGTAATTCTCCTATTTTTGTGAGGTGGTAACAGCATTGATCTATCAATATCTCATATGTGGGATTCCACTGTGTAGGACAATTAAGTTTAACAACATTTCTAAGAAAACAGTTAGTTGTTTTCAAGTCAATATGTTTTGAATTCCTGACAAATTTGAGTTTTAGACTTCAAATACTAAAATGTGCTATGGATTCTAATGATTTTTGTATACAAAAGTTCAAAATGTGACATAAACATCTAACATGGAAAAAAACACCATTCTAAGGGAGTTTTAAAAAAGTACAGAGTTATTAGGCAGACAAATGATTATTTCATGCATTGTCAAAATTAATGAAGAAAACTTTGTCAACGTAGTAAAATTCACGCAATATATCTAAAATGCATTGATATATATTGTTATTACCCTCCTAGTGAGAAGCTCGATAGAGTGAAGTAAAATAAATTAAATTCAAGTTTGGAATTTTATTTTAAGTTCACATAGCAAGATTAAGTAAGTTAGTCAAGTTTTACTAAGTTCCAAAGAGTTTATGATACCAAAGGAGGCACAAGGGAAAAAAAGTAACTTTGCATCATAAGGTGTCGGGGCAAGTCCCAGGAGTTAAAAATGTGTTTTGAAACTCAATCCTTGCTTAAAACCCAAAAATTAGCCTAAGTGCTAGAGATTTGACTAAAGTTTGACTTTGGTTACTATTTGAGGAATGGGGCTTTTTGTTAATTTAAAGAAAGTTTGGTAGAAAGTTTGGTGGCATGGTTGTTTAATAGCTATAAACTTGTGGAAAAAGTGGTTATGGCTGCTACCTTTGCTTATTTCTACTTCTCACCCCGAGCTCAGCCTTGCCCTCCCCATTCCTTCTTCAATCCTTGCCCAAAATCAAGATTTCTTGGTGGGATTTGAAGGCTAGGTTTACTCGTGAGGTAAGCAAGAATTCTTGGTGTTTTCTTGTTTGTTTGACTAATTGATGCTTGGGTTTTGCTTGACTAGCTTTGTTTTGGTGCCATATGCTTTGATTTACTTGGAACCTAGGTAAAAATTTGAGGGACTTTATTCTTTGGTGAAGGGTTGCTTAATTCTTGCTTGTGACTTCAAATTAAGGCAAAAGATTTAGAGTTCCAAGCTTAATTGATGCTATTGAAGTGTTGTTGCTTGTTGGATACAAGCAGTTTTGGCAATAACATTAGTTAGAGGGCAATGTTCTTCATGGTGGACTAGGTGCTTGATTGAGCTTGGCATGATGTTTTAATGCATCATAGTTGTGTTTGTAACGGTGCATTGTGGCTTATGCAACATGTTTTACAGGTATTAGGAGTTGGAAGCCATTCCAAGCGCGTTTGGTACACATGGGAGGTTTTTTCAAGGTGCTTATGGCACAAGCTGGATTTACTGGGCACAAACAAGGTTGGTGACGCATCGCCAAGGTTGAAGACAAGTCGCCAAACTCCTAAAAAATAATACAATGTTGTGCAATGTAGGGACATGTCACCATAGATATAACGGCCAACAAAACTAACTTTTACTAGGGAGTTTGAAGGGAGATCCAAGGGCTGTTTAAGCTGCCTAAAGAGGTGTCGTGGTGGTACTCCAAGACTTCCAAAGCTCCTCTGAGTCCTAGGTTATAACGGGCCATAATGTAGTACTATTAACTTGGGTGTAAGGTTTAGTACCAATGAAGACCTAGCCATTTCTTTGGGTATGAGGTTCTGGTCTAGAGACCGTAGTGCACCTAGTTGGTTCCTCGGAACCTAGTTGAAATTGATCCAACAATAGTACCCCTTTACAACATAAATGAGGTATAACTAGTGAAAACTTCACTAGTTAGGCTAGTGAGCAATGCTTCCTAGTAGGCAAGGCTTTGCCTTATAGTTTAAGGACTAGGTAGAAGACAAGTCCCAAGGGACTGAAACATATGCACATAGGTTTAGGGTCACACTGTATGAGCTCATAGTAGAATACATATGCTTATATACGTGTTATCTTTAGTGTTTTCCCTTGCAGGTTGAAGATCCCTTACTGAGAATTCTCAAATTCTCACTCCCTAGTTTATGTTGTGTAGATTCTGATGCCGTTGAGCCCGATAACTGCTAAGGGTTATCAAAGTAGTCTTTTGCTGTAGGTACTTTGTTATAAGAATCTTTGTGATTCTAGTTCTTTTATTTACTTTTTGGATAAGTCAAGGTACTAACTATAGTATTTTTTGCCGTAGAGGCTACCAAGCACGTGGAAGGACTTTTTAGACCCACCACTAGGAATTATCTCTAAGGTGGGGTTTAGAGGATCTCAGTTGGAAGGCATGTGTATATTGTATGCATAGATGCCTCTAGTGTTTATGGATAGAGTAAAAGGCTCTAGGGTTGCTCTTGGATGAGGAGCATTAGTCTTCTTTTGTTGAATGCCCTTACACGGTTATTATGTGTAGCTATGATGATACAAATGATGGATTTATATGCTTTGGCTATTTGAACTTTGGTTTCCATGGCAAAATGCCTAGGCAATGTAATTGATTTTATATATTTTCACTTACTCAAGTCAAAGTGAAAAATTGCATGCAAGCTTGCATTCCTGGGTTAACTAACTAATGACATGAAGTTTTAACAATGGTGCATATAAATAACTGGCCAATTGCAACCAACGGGAGACCCGTTCTCATATGTTTCCTGGGCGACGCCAAAAAGGGCCATTTCAGTTTGGTATTAGAGCCTAGTTCATAGACATTGGAGGATGAGACTGAGATCTAGTTTAAAGTCCATGTGCTAAGATAGTTAGTACTAACTAAAACCTATGGAATGTCGTTTGGCTTTGGTTGTAGGTTGTTGTGGTTAACACTAGGTTAGGAGCTTTAAAGGGAGCTAAGGAATCTGGTGAAGGTTATAGTGATCCGGTTATGGCAGGGTTGGATGAGATATCTAGGGTGTTTTAAGGGATGACTCAGACTTTGGTACTGGTGGCATAAGGTATGACCAACATTCTGAATAAGTTGTTTCAAGACCAAGAAAATGAAGGAGGCGTTCAAGAGGAAAATGAGTAAAGGAATGATTCACCTTGAGGTCAAAAGAGGCATGCTAACCATCGATAAATGCCTAGGGCTCATAAGAGGCAAGATCATGCTTATGAGATGGTTGACCCACCAAGTTTTCCTGGGTTAGGCGATAAGGCAAAAGATTGGTTGAATAGGATGAATCAGCTTTTCACATGTGGAGGTTATAAGACGGAGTAGAAAATGGCCTCAGTACATTTATTTTTTAGAGGGAGGCCTATCTTATGGTGGGATGATGTCCTGGAGATGCTAAGGGAAAGTGATGGAAATCAACAAAAGCACAAACAAAAGGTGCTCAAATGGTCAGACTTTGAGAAGGCTTTCTGAAAAAGTACATTAGCAAAATGGCCCAAGACCAAATGAGGATTTAGTTTGAGAATCTCACTAAAGGAGAGATGACTATAAAGGAGTATGAGCAACGCTACAATTTACTCATCTGATATGCCCCCTACATGGCTAGAAATGATAAGCTTAAGGCCAAGAAGTTCTTTTAAGGCCTTAAGCCCACACTTCAGAGGTATATGGCGATGGTGGATATTCAAAGCTACCGTCAATTGGTACAAAAGGCATTGGCCCTAGAGAGGGAGATCAAGGACACAAGGACTCAAACCAAAAAGGAGGAGGTTGAACCATCCAACCTAGGAAAAAGCATTGGAAAACATCTGATGGTGAGAAAGGCAACCGAGATCCAAGAGTCTGTCAAGATGAAGAAAGGGGGCTTGTGCCCTAGGTGTAGAAGGTTTCATGGCTCTAAGCCATGTACTTTGGGAATGAACATTTGTAACAATTGTGGTCGATGTGGTCATTGGCGAAGGAATGCCCACGGGCTCAACCCTTGCTGGGTCCACCTAGGAATCCACCCCTTGCATTCCTTATCATAAAAAATCAACTTGGTGTGGCTGCAGTAGTAGTTCAGCCGAGGGCCTTTGCCTTGGCTAGTCAGGTGACCAGGGAGCCAACCACCGTTTGAGGAAATTTTACATTTTAGAATAGTAGCATTGAAGTATTGTTTGATATTGGTGTTACTCTTTTTATGACATCATTTACCTGGGTAGATACATCAAAATTGCAACGTGATATTTTTAATAAGATGAAACTCATTAGGACTGCAAGGAAAAGTTTTATTATGACCAATGAGTTGGTTACTAGGTACCCATTGTAATTAGGTAACCATGATTTCACTTGTGAGCTGTGGGTTATAGACTTTAGGTCTTATGACCTAGTGTTGGGAATTGATTAGCTAAGTAAGCACAAGGTGCATATTGACTGTGCTAGTCACTTAATCAACATTACAAATGCTCAAAGAGCTAAAGTGACTTGCACAGGAGGGCTAAAGATGAGCGCTAAGAGTTTGTACCTTAAGTTCATGAATTCTTTCCCTATAGTCAATGAAAAGGAATATTATGCTTTGAATGAGGTGGCCATAGAGAAGAAACTTAAGAATATCCCAACAACAAATTAATTTCTTGAGGTGTTCCCAATTGACTTACCCAGGTTACCACCCAGCAGGACACCGACTTTTCCATTCACCTCCAGCTTAGAGTAGAACCGATTTCGATACCACCTTACTGAATATCTGTGACGGCCCTCGGAGCTATAAGTCTAATCAGCCAAGTAATTAGTTAATTTAATAAATTACACTTTAGATAATTTATTTGCAAACTAAGTCTCGGTAATTTAGGATCCAGTAGTTAAAAATGAATAAAATTGATCATTTAAGCAAGCCGGGCCAAGAGGGGTATTTTTGTCATTTCGCATAATGACCCGTTTTTATTGCACGGTTGAATAGAGCATGAGAAAATATTAAATTTGAGGTATCACGGTTTTTCATGATTTCCGCTCTATCATCGTGAAATTTTAGATTAACTAGATTGTTCATAAATGGTTTAAATGTAACCTTGATAACGGTTGAGACAAAAATTGAATATAAATAAAAGACTGAGACTGGCCGTGTAATTAATTCTCTGAAGAAACTAGGCGCGGCGTAATACCAATTTTAGTACTAAATTTTTAGCGTTTTTTCATTTAAGGGTCAAGTGTTAAAACTAAGCACTTAGGCCAGCATGCGCCATACACATGCTAGCTTACTTAATAAGCTTTATTAATCGGCCAACTTGTTTTCTCCCTTACCCAAAAGCTCCAGCCAGCCAAAAACCTCTCTCACCTTCGAACCACCATAGCCAAGATCCTTCCAAGCTCAATCCACCCAAATTCAAGCACAAATAATCAAGATTTTAAAGGGAAATCAAGTTTTGTGCTATCCTAAGCTAGGATTGCTTGCTTCTTGTCCGAGTAAGTTTGGTTCTATTATTTCCCCTGTTTTTGAGCTACAGTTTAAGTCTGTAAATTCTGGAAATTAATGTTAGACTTAGTTTTTAAGAGAAATCAAAGGTGCTCAACATGTTTAAAGGTGTTTATGAGCTTATCCATGGTTAATTTTGCTCCTATGGTGTAGTTTTCATCATCTTTGAATTTATGGCACTATTCATGCGATTTTTATGGAATAAATCATGGCTGGGATTGTTGTTTGATATGTTTCCTAGCTTTAAGAAGTAATTTGAGATGCCAATGAGCTAAAAACCCAAGAGAACTAAAGTTGGAATTTTGGTGTAGCTGAAACCGTGAGTGTTGAGTTAGGTGTGGTTTAATTCTTTTACAGCCAGCCATAATTTCTTGTTCTAGGGATTTTAGTAGCTCACCAAGGGTGTTATCTTGTTTATGAACTAGTTTTTGAGGGCTAAGAAGCAAAGGAACATTTATTTGGAAGTGAATTATCAATGAATGCCATGAATGTGCATTATATGGTTGCTGTACTTGTAGTTACTTCCAAGAATAAACTGTATTATTACAGTAATGTTGGTGGCTTTTGGTGGTGATAATCTTGCTTATACACTAGCATACAAGGCATAAAAAATGAGATAGCAAGATTTGGGCTGCATTTATACTATTAAAAGTGTAAAGAACCACAAGATAGGCAAACCAGAAACAGAAAATTCTGGGCAGTTGGTGGTTATTTCAGGGGCTGTTTTCAAGTGTTAAAATTGATAAATTGTGCTTAAAATGGTCAATATAGGTGCTGGGAATAAGCTACTAAAAGAGGACCTAAGTTTGGGTTGAAACCGAGATAAAAAGGCTAAGTGCTTGAAGCTTGCAAACTAAGTTATCTAAGGTAAGGGTTATTTAATTTATATGCTTATGTGCTAAATAAATTTGGCCAAGATACTTGTATATCAAGTGGCTGAATTATTGATGAATTTAACAAGCATGTAAATTGAGTATTGATGGCTATTAAGAAGCTTATATGATTGGGTTTGGTAAGAAACCAAACTATGAAGTGCATATGAAGTGTATAAGTGCATATTTGTAAACTTCAATGTATAGGCAACATGGACCTTAGTATGGTCTAATTTATGGAGGGTATGATGGTTTGAGAATCTAAGATACCTAAGGTCACCATGATGGGCCAAGGCTTAGGTGAACCTAAGAGGGGGGAGGTGTCCTCAACCACTCACAAAATCTTGGAATGCTAGCACTAACACATGCATTTAAATAAGCAAATAGTTCATTCCTGTACATAAAATAAGGGATTTTGGCAAATACTAAGAAGCTTTCAAAGCAGTATTTGTATGGACAAGTTGAACTTGTCAATTGCAGGACAAACGAGTAAAGGAATTGTGAGGACTAGCTACTCCCATAATTATTGGCCAATAATACGAATTCCTAGCACTACGATTTGAGCTCAAGTGCTCTAGGCATATATCGACATCCTTATAGATAATATGCACGGTCCTATATTGTTGATTTTCTTGCAGGTTATAACCTTTACTGGAAACTTTTGGTGCTCACATCCCTTACATATTTTTGTGTGCAGATACTGATGGACCTGGGGCTAATAACCAATCAAAGAACTGGTTGTTAGTATTTTGATACCAGGTGTGCAAAAGTTAATTAATATCATACATTGTTATTAAGTTTCTTTCTTGCAGGTTCCTAATCACTGGAATACTAACTTACTGGCCTTTATTGTACAGAGGCAAGGAACGGGGGATACCCGAACACTGTAGTGACCCCTTTTTGGCAATGTAACTCAGGTGGGATCGGATTCCCAAATTCTCAGTGTGTAGCATATGTATAACACTTTTGTGTATGATGTATATATATATGTGTGCAGAAGTTATGCCTCTGGTACATGCTATGGAACTAGTGGTTGTGTTCCCTAGTAGCTTGTATGGATTCACGATGCATAATAGTATGTTTTATATAAATGCATGTTTGAAGTGCTGGCCAGCTGCATCGATTATATATTATTTTTATGGTCATTGACCTACAGCCATAGTAAGGCATAGTATAAAAAAGTATTGCATTAAGAATTTAATCAATTAGCAAGCTCACTAAGGACAAATTTACATAGGCCTAACACTGAATAAGTGTGAGGTTCCTGGGGTCTTATATGACTAAGATAGGATTAAGGTTCAAGGCCTGTGATAATATCAGCTCCTGAAATGAATGAGCTAGAGAAGCAATTGGAAGAGCTACTAAAGAAAGGCTTTGTAAGGCCTAGTGTATCACCATGGGGAGCCTTAATATTGTTTGTGAAGAAGAAGGACGGGACTTTGAGACTGTGCATCGACAACAAAAAGTTGAATGCAGTAACAATCAAGAATAAGTATTCACTTCCTAGGATCGATGATCTGTTTGATAGACTGAAGGAAGCAAAAGTGTTCTCTAAGATTGACCTCTAGTTTGGATGCTTCCAGATTAGTGTTAAGAAAAAAGATATCCCAAAGACCGTCTTCAGGACAAGATACGGGCACTACTAGTCTACAGTTTTATTGTTCAGTATAACCAACACCCCGGCAGCATTTATGGAAGCCATGAATAGGATCTTCAAACTGTTCTTAAATCAGCTTGCTGAAGTTTTCATTGATGTTATATTGGCACACTCGCAGTCTCCCCGGGAGCATGAGGAGCACTTTTGAACAGTTTTGAAAGTGCTAAAGGACAATCGGTATCTTGCAAAGTTGTCTAAGTGTGAGTTTTGGTCTGAAAGGATATATTTTTTTGGACACATCATAAGTTCTTAAGGTTTGTCAGTTAACCCTAAAAAGGTTTGGGCGATAGTCGATTGGAAAAAGCCGACTATAATTATAGAGATTTAGAGCTTCTTAGGCTTGGCAGACTACTTTAAAAGGTTTATAGAGAAATTCTCTATTATAGTGGCACTGTTGATGGCCTTGACCAGGAGAGCACAAAAGTTTGATTAGACAACGAAGTGTGATGAGGCTTATTTGGAACTGAGGAAGAGGTTGACGAGCGCATCGATACTCATTTTTCCAAACCCTTACAAAGCTTTCAAGGTGTACATGGATGCATCATGTTCTAGTCTAAGATGTGTATTGATGCAGGAAAATCAGGTGATCACCCATGGCTTAAGGCAATTGAGGCCTAATAAGTTGAACTACCTAGTTCACAACCTTGAGCTAGTGATGGTAGTCTTCTAACTCAAGCTTTGGAGGCATTACTTAAAGGGGAAATCATTCTGGATTTTCATAGACCATGAGAGTTTGAAATACTTGTTCATTTAGAAGAAGTTAAACATGAGGCACAAATGGTGGATCGAATCATAAAAGACTATGATTGCTCGATTGAGTACTATGCTAGAAAAAGGAAATATGGTGGCAAATGCTCTTAGTAAGAAATACATGGAAATAGTCATGTCTAAAGATTTTGGGTAAGGAGACACTTGGTGCCATGAAGAAAGAATTCTGGTATAAAGATGGACTGCTACACCATGGGGATCAATTCTATGTGCCAAATGTAGAAGGACATAGGCCATATGTCTTGTAGAAGGTGTATAGTAGCAGGCTAAGTATTCATCCCGGTGTGAGTAAAATGTATTAGGATTTAAAGACAAACTTTTGGTGGCCAAGATTCAAGAAGGAGGTAATCAGGAATATAGCTAAGTGTTTAACATGCCAAATGGTTACGTCAGAACACTAAAAGCCGGTGGGCACACTTCAGAATTTACATCTCCTGGAAATGAAGTGGGGATCCATTACGATGGATTTCTTAGTTGGGTTACCAAATACCTGGAGCCAACATGAGTTGTTATGGATGGTGGTCAATAGGTTGACCAAGTTGGCACACTTCATACCTATAAAGATTACCTATACATTGTAGAGGTTGGCTTAGTTGTATATCAAGGAGATTGTAAGGTTGTATGGCATACTAGATCAAATCATATTTGATAGAGGCCCCCGGCTTGCACCAAGGTTTTGGAACACTTTCTAAGAGGTGTTAAGAAGTAAGGTTAGTCTTAGTATTGCCTTCCATCCTTAGACTGACAAACAATTTAAGAGAGTGATACAAACTTTGGAGGATATGGTACGTATGTATGGCATGGACTTCTGGGGTGATTAGGACCAACACTTTCCAGTTATTGAGTTCACATATAATAATAGTTACCAAGCTATTATAGGAATGACACCGTTTGCAGTGTTATATGGTAGACGGTGCATGACGCCCCATTATTGGGCAAACCTTTTGAATCAGATAGTTATTAGTCCCTAGATCATAGCTGATACCACAGCTAAGATTAAGTTAATCTAGAATCAGAATAGGGCAGCAAATGATTGTCAGATTAAGTATACAAATTTGAAGAGACGAGAATTGAGTTTTGAAGTTGGAGATAAAGTACTTTTCAAAGTATCTCCTATGAAGGGAGTAGCCCGGTTTGGGTAGAGGGGTAAATTGACCCCTCTGTATATTGGACCCTACAAGATCTTGGAGAAAGCCAAGATCTTGGAGAAAGCAGAGAATTTGCACATTGGTTGGTGTTACTGCCCAACTTGTCCCAAGTGCACAATGTGTTCCATATTAGTCTTCTAAGAAAATACATAGTTGATCAGGGATAAATAGTTAACCCATCAATGGTTCCCATCCATAAGGACTTGACCTACAAAGAAAAGCCCATAAAGATCCTTGATAGGCAAGTTAGGAAACTTCAAACCAAATAGATTCCAATGGTTAAGATCATTTGGCAAACCAAAGTGAAAAGAAAGCTACTTGGGAAATGGAGCAAGATATGCTGAAATAGTATCCTAGTGAATTTCCTAAGTCGTAGAAGACCAAATTTCAGAAGGAGGGGAGAATGTTATAGCCCTTCTAGTGGGAAGCTCGACTAAGAAAGGTAAATAAATTAAATCAGGGTTTGGAACCTTATTTTAAGTTCGCATAGTAAGATTAAGTGAGTTAGTCAAGGTTTTCTAAGTTCTAATGAGTTTATGACACCAAACGAGGTCTATGGGCAAAATGATAATTTTGCATCCCAAGGTGTCGAGCTGAGTCCTGGCAGTTAAAAATGTGTTTTAAAACCCAGCCCTTGTTTAAAACCCAAAAATTAGCCTAAGTGCTAGAGATTTGACTAAAGTTTGACTTTGGTTACTATTTGGGAATGAGGGCTTTTTGTTAATTTAAAGAAAGTTTGGTGGCTTGGTTGTTTAAAGGCTATAAACTTGTGGAATAAGGGGTTGTGGCTACCACCTTTGCTCATTTCTACTTCTAAACCCGAGCTCAACCTTGCCTTCCCCATTTCTTCCTCAATTCTTCCCTAAAATCAAGGTTTCTTGGTGGGATTTAAAGGCCCCAAGGGTATGCAAGCCTTGTGTAGCTCATTTTAAGCTTGTTTGATGATCTTGGAGGTGTTTTTCACATTTTTCCAGTTGGGGCTGGGTTTACTTGTGAGGTAACCAAGAATTATTGGTGTTTTCTTGTTGTCTGACTAATTGATGCTTGGGTTTTGCTTGACTAGCTTTGTTTTGGTGTGATTTGTTTTGATTTACTTGGAACCTAGGTAAAATTTTGAGGGACTTTATTCTTCATGAAAGGTTGCTTAATTCTTACTTGTGACTTTAAATTAAAATAAGGGATTTAAAGTTTCAAGCTTAATTGATGCTATTGGTGTGTTGTTACTTGTTGAAAACAAGAGTTTTGGCAATAGCATTGGTTAGAGGACCAGGTTGTTCATGGTGGACTAGGTGCTTAATTGAGCTTGGCATGATGTTTTAATGCATCATAGTTGTGTTTGTAATGGTGCATTGTGATCTATGCAACATGTTTTACAAGTATAAGGAGTTGGAAGCCATTCTAAGCACGTTTAGTATGCTTGAGAAACCTTCCAAGGTGCTTATCGCATAAGCTGAATTTGCTGGCAGGAACAAGGTTGATGAAACTCCTAAAAAATAGCCAAAGTGTTGTGCACTATAGGGGCGCGTCGCCAAGGTTAGTGACACGTCATGACAGTTGTAAGGGCCAATTAAACCAACTTTTGCTAAGGGGTTTGAGGAGAGGTCCGTGAGGGTGCTTATGGTACCTAAGGGTCAAGGTGTCGTGATAGTACCCCGAGACTTCCAAAACGCCTCCAGGTCTTAGGAGTTTTCTTGAGTTTTGTGTTTGCTGATATCATAAGTAGGGAAACTAGGTTATAAAGGGCCACAATGTAGCACCATTATCTTGGGTGTGAAGTTTAGTACTATCAAGGACCTAGACATACCTTTGGGTATGAGGTTCTGGTCTAGAAACCTTAGTATGCATAGTTGGTTCCTCGAAACCTAGTTAAAATTGATTCAACCATAGTGCCCTTCTACAATATAAGGGAGGTTCAACTAGTGAAAAACTTTACTAGTTAGACTAGTAAGAATGTTTTCTAGTAGACAAGGATTTACTTTGTAGTTTAAGGACTAGGTAGAGGACAAGTCCCAAGGGACTTAAACGTATGCACATAGGTTTAGTCTCACGTTGTATGAGCTCACAGTAGAATACATATGCTTATATATGTGTTGTCCTTAGCATTTTCCCTTGCAGGTTGAAGATCCCTTACTGAGAATTCTCAAATTCTTACTCCTTAGTTTATGTTGTGCAGATTCTAACACCGTTGAGCTTGATAGTTGCTGAGAGTTGTCGACGTAGTCTTTTGTTGTAAGTACTTTGTTATGAGAATTTTTGTGATTCTAGTCCTTATAGTTACTTGTTCGTTAAGTCAAGGTACTAACTATAGTATTTCTCAGCCGCAGAGGCTAACAATCATGTGGAAGGACTTTTGAGACTTGCCACCTAGAATCATCTATAAGGTAAGGGTTAGTTAGAAGGATCTCTATAGGAAAGCTTGTGTATATTGTATGCCTAGATACCTTACCTCTAGTGTTTATGGATAGAGTAAAAGGCTTCAAGGTTTCTCTTGGGTGAGGAGCATTAGTCTTCTTTTGTTGAATGCCCTTACACGGTTATTATGTGTAGTTATGATAATACAAATGATGGATTTATATGCTTTGTCTATTTGAACTTTGGTTTCCATGGAAAAATGCCTAGGCAATGTGATTAATTTCATATATTTTTACTTACTCAAGTAAAAGCAAAATTGTATACATGCTTGCATTCCTAGGTTAACTAACTAGTGGCACAAAGTTTTAACAAGGGTGCACATAAATAGCTAGCCAATTACAACCAACATGAGATGTGTTCTCATGGGTTTCTTAGGCAGTGCCAATAAGGGCCTGTCAGATATTGTACCTAGTATGTTCAGATTCCATGCATTTGAATACAATAATATACTTTTTAATTACCCAGTCTAATTTTATCCAATGTGCAGTCACACAGAAATAGTTCTGCCCTATAGGAGATGACCACATATCATAAGTAAAAGCAAGGCAATGATAAAATGAGCAAAAATATGCTTGTAGATTAGACTTACCAACTTTATACATTTTAAATGGTTCTCTTCTTACAGTTGTCCTAAATTTATTGTTAAAGTCTAGGTTTAAGTTAGATCTAATCCAATTTTCTAAATGCACATCTTCAGCTCGCCTAAATAGCTTTTCTGTAAACATTATCCAATTAACCATACCTTCCCTACATTATTACTAATTAAATCTAAAGATACCTGAATTGTTGGTCGTACTCTCGAACTGTTGGCCGTTCTTGATATGTCGTTATAGCGTCCTAGTCTTGGACTTCACCTTGTATGCCAATTTCTTTTCACAATACTTGTACTTGGTGAACCGTGCACCGTTCTCCCAAACTATCTTAAAATGCTCCTATGCAAAGGATTTGAGGCGAGATTTACCTTCAACGCCTTCGGGGAATTGGTTTTGAAGTATCCATTGTGACCCCTCACCTCCGTGTAGATCAATGGTTGGAGTGGCAATCTCTTAGACTTCAACATCACTATCGAATTGTTGCTCATTGAACTCCAAATTGACATTGGCCATATCGACCTTTTGAATGTGAATCCTCTTTCTCGCCAGATTCTTGTGATGGAAGGACAACCCCAATCTGATGCAATAAAAGGACCTCTTAACAAGGGTAAAGCTAGTACTCTTCTTTCATGCCATTGAGTTGATGCAAATTGATGAGAAAGAAAAATTAAAAGAAATTAGGGAGAGATTAGTAGGAGATTAAGAAAAATGGTAGAGAGCTTAAAGAGAATTATAAAGAATGTAGTAGATGTAGACATAAGATTGTAGAAGTTTGTGTAAGGAAGTGAAGAAATAAGGCCCTCTATTTATATGAGCCAAAATTTTGTTAGACCAAAATACCCTAAAAAATTAGCTGTTTATAGGAGTTGGCTGGAGGTGGAAAAGGTTTTTAGCCAAAAGAGACATTATTAGCCCCCTGGGGTCCATATTATGTAATTTTACCTTTTTCTGAATCAGGTGGCGGTTGCCTGGGAATTCAAACAGTTGGCCCGCCCTGGATTGGCTGAGCTAGTTTGAACCCTGCCTCGGCCAGGCTCAAACTAAGTGTGGGCCAGTCCTTGTTTTGTATTTCTCAAGCCCATAAATGGCCCATAATTAATTAGGCTTCTACTGTGTTGTGCCATGAAGGGTTTTGACTAAGCAGGTCTCAGGTTTGACCCAGGCCAATCCCGAGTTGACTCGTGTCGGCTCGGCCCAGCGCACACCTCTAATTAGGCTCATTATGATACTAGTAGCATTTTTCTTTCTTTTTTAATCAAAATTGCATAAGATGATGCTAGCTTTACACTAATTGTCATACTAGTATGGATATAACACTATAAAAAAAATAAAAGTATTGGTCTTTCCATAAAATTGTTACTCTTAGCTCGAAGCTTATTTGTCTCTAACTGATTGCTCTCTAGCTCTGAAACTGCTGTGAGGAAATATGGTTCCAAACATCACTAGCTAGCTTAATCCAGTTAAGGTGTCATGGAGACTTTGGATCATTGTATTCTAGTGGTCATGCTAGGGTACCATGTATTTCTGGCTCATAATTACCATAATTACAATATACTTCACTTTTTTCTCTAGATCTCTTTTAGTTCTTGCTTCTGTTTACCAAAAAAAATGCATACTTGTCACTTTTGAAAATTTTTATAAATATTATTGATATTGTTTAAAATAAATGTAATAGATATATTTATATGTTTTTATCCTTTACCAACTAGTACGATTATAAGTTACAATAATGTATTCATATAAATTTTATGTGAAAAAAGTTATATACTTAGAACATATCCATAGTTAGATAAAAGTGATAAATGTTTGTCGGAGTGAATTTGTATCATATGAGACAAAATTAAGCAAAGTTTTGAAGATATATAATTGATGTATTTATTTATTTATTCATATAATTGGGTTCTTTGTGACTTGTGCATACATCAGACAAAGTCGTACACTATTTAACTTCGAAGCCAGGTCTTAAATTTAGGATCGAATGATATATCATATACTGCTTTTTCTAATGATACAGTACAGTACTAGTATCAGTATTGTATCATCTCAGATATATCGTTTTAAATAATTTAGACATATATAACATTTATGAAAATCAAATACATAAATATAATATATCAACACATAGAACATACCAAAATTTGAGATTATAAGAATGCAGAGTGTAGGTTATATGTATATAGATTAATTAAAATTTTTTCTCATATAAATATTCTATTATATACAATAAAGCCATAATTTTTAAGGTATAAGAACAATAAAAGTACAAGTTTTCTTTCAAATATCAGTAAATATTTGTAAAAAGTAGCCAATTTCACATACGTACAATATATTTACATAAAAATATCAAAATTTGAGAAAATAAAATGTTTTTATCCAATTGGTATTGACATGCTATAGCCAGTACGATGTGAGATGTCTGAAATCTGTTGTACCGGTTAGTACATCTTGGTACAGAGAATAGCCTTTCTCTCGGTAATCTCTTACTATTTCTACAGAAGCACCAGGCACAAATTTTAAAACTATGTTCAGAGTGCAGCTAATATTTAGGTGGCTAAAGTTAGTACTTATTTAAGAAAACTATGTTGTATAAGCACAACAATCTTAAGAGTAAAAAAATACTAGTTCAGCCCCACATAAAGGCTTATTGCTAATTTCGTTTCATGTTAACACCAATCAGTTAGTATGGTTTTCCTAATTGTGATAGAGAAATTGTTGGCCTAGATAACATTTACTCCTAAAGTTTAGAAAGAATTACATCTGGTCCACTTCAACCCAAAATATTTTGCCCGCTTGTAGACTGTACAACCTCATACTCATTAATATGGCGCCTCTATTAAAACCTGTAGAAACTCTGACAAGTTGCCACCAATGGTAGCCAAAATGGTCTCATATGTAGTGTATATTTTTGCGTAATCTCTGGCAATGGTGCAATTTGTCAATGTAACTAGATTTGGAAGGTGACTTTATGCATCTCGGGTGAAACACATGGTCGTGCTTGACAAGCTGCTAACATAATTGTCTGTCTAAACCTGTGCAAACAAAGAACAAACATATATTTGCAATAATAGGATGCCAGATATGATAGAATGGGATCTGAGAGAGCTTCCAAAGGTGTTCAAGAAAGTACTCAGATAAAGGGGTAATGGAGCATGGGCGGCAATGGTGGTGAAGAATGAGAAGGATGAGATGAAGGAGGGAGGCAAGAAAGAGGATGTGGAAAAGTGAGATGATAAGGGGTGGCGGCTACTGGGATTTGGGATTAGCTGATTGAGATGATAGATAAACAAGCCTAAGTGAAAGGGGAAAAATAAGGGAACAAAAATTGAACTTATTAGGCCAAAGTGAAAAACCAGGTTAATGTACTTGGGTCAAACTCAACCAAACTGGCCCTTATTCTATGTCTACCCAATATATATAAGAGGAAAAAGATATCTTTGTATATAGGGCATAATTAGAATATTTGTTTGGCCGGGGGTTGAACGAGTGTTTTTTTTTAAAAGGGCCATGCTGAAACCAAGATGTGGCATTTTTAATATATAAGCATGACTACATATACAAAATTTGATTACTCTTACTAAAACAAACTTAAAAAAATATTACAAATACATTATGACTATAATTGTTATGGCTCTCCTAGTGGAAAGCTTGTTCAATGAGTTTAAAGTGTTTAAAACCTATTTTTGAACCTTAGTTCAAGTTTACATATCAAGAATAAGTAAGTTTAGCAAAGTTCACTAAGTTCCGACAAGGTTAAAGCACCGAATCAGGTTTATAGGTAAAATAGTAATTTTGCATCTCAAAGAGTCGGTCTGAGTCCCAAGATTTGAAAATGAGTTTTAAAGACTTAACTTTTTTTATAAACCCAAACTTAACTTAAATAAACAAGATTTGACCAAGGTTTAAGAAATGGGGGCTTTTTGTAACTTTTTATAAACTTGGGTAGCTTTTGGTTTAAAAAAGGTATAAAAACCAAGTAAAGTGGTGGAAGCTGCCATTTTGATTCAAACTCGAGTTCATCCTCCACTCCACCATTTCTCCATGAATTAGAGCTCAAAACCAAGAGATTTTGATGAAAATTAAAGCCACAAAGGGTTTTTAAGCCAAAAGAAGCTTGTTTCAAGTGGAATTTTATGTTTTCAAAGCATGAAATCGCGTTTCCAGCCATCCCTATTTTTTATGCATGGTAACAAGTGTGTTCTTGGTGATTTCTTATTTATTTAATGATTAGGAGCTTGGGTTTTGGTTATAAGTTAGTAATTTGGTGTTTTGTGCCTTTGTTTGCTTGGAACTTAGGTAGAACTTTGAGAAACTTTGGTTCTTGGTGAAGGGTGGATTGATTCTTGCTTGTGGATTGAAACCAAGGTAAGGGAGTTATGGTTTAAAGCTTGATTAATGCTATTGGAGTGTGATTGCTTGATGAAATCAAGTAGTTTTTGTAATAGCATTAGTTAATGGACTAGTTTTATCATGGTGGACTATGAGTTTGATGGGGCTTGGAATGCCGTTTTAACGCATCATAGTTGTGCTTGTGATAGTTGGTTATGGCCTTTGCAACATATTTTATAAGTATGTGAAGTTGGAAGGTCATCCAAGCCTATTTGGTATACTTGGTAAGTCTTCCAAGGTGATAGCAGTGAAATTCAGAATTTTCTGGGCATCACAAGTATTGGCAATGTATCGCCAATACCGGCGATGCTTTGCTAGTGCTGCAAAAAATCTACAGCAGGTTGATAACTATGGTGACGCGTCACCACAATTATGTTGGGAAAAATTTTCCAATTTTGCTTAAGGGTTCAAGGGAAGGCCCGAATGGGTGCTTAGGGTACCTAGGGGTTTAAGTATTCCGAAGGTACTCCAAGGCTTCCAAAACTCCTCCAAGACCTAGGAGTTTTCTTGAGTTTTAATGGTAACTTTTACCACAAGCAAGAAATCTAGTTTATAAAGGGCCACAATAAAGTATCACTAGCTTAGGTGAAAGGTTTAGTATCATCAAAAACCTAGCTAGGCCTTTTGATTTGAGGCTCCAATGTGGGAACCTTAGTGCATCTAGATGGGTTCTAAAGAGCCTAGTAAATGAGTCCAACCATGGTCATTGCTACTCCACTAGTGTGAACCAAGTAATGGTAGATAGGTATGTTCCTTGAATGAAGGTTTAGTGCACTTGTAGCCTAGGCAAGATTACTTGAGGCGTAAGTGAAAACCTAGTGCACTCTTGGTAAGGGTTTCAGGTGGAAGCTTAGTACACAAGTAACCTAGCCAAGTCTAAAGACTTGAGGCACTATGTCGAGGCTTAGTACACTTAGTGAGTTCCTTTGAACTCAAGCGAGGAGCATCCACCATATTCACTTGCACGACATAAGGGAGGCAGAACTAGTGATGAATTTCACTAGTTAGGCTAGTAAGTAATGCTTGCCAGTAGACAAGGTTTTTCCTTGTAGTTTAAAGACTAGGTTAAGGACAAGTCGTAAGGGACTAAAACGTATGTGCATATGTTTAGCCTTAGGCTATATGAGCTCACAACAGATTACATATCTTTGTATATGTGTTGTCCTTAGTGTTTTCCTTGCATGTTGAATATCCCTTACTGAGAATCATAAGATTCTCACTCCTTTACTTTTGTGTTATGCAGTTACACAGGTTGTTGGACCTGGTAATCATTGAGGATAGTCATGGTAGTATTCTGTTACAAGTATTGCTTTGAGAATCCTTTAGATTCTAGTTATTTGGCTACTTGTTAAGTTGTTGTTGTACTAATTACAGTCTTCTTGGCCACAGAGGCTAGTGAGCACGTGAAGGATTATTAAGGCTTGCCATCAAGATTTCTCATCTAAGGTGGAAGCTAGTTGACGCGATCTTAGTAGTACCAACCTTGAATATACATGATATATGTTAGTGGCCTCCAATGTGTATGAATAGAGTTATGAACTCTAGGGTTTCTTTTGGGTATAAGGCATAGTCTACCATTGTTTGAATGCCCACAAGCGGCTAATTATGTGTAGGATTAAGGTTGATACAATAAAGGTTTTGTATGCTTTGATTCTTTGAACATTAGTTTTTATGAAAAAGCCTAGGCTATATAAATGTTTTATGATTTTCTACTTGTTCAAGTCAAAGCAACTCTAATGCATAATTTCATTCCTAGGTTAAACAACTAGTAGCATGAAGTTTTAACCATTGTGCACATAATTAATTAGCCAATTGTAACCATCATGAAACTTGTTTTCATAGACTTCTTGAGCAGACCATGAGGGGCCATGTCAATAATAACCCTTTTTTTTTTACTTAAAAAGATTTAGAAATCAAACTAATAAAAAAAAATTCAATAGAAATTTATTTGTCTCATTAATTGTAAGTTGTATGGTATCTACAAAATGAATGTTGTAGACCTTACATTTATGAATCTCATATATACCATATTGTGAAGAAGGTTTTTGTGAACATGTTGATTAATTCTAATATTTACATTATTGATACCCAATTTTATCCGAGCACTAATTTTTGTTTAGTTCTAGGTTAAGAAAATTAGTTTAGGGAACATTTTTATTTTTAAGGGCAATTTTGTCAATTGTTAGGACATTTGGGTAATTTATGTTATTTTAGGATTAGTTAGTTTAGTCACATTTAGGTTATATTATTATTCATGTTATAAAACTTTAGGAATTTAGCATAGTCATTTATGGTCAAAATAAAAATTAATTTAGTTTAGGTGCTAATTAGGGGTGCTAGATGTTTATGGGGTTAGTTTAGGGGGAAAGGGGAATTTGGGCATGAATTGAGAGTTTTTAAAAGGTTTTAGGCAAAAGCGTAAATTTTTTGGTCAAATCTATCAACATTACAAAGTTTTAGTCAAATCCTGCAAGTTTATGAAATTTTAGGAAAATCTAGAAAGTTTTATAAAGTTTTGTGCTCAACTGATGAATTAGGAAAATATTGGGTGAAATTGAAAATTCACTTAAAATATGTGGTCAAATCAGCAGATTGAGAGCTTTCCTAGACTTAGACTAATTTTTTTACTAAATAACATCCTAAGAAGTTTAAACTTTATCAAACTTGATTCGGATTAGGTTTAGCTTTTAAAAACATGGTTAGCCTCACCTAAAAACCTCTTAGTATAAATATGAGTTACTAGTTGAAAGAAATGAGAGAGAAAATAAAAATAAAAAATTAGAAAAATAAAAGCTATATTTTGAGAAAGGAAACCTGAAGCCAAAGTCCCCTGTCTCAACACCCTTCCTCCCTTAAACCCTAAATATTTCTCCCAAGCCGCCGCACCCCCTGGAGCACTCCAACTACCTTCGACTTTTCCTGTCCGTTACTTCATGCTCGTCTGGCCCAAGAAGTCGCCGTCAGCCACTCCAATCTACCCCCGTCGTGCCGCCCCCACGTCGCGTAGCTGCCCATGCTGTCACCCTTCACTGTCAACGCCCAATCGAAGACGAAGAGCACGACGCGATTTTGTTCCCATCAACCAGCCGTTGTTTCTCGCCTTCCACCTCCTTCCTCCCGCCCCATGAGGTCACCGCCGTCTGCCCAACATAGCTCAGGCCGCCACTCGCTTCGCCGTCAATGGTGAAGGGAGAATCGAAGAGGATCCGCCGACAAACTCGCGAACCCGACCCGATTTCATACGTGCGACCCATTCAATCTTCTCTGTTTGGTAGAACCCCTGTTCTGCCACTGATCTTCTTTCATTCTGTAGTTTTAGTCCCATATCTTCTTTTTTCTACAGTTTAGTCACTGATAATTAGGGATGGCAGCTGGGTGGGTCGGGTCAAGTTTGAGTCAAGTCATACAGGTTCAGGTTTAATCGGGTTAGCATGTATTCGGATCCATGTCAAGTTTAGGTTGGTTTATTTGGTCTCAGATTGATTTTGAGTTGAGTAGATTTCAGGTTTGGGTTGGGTCAGATCGAGTTTATTTGGGTTTAGATCCAATCAGGTCTTATACCAGATTCAACTTGATTATCGAGTTTGCTCGATTTACTGGTGCATAAGCCAAAATCACTAAATTGATTCAATTATTTTGTTTAATTTTGATTAAAATTTAATTTAACTAGACATAAAAATAATATAAAATTCATGAAGATATATTAATATATAATTTATTTAATAAAATATTTCCTCTATTTCAAGTTCTTTGTAATATCTATTTAACAATTAATCTACGATTTTTTATGTTTAACATTTTAATATATAAATGAAAAATGATTATATTAAATAATAAATAAAGACCTATAATTTCTAAATATATACTTTCTAAATTTTTTTCTAACAAATAATCTCCCTCCGTCCCATTTTCTTTACTTCATTTAACTTTTCTGACTAATTTGATATAAATTTATTTATATTATTGTTTATTAAAAAATTTTAAAAATATATTTAAAAATTGTAGATCTTGATTTATTATTAATGTATAAAATTTTTTATTTATATATTAAAATGTTGAAAAAAAATTATATATTAATTGTTAAAATATGAATAGTGCAAATAATTTGAGATATAAGGAGTAATATGAATAAATTCAATTCAAACTATTCAAAAAAGTCAAATATTTCAAAGAATATTAGATAGAAATGGTACTATAATTTCTAAAACCTAATTATTTTTATTTCTCTATCACCGTTTTACTAATCACTTCCCATAGTTTTCATTCGCTCGCTCTACAACACAAAATAGATTAGTAGAATAGAAGAAACTTATTCACATATATTAAATTATAATTTTTCTAAAGTCTTTTTCAACCATATATTTTATATTGATTTAAGTTAAAATCAAGTCTTGTCGGGTTTAGTCATCGGGTTTAGTCATCAGGTCATTCCGAGTTTAGGTCAGGTCGGGTTCGGATTCAGATTTTCTCAGGTTTCACCTTGGTTGGGTTCGGGTTCAAATCGGGTCGGGTACAGTCAAGTTCAGGTCGTTGACTTTTCTAGTCAAATCGGGTCAGGTCGAGCTTGGGTTTGGGTGGGTTGGGTCGGGTCAAATTGTGCCATCTCTACTGACAACACTTATTTTACTGATATTATTCTTTCTTTATTTATTTGTTTTTGCGAGCATACATCAAATAAAATTCTTGATATTTCTTAGAAATTTAAGCTTAAGGTGGATAGTTTTTTTTTCTTTATTTCATAATATATATTTTTTGTTTTAACTTCTAATCTACATACTGTATCTCAAAAGACTACACTTAGAAAAATTCATTTACATGTGAATTTAATAAAACCCTATGATGAATTTAGGATAACTCTAAATTTCAAAATTCATATCAAACTGATTTGATAGGATTCATGGTTTGGATAATTATTTAAAAATCTTTAAAAGTAATAAATAAAATAAATATAAATAAATTTTAATATCTACATATGGGTGATCCGATAGGATTTATGGTTTGGATGAATAATTGTCTAAAATCTTCAATAAAAAATAGATTAAGTCTTTAGGTTTTTTATCCGGGTGATCCGATAGGATCCATGGTTTGAAAATATAATTAAAAATGTACACAAAATAAGGAAAATTAAGTGATAAGTTTTAAGAGTCTATATCCTAGTGATTCAATAGAATCCATGGTTTGAAAAATTAATCAAATTAATTGAAAGCAAGCAAAATAAAATTTAAATCAAATTAAGCTGCCAATTTTTTGGTGCTAGAATAGGAGTATTTTAGTGTAACTGTACTCTTGAATCCATTAGAATATATCATAGATCATAACAAGTATCCAGTAGGCCTAAGCATGGCGACTCCTAGAGACATGTTGCTACAGCTTGGCAACTCTGTTAGAGACATTCGTGAGTCGAGCCTAAAAGTTTGATTTGTTTAGTTTTGCTTTGGTTATTATTATGTGACTTATGTATTGTATTTACTTGTTGTAGGCATGCAGTATGCATTCATGACATAAAGCTTTACACCCGAGCTTCCTCAACTAAACCATATTCTGTCAAAGCAGAATTGGTATTGTTGTCCTTGTGAGCCCATGGTCTTCACACCATCTCCAGTTTCAAGTAGCAAAGTAGTGTATTTGCCTTCTGAGATGGTGGTTTCTGCATGAGCCTATGAAACGCTACAACCTAAATTAATCTTTTCCTTAAATAAACTCTCATGGGTAAGGAATTGGCCTATCATTATATCAATTAATTTAGTAATAGGATTTAGAAACCTCCCTAAGCCACTTGTTAAACCACCCACATGCATATAGAATAACCCACTTAACCATAGAACTGGCCATAGAATACCTACCATTTATCAACGTCATAAGCATGTTGCTGTTATGCCATTTTGTTGCCTTACACTTTTGTTTTCCTTATGTCTTATATTTTTGGCTCTAACTTCTATTCTCATATTAGCTCATGAGTTATTAATTATTTCATCTTCAAGAAACATACTATTTAACTTGTTACTAACCTTGCTTTTTTTTTGTTGTGCTTTTGATTTTTCAAGCGTAGTTTTTCTTCATGCATCTCAAAATCACACATCAAATTATATTAGCTATTGTCTTTCTAATATCGACAAGAACCTAAAGTTCCACAATAGTTAATAATCAAGCTCATTCATCACATGCATGCATCACTCATCATTTTCATGCATTTATACTATGAAATGATCACTTCATTTATGAAAAACAAAATTTCATCCCAAGCCGGTACACCACAAATGACATGGAGTAAGCCAAATGCAATCTTTAAGAAGACCTCATGCAATGTTTGGATAAGGAAGTTTCTATGCTCCTTTTTATTGATGAGGAAGACATCTCTTTAAGAAGAATTTTTTAGCTAGATCCAACTTAGAGGTTTATACACATTCATGAATGACAAGGAATCCTTTGAGTGGACTTGTATTTTTTAGAGTTTGCCAAAGTAATTTAATAGTAAAATCTCCTAGATTTAGTCCAGCGTTTAGGGTGTAATCTTTGTTAAATGAACATTTGTTATTCTTTTCTTTTACAATAAAAAGATGTAAAATGTACATTTCACTGCCTTTAAATAAAAAACCTACATTTTACATCCATTTCACCATTCTTGCCATTATACTTTCTTTCATAAATGAACACAAATATGACAATGTTGCCAGTGGGTGGAAATGAGAGTTCGATAGTGGTAACTTGGAAAATACTACCAAGTCTAGAAAAATGGATTCTAGATGTGACACCTTAGCTTTTATAAGGATAAGGTACCTTAACCTCAATACAAAAGGTTTTTTTTTTACTAAATTTTGGAGAAAGTAGTCCTTATCACATTAAGTAGCTCCAATGTAATCTCATGATATTGCTTAACCAGAAAATGTTCGTGATTCCTTAAAAAGAAAAAAGAAAAAGAAAACTCCTTCAAAATGAAAGGGGAAACAAATGCAAAAAGCCAAATTCAAAGGAAAGAAAAAAATCAAGAACAAGTTGAGCTACAAATGTTATTTGAGGACTGTTTCATGCAAACACTATAAGGGGAGCTATTAAGCATATCATAAAGGTTCTTCTATCGCATGTCCCCAAGTCATCAAAGTCATAACTCACAAAAAAATTAAAAATAAAAAAAAGAAAAGAAAAGAAAAAGGCCTCACTGGGCTATAAACATCTAACACAGCCTAGGTAAAAAGTAGAGCACAATAAAAATAAAAATAAAAATGAAAAGAAAAATAAGAAAAATGAGCCATGGATTCTAAACTAAAAAACTGCAAATGTGGTTTTGAAGAAAAAAGACAGTATTAAAGGCAAGTTCTCAAGAATTAAGTAAGATTTGGATCAAAGTAGTGCAATTGGAGCTATTCTCCTTTATGTTTTTTAAACCAAACCATCATGAAAGTTAGGGGGCAACAGCTGAGATTTGACTATTTGGAAAAGGTAGTAGGTTCGGGATTAGCACTATCGAGCTTTCTGAGACAATCGAATCTACTTATGGGTGGCATTAAAAGGTTTTTCTTTTACATAATTAAAACTTGGCCTTATTCTTTTAGATTGTTCAAACATAACCCTCATCTCCTACCTCAACAATACCACTCATCAACAAAAAGACCACCATTATGTTTTTACTTTTTACCTTGTGCATTTTGTATTTTTTAGTCAAAAATGGGAAGAATAACAGAACATATTGATCAAATACAAAGACCGTAAATTATTTTGTCAAGCTTTGTAAATTAATGAAAGTTTTTCTTTAAGGCTAAACCATTATTCATTAATGTATGTAGGTCACAAGCAAGGAAACAGACTAAGATTCTCTAAAAAGGGTGCATTTCTTGAACACATCGAGGAACATTAAGCATTGAACACCAATATGGTTGCAAAGGAGCATAGGACATACATTCCTGGATCATGATCCCCAAGGTGAGGTAAGGAATTATAAGCACCTTAAAAGGGAGATTCGGGGACATAAATACAAATCTAGACTAGTGGTTACTCATCTCTAATGCATCACAATTTTTCTTCCTATAACCTATGCATTTCACCCATTGAGGTTCTTGTCAATTTTTTTCAAAGTCATTCATCATTCATTATGATCAGCATAACTATCATTCCAAGTGTATATTCTTTTAAAATAGTTTTAAAGACAGGTCTTGTGATGACAGATCTAAGGAATATCCACAATGATCTCCAAGAAGGAAACTTAAGAGGCATGGGTTAAAGGCATTACAGTGCATAACAGAGCTTGGTTATCGGGAAACAGTTTGATTCTCAAGGGAGCAACCATTTAAGGTGGGTTTAATTAAAGTGAGACCAAAGGACACAAGCATGGAGATTCAGCAAGGAATTTTCAAACATCAAAATTTAGGTAAGTTTTTATTATCAAAGAAATTATCGTATATTTTCATACTTAGGGGACAAATTTGAGAGGTAGACATTCTTGAGTTGCCATACCATTTTCCAAACAATTTTCATCATAAAGATAGGTTTGGCTAGTTATTTTCGAAGCTTATTTTAATACCTTTCTCAAGATATGTTAAGGTATCTTAAGATACTTTCTACTCTCAAGGTTTCTCATAGGATAAGCTACATTTGAGAAATTCATTCATTTTGTGATATTTCTCACTATTAAGATTCATTCATTTTGTTGAACTTTCTGTTTTTTTTAATTCACTCATTTTATGAAATTTCTCAATTTTAAGGTTCACTTATTTTGCGGAATCTTCAGCTTTTTTGAAATTAACTCATCTTATGAAATTTCTCACCTTTAAGATTCATTTATTTTGTGGAATCTTTGAATTTTTTTAAAAAATTCACTTATCTTGTGGAATTTTTCACTTTTAAGATTCTCTCATTTTGTGGAATTTCTCACCTTCAAAATTCACTCATTTTATGAAATTTTTATCTTTTAAGATTCACTCATTTTGTGAAAATTTTTGACTTTCTTGAAATTCACTTATTTTGTGAAATTTCTCACTTTTAAGATTCACTTATTTTGTAGAATCTTCAACTTTCTCAAAATTTACTCATTTTTTAGAATTTCTCACTTTTAAGCTTCACTCATTTTGTGGAATATTTGGTTTTCTTGAAATTCACTCGTTTCATGAGATTTCAAGTTTTGAATTCACCCATTTTGAAAATTCACAATTTTGATGGAATTATTCTAAGTTTGATTGCTTTCTTGGAATTTTGTTTTAGATAATAGGGGAGGTTCCTTAATCTCACTACAAGGCAAACTGAGGTTTCAAAAAGAAAGCAATTCTCTTCCTCGTAACTTCGGTCAAACCAAGGTTTTAAATGAGAAAAGTGTTTCTACAATGTCACATCTAAAGAAAGGCTAAACCGAGGTTTCACAAAGAAAGTAATTCTTTTCCTTGTAACTTAGGTTAAACCGAGGTTTTAAATGAGAAAAGTTTCTCTACATCGTCACATCTAAAGAAAAGCTAAACTGAGGTTTCAAAGAGAAAGTAATTTTCTTCCTTGTAACTTAGGTTAAACCAAGGTTTTAAATGAAAAAAGTTTATCTACCTCATCACATCTAAAAAAAAGCTAAACCAAGGTTTCAAAGAGAATATAATTCTCTTCCTCGTAACTTAGGTCAAACCAAGATTTTAAATGAGAAGGGTTTCTCTACTTTATCACATCTAAAGTAATGTTAAACCAAGTTTTTAAAGGGAAAATATTCTCTTTCTCATAATATAGGTTAAATCGAGGTGAGAAAGAGATAGAGTTCTCTAGCTCAAGGGTCATTAGATGTGGTAAAGAGTTAGGGTGCTCGACCTCAAAGGAATTTAGAAGTGGTAAAGAAACAAGGTTCTCTATCTCAAGAGCCATCGGAGATGGTAAAGAGTCAGGGTGCTTTACCTCAAAGAAATTTAGAGTTGATAAAGAGATAAATTTCTCTACCTTAAAGGCAATAAGAGGTAGAAAAGAGTTAGGGTGCTTTACTTCAAAGGATATTAGAGATGGTAAAGAGTCAGGGTGCTCTGTCTTGAAGGAATTTCAAGGTATTAAAGAGATGAGGTTCTTTACCTGAAGAGTTATCAAAGATAGTAAAGAGTTAGGGTACTTTGCCTTAAAGGAATTTGGAGATGACAAAGAGACAAATTTGTGTACATCAAAAGAAATAAGAGCTAGTAAAGAAAGGGTTATCTACCTCTTCAATCATGGTGAGAGGGTTCTCTTCTAAAGTTAAAATAAATGAGAGAGGAGTTTCTCTTTTTCCATAGAAAGGTTTCTTGGGAGAAAAAGGGTAGGAAGGTTCCTTAATTTTTTAAGAAAAGAGGAAAGAGTTTCCTCTTTGGTTTGGAAACAATAAGAAAGTTCCTATTGTGAAAGGTTGTGAGAGTTCCTAGGCCTGATAGATAAGGAGAAAAGAGTTTTTCTTAAACAATATGAGAGTTCTCCTTAAATTCTTAAACAATAGGAGAGTTCCTATTGTATAGGTAATGAGGAAGGTTCTTTACTTTAAAAGGATGGAGAAAGTTCTCCTTAAGATTTTTTGGCAGTAAAAAGGTTCTCATTATTCAAGTTTGGCGTCGGAAAAAATTTGGTAACGGCTTTGCATACATCATGTTCCATGAAACAAGCAAATGGCAGCAACTATTGACATCCAATTTTGTTTGGGTACTAATTTTTTTTTAGTTCTTGGTTAGGAAAATTATTGTAGGGGACATTTTCATTTTTAGGAGCATTTGGTTTTGTCATTTTTAGGGTTAGTTGGTGTAGTCACATTTAGGATACATTGTTATTCATGTTATAAAACTTTAGAAATTTAGTATGGTCATTTAGGGTCAAAATAAAAATTAATTTAGTTTAGGTGCTAATTAGAGGTCCCAAAGGTTTTTGGGGTTAGTTTAGAAAAAATGGGGGAGTTTGGGAATCAATTGAGAGTTTTTAGAAAGTTCTAGGAAAAAGTAAATTTTGGATCAAATCTGTCAACACTACAAAGTTTCAGGCAAATTTGACAAGTTTATGAAATTCTAGGAAAATATGGAAAGTTTTACAGAGTTTTGTGCTCAATTGATGAATTAGGGAAGTGTTGGGTGAAATTGGAAATTCGCTTAAACTATGGGGTCAAATCAGCCGCTTGAGAGTTTTTGTTGACTTGGACTAATATTTTTACCAGACAATAGCTTAAGAAGTTTAAACTTTATTAAATTTGATTTGGATTAGGTTTAACCTCTAAAAATCTGGTCAATCTCGCCTAAACTCCATTAATATAAATATGGGTCACCACTTGAGCTAAATCAGAGAGAAAAAAAGGAGTAAGGGAAAACTGCAGCGTTAGTCCCTTGTCTCACCGCGCTTCCCCCCTGAAACCCTAAATGTTTTCTCCCAAGCCGCCCCGACCCTTGGAGCACTCCGACTACCTTCGACTTTCCCAGTCCGTAACTTCACGCTCATCCTGCCACAGGCCGTCGCCGTCAGCCACTCCAATCTACCCCAGTCGGGTCGCCCCCATGACGGACAGCCCCCGTCGCCGTCAACCCCCAATCGAAGAGGAAGAGCACGGCTTGATACGGTCCTCATCAAGCAGCCGCCGTTTCTAGCCGTCCGCCGCTTTCCTTCTGCCCCTGATGTCGCCGCGGTCTCCCCAACATAGCTCAGGCAGCCGCTCGCTTCGCCATCGACGTTGAAGGGAGAATCGAAGAGGATCCACCGACAAGCCCGTGATCTCGACCCGATTTCAAACGAACGACCCATTCAATCTTCTTCTCGGTTTGGTAGAACCCCTGTTCTGCCACTGATCTTTTTTCATTCTGTATTTTTAGTACCATTTATTCTGTATTTTACAATTTAGTCACTGACAGCACTTTATTCTACTTATTTTATTTTTTTTCTTATTTATTTTTTTATGTGAGCATGCATCAAATAAAACTCTTCATATTTCTTAGAAAGTTAGGCTTGGGGCGGATAGATTCTTTTTCTTTATTTCATAATATTTTATTTTAGTTTTAATTTCTAATCTACATAACGTATCTCAAAAGACTACACTTAGAAAAATTCAATTCCATATGGGTCTAATAAAACCCTAGGATGAGTTCAGGATAATATTAAATTTTAAAATCCATATTCAGCTAATCTGGTAGGATTCATGATTTGGATAATTATTTAAAAATCTTTAAAAAGTAATAAAAAATAAATATAAATAAATTTTAATATTTACATCTGGGTGATCCGATAGGATTTATGATTTAGATTTATAATTTAGATTTATAATTATCTAAAATCTTCAATAAAAAATAGATTAATTCTTTAGGTTTTTCATCTGAGTGGTTTGATAGGATCTATGGTTTGGAAATGTAGTTAAAAATGTACACAAAACTAGCAAAATTAAGTGATAAATTTTAAGAGTCCATATCTTGGTGATTCGATATAATCCATGGTTTGAAAAATTAATCAAATTAATTGAAAGCAAGCAAAAAAAAAAAATTAAATCACATTAAGGTGCCAATTTTTCAGCACTAGAATAGAGTTATTTTAGTGTAACCGTACTCCTGATCCCTTAGAATCTTTTGTAAACTATAACAGGTATCTAATTGACCTAGGCGAAACAAATTAATGGCGACTCCTAAAAACATGTTGCTACACACACTTATAAGTTAGAATAGATAGACCAATATAACATAAAGACAAACCAATACATGCTTGGACTAATATACAAACACAAGATTAGATTGACATATAACGTAACAAAAAGCACAAACAATCAATCTATCATAACTAAATGAATCAGCCTGTCGCATATTTCTAGCATTCCCAACTCAACTGGCAACATAATAGAACATTCTATGTTCCTAGTATTCCCAACTCAATTGGCAACATAATGAAACATTCTATGTAAAAGACTAGGATTTGAACGGTATTGCAATTCAAAATATCAGGTATCTAAAAGTGGTCAATTTGCAATCAGAGTTCTACAAAGGTTTCAGTCAACAAACATTTCACCCCCTTAACTTTCATTTATTATCTTTTAATCCTTCTACTTATATTGATTCTGAGTATCAAAATGAAAAAAACGATAATTTTTGTTCCCTGACATTTATGTGAAATTACACTTTGCCTCTCCTATTTAAAAAATATACACTTCGCCCCTTGCCTTTTTAATAGAGTCCGATAGGAACTTTTAAAATCTTAATTTAGACATTATGTTAACTATCATCCAGTAATTTCAATTTTTATAGTATTTTTTTATAGTTAATAGATGTTTTAAATTATCAATTTTTTTCTATATTTCTTTCAGTTTTTAAAAAAGTATTATTGTTACGCCCCCAATTTTATGAACCTTAATTTTAAAAGATATCTTAAATTTCTAGAATTATAAAGCATTTAATTAAAAATAATTTAAGAAATATGAGGTAAAGCATTTTATTTAAATTATTTTCCAAACAATGAGAGTATTAAATGAAATCAAAGTAGTTAAAGTGACAATCCCAGGAAAACTAATATGCGCATAATGTGTCAATTTAAACAAATCATATGTTTCTTTAGAAATCAAATAACACAAAGTTGAAACCCAGTCCCAGCCAGTTCTACTTTGGAAGGGCTACAGCGTACCCTCACTCAGTCTGCTCAACGTCTTGAACCTCATTATATGGTTTAGTGTACTCTGTCTCCTTATAGTACTCACCTAAGAAAAACATGTTAGAATGAGGGGTGAGCACAACTTGCTCAGTAAGGGGAAAGTATCAGGTCCATCACGTGGGTCCTAATATTCCCGTAACAAACAACAACGAATAATAAAATTTAAGTTGTAGCAATTTAATTAAAGAACAATTCTATACAACATCATAACAACAATATCAAAGTCCTACTGGCATGCTTGAACTACCATGCATAGGCATAATTCCTTTTACCGATTAAATAATATCTTATTGATCGATCATTTAATCCAATACTTAAATGCCGTCGGACGAACCTAGGGTGGTGAGTGTGTACATCACCCACTCTTGGGATAACTCTTAGGCAGTGCCACTAGGGATGCCATCAAGCCAGAGCCTCTCGGGATACCTACGCCGAGGTAGAGCCTCTCGTGATACTAGCCATAAGCATGGTCCCCCGCTAGCTATGGTCTGACAGCACACAAATCATATCTCCATGCTCTGTGTCAATATTGGGTCATGACTAGGGACGGTCCGCCGCCACTCTAACATGCCTCTCGGGTTCGAATCGTCCGTTCCGAATCTCTTGTCTAAATTTATGGCTTGTTAGGTCATGTAGATATGGTTCGTCACCAACCTTGCATGCCTCGTGTTTTATCTTACTCCTCAAATCTTTTACTTAATGCAATCTTGTGTATGACAAACATCAATCATATGCAACAACCAATTGATGTATGACCGTAGCTCATTTTATTTTAGCTCTTTTTAGTAGAGTGCCATGATTCTAGTGCATCTTATTTTCTTTTATCGAGTTATCTTAGATTAGTGTTACATGATGTCATGACAATCAATGATATCTTTTTAAGTGTATTTGTGCTAATGTTCATCTCATTTTTCGTGAATTCTTTCTAAATTGGTCATTTAGCATTTACACTCCTAATCCTTTATCTATCAGCTTATAGTAATTTATTACGGCCCAAACATGCCACTAACAATTGCTTTCAATCTCATCATGTTGCTAGCGAGCTTGTCGGCCCTAAACATGGTACTAGTGGTGTTTGTCTCGCCGGCCCTAAACATGGTACTAACAAGTTTATTTAGGCAGTCCTAAAATATTTCTAATTAAATTCTTGTTACAAGCGGTCCTACTATGATACTAGCACCAAACATACATCATACATCACATCATTACAACCATGAAACCAACCAACCAAAAATTACATATCAATGGAAGAGAACTAAAATAAAATAAAATAAAATAAAATTCTAGAAAAACTAATTAATTACCCTACCCATGTTGTCCACGTATTTAAAGATTTTGTATAACCCAATTGTTTGCTTAAAATTTATTATTCGAGTTGATGCTTATTTTGGCCTAAGAGGGCCCACGAGAACTAACCAGCTCTTCCCCCTTACCTAGTTCAGAATAATACGGCGAAAGGGGCGATTTCTTAGGACAGTCCTACAAAATGTTAGTAAGGTAGAAAATTAGAAAATATGCTAAAATTTAGAAATTTTCCTCAATGGTATTCGGAAGGTTCATGTTCTTAACATCTAGGCCAAAATTTTACCTAGTAGGCAAAAAGGGTCTTGGGGTGTCTTCGGTGGCCTCGTGCCTATTCGGGATCGTGCCGGGAGCCTTCTTGATGTTGATCCTAAAAAATTACAGCGGCCACACACTAACTTATAAGATCATTTAATGGCTGTAAAAACTGATCTTGGAAGGAAAAAATTTTTATTTCGGTTACCAATGTGTTTTCAGGATCTCTGAAGCTCCGGGAGTCCAAAGAAGGGCCAACCTTCAAGTAAGGATTTTCTAACCCTTTGTAACAACATGGACAGCAAAGATAAGATAATTGGTAGGGCTATAAGATTTGAAATTGGCAGCCCAAAAGAATTTAAACAAAAAACTACGGCAGCTTACTGGGGTTTAGGAGCAAGTATGGACCCGATTGCACCGAAAATGAGTGTAAAACCCAAAACTTGGATTAACAATGATCTACCAAGAATTTACAGCAAAAATATAAGGACTTTAGGTGCTGGAAAGAAACGAAAAGAAAAATTAAAAGAGTAATACCGAAGAATTTTGGCTCATGCGAATCAAATCGGAATCGTCGGTACTAGTAGGATCATTTTTGGTGTCCGGATGTGGTTTCCCTTCAACTTACTGAACCTAAGCAATAATAGGGAATTAAATAGAATTCAAAATTGGTTGGATGATGGAGAAGTAAAAACCCAAAGGGCTGAACTTACACCGATTCGACAAAGAACGCAATTGAGATGACAATGATACACAATGGTGTGATGATGATTCTTCTAGTGCAATGACTACTCCTCTCCAAAAAGTAAAACCAGCAATATTGGATCGATTAAATGGCTATGTAGATGGAGTAAGAAGAATTTCGGAGAGAAATATAGTAAAAATATTAGAAACTAATTCGTTTGGCAAGAGTAGGATTAATGGCCATGGCGTTAGCCTTGGGTGGTGCGGCTTGGCGGTTAGAGAGGAAAAAGAAATAGTTGAAGGCAAGAACGAATATGCCTAGGTTTTGTTTTTCAAAGAGAAGGTTTCGGATCCTGAATTAGTTATAGTTACGGGGAAGAAATAAAAAAAGTAAGGTTAATGGGATAATTAGTCAAATAAGAAAAAGGTAAGTAGATTAAATCGGTTTAATTTGAATATATATATATATATATATTCTAGTCAATCATGCGGCAGGAAGTTATATTTTTATACTAAGATAAAATTAGGGTTAAGTAAGAAATTATCTCATACAACAAAAGCACGAATCCGGTTTAAACCCTACTTGTATGTAGGCTAAATTTTTGGAAACCTAAGCAAACGAATTCAGAATTGGGAGAGGTAAATTTCTTTTGACTGAATTTTGTGAGAAGAATCCAATGGTGCTCCCAGATTTTCCATCCGATGCTTAGTTGGAAATGACAAAAATGCCCCTAGTCTAAAGAAAATGACATTGAGCTTTCGGTTTGAAATTTGACTTAATAACTACTAAAGAAATTATCTAAGACTCAAGATTCTAAATTTTATATTGATTTTCTAAATTGGTAAGTGAAAATTACAAAAATACCCTTGAGGACAAAAATGTTAATTAATTAATTTTTATTTATTTATTTTATTTACTTATTTTCTTAAAAAAATTTATTTAGGGTAATTTGGTAATTTTATTTTACTTAATTTCTAGGGTTATTACAGCATCCTCCCCTTAAAAGAAATTTGTCCCCAAATTTGAAAGAGGCTGTTGAAAAGTACCTTAAAGCTGTGGATACTTTTTCCGAAGCTCATTCTCAACTTCCCAGGTTGCTTCTTGCTCTCCATGATTATTCTAAATAACCTTTACCAGTTGAATGACTTTGTTGCGCATAACCTTTTCTCTACGATCCACAATGGTCAAAGGCTCCTCGATGTAAGTTAAATCCTCACGTAACTGCAACGGCTCCCACGGAATAACATGTGCTGGATCTGGCTAATACTTTCGAATATTACTCACGTGGAACACGTTATGAATTCTAGCCAAGTTAGCTGGTAAAGCTACTCTATAAGCCACCTCTCCAACCCGTTCTAAAACTTGAAAAGGTCCAACAAAGTGCGGGGCTAACTTTCCTCTCATTCCAAAGCGTTGAACTCCCTTGGTCGGTGACACCTTTAGGAACACATGATCACTAACAGAAAACTCCAAGGGATGATGCCTCTGGTTTGCATAACTCCGCTGCCTATCTTGAGCTGCTAGCAATCGTTGTTTGATTATTTTGACCTTATCTGAAGTTTGTTGTACCAAATCTGATCCTAATAAAGGCCTGTCGCCCACTTCTTCCCAACACACCAGAGTACGACAACTATGTCCATACAAAGCCTCATATGGGGCCATCTGAATGCTGGAGTGATAGCTATTATTATAAGCAAACTTCACTAGTGGCAAGTCATTATCCCAGGAGTTCTTGTAATCTAGTGCACAAGCCCTAAGCATATTCTCAATAGTTTGTATAGTCCTCTTCGACTACCCATCTGTCTGTGGGTGATAAACGGTGCTCATTAATGTCACAGTGCCTAACTGTTCTTGTAAAGCCTGCCAAAACTGTGATGTGAATTGTGGATCCCTATCATAAACAATGCTCATCGGTACTCCATGAAGACGAACTAACTCAGATATGTATAATTCAGCTAATCTAGCTACAGGCCAAGTCTTTTGGATTGCCAAAAAGTGGGCTGACTTGGTTAATCGATCAACTATAACCCATATTGCATCATGTTGACCACGAGTGGCAGGTAACCCAACTATGAAATCCATTGCAATGTCATCCCACTTCCATTGAGGAATCTCTAATGGCTGTAGTAGTCCTTCAGGTCTCTAGTGTTCTACTTTGACCTTTTGACAAGTCAGACATCTAGATACAAACTCTGCAATATCCTTTTTTATGCCATTCCACCAAAAGATTTTCTTCAAATCATGGTACATCTTGGTGCCCCCCAGGTGGATGGTCAATCGAGTGCATGTGCCGCCGATAAAATATCATACTTCACCTCACTACCTTGGGGAACAACAATTCTGTATTGAAATTTTAGGGTACCATCCACATCCACACTGAATCCTTTTTGCCCTAGAACTGACCATTCTCGGCATTGTGGATCCTCCTTTTGCGCCTCTTTGACCCTTGCCACAAGTGTAGGCTCCATATGCAAACTGGCCATGAGAACTTGGGGTCCCTTCACTTGAACACCTAAGCTCATATGACTAAACTCCTCTAGTAGTTTCCATTCAGAAACTACCATAGCATTCAGTTTAGCACCCGTTTTTCTACTCAAAGCATCAGCCACTAGGTTAGCTTTACCTGGGTGATACTGAATAGTGCAATTATAATCGGAGAGATATTCAACCCAATGACGCTGTCAATTATTGAGTTCCCTTTGTGACAATAGATACTGTAGGCTTTTATGATCAATGAAGACCTCAAACTCTTCTCCATACAAATAATGTAGCCAAAGCTTTAACGCATGTATGACAGCTGCCAACTCCATATCATGAGTTAGGTAATTAAGATCATGAGGCTTCAACTGCCTAGACCCATAAGCGATCACCTTTCCCGCCTGCATCAATACACAGCTAAGCCCTTGATGTGATGCATCTGTATAAACTGCAAAACGACTCCGCCCATCAGGAAGAATAAGAACAGGTGTAGAGACTAACCGCTTTTTCAACTCCTGAAAATTATTTTCACACTGCTCAGTCCATTAGAATGCTTGATCCTTCTTAGTCAGTTGTGTCAAATGGCGTGCCACCTTCGAATAACCTTCTACAAAACATCTATAATACCCAGCCAAGCCCAAGAAACTCTGAATCTCAGACACGGTCTTCGGTTGTTGCCAGTTCACCACAGCTTCAACCTTACTAGGATCCACTGAAATTCCTTCCTTAGTTACCACATGGCCTAAAAAGGTGACACTATCCAACCAGAACTCACACTTGCTCAGCTTTGCATACAACTTATGCTCCTTCAACATCTGAAGTGAAATCCTCAAATGTTCTCTATGGCTTTCAGCATTTGGTGAGTAAATCAGAATATCCTCTATGAAAACGATGACAAATTGATCTAGGTATGGTTGGAACACCCTATTTATTAGGCGCATGAAAGCTGCGGGTGCATTTGTTAACCTGAAGGGCATCACTAAAAACTCATAATGCCCATAACGAGTACTGAAAGCTGTCTTTAACACATCTCCCTCTTTGATTTTCAGTTGATAGTACCCAGACCTCAAATCAAATTTGGAGAACACTGATGATCCCCTCAGCTGATCAAACAGGTCATCAATCCGAGATAAAGAGTACCTATTCTTTATCGTCAACAGGTTCAGCTGTCGATAATCGATGCACATCCTCAAGCTGTCATATTTCTTGTTCACGAATAAAACAGGAGCACCCCAAGGTGAAGTACTTGGACGTATGAACCCCTTTTCAAGAAGCTCCTGTAATTGACTTTTTAGTTCCACCATTTCTGAGGGAACCATTCGATAAGGTGCTTGAGAGATAAGAGCCATTCCTGGCAATAAATCAATGGCGAAGTCGATATCCCAGCTAGGTGGCATTCTAGGTAACTCTTCTGGAAACACTTCTGGAAATTCTTCCACAATGGGAATACCAGTTACTAATTCAGGCTTCTCTGACTCTGTCTGCACATAAGCCAAATAGCCAACACCACCTTGACGGAGATATCTATTAGCTTGTAAACTAGAAATTAAGATTGGAGTGAAGCTTTTTTTATCCCCAACAAATTGCACTTCTGACCCATCAGGCAAGGAGAAGGTAACTAACTTCTGATAGCAATCCACTTTAGCATGGTGACGATGTAGCCAATCCATGCCCAAAATACAATCAAATTCAGATATCCCAGCACAAAGAGGTCAGTGTCTAAATCACGTCCTCCAACAGAAATCAAGCAAGATTGAAGTACCCGAGTAGAACTCATACTAGTGTCTGATGGTGAAGAAACCACTAGTATGAAAGGAAGCTCTTTAACAGGCATGCCTAACTGATTAGCTAGTCTAGGAGATATGAAAGAATGTGTGGACCTCGAGTCTATAAGAACTCTAGCTGGGAACCTAGAAATAGAAAGAGTACCTATGACCAATTCAAACAATTACTAACCTAAGCATGCCACTACCATGAACTTGAAATTAAAGGCTATAATTAAAAGCTATAAATAACAGCGTACCTTGCACCACACCTGGAGCATCCTCTGCCTCATCGGCTGTCACTGCGTAAACACATCCTGCCACACGAGGTTTCTTTGTTGGTGGTCCTACTGGTGCTGCTGGTGGAACGTGTGCTGCTAGTGGAGCATCCCTCTTAGGACATTGCCTGGATAGATGCCCTATCTCCTGGCAATAGAAACAGGTCACACACCGCCCTCCAATTGGGTGAAAGAAATGACAAATCTGACATCTAGGCCCTCCCTGGCCCTGAAAAACTGGTTGCACTGTAGGCCCTCTTGTCCCATTAAGCTATAGTCGGGTAGCTCTGCTATCGATTGGCTGACCTCTACCGAAATGTCCTCACCCCTGAACAGGCATCAGTAATGGTATAGGACGAAAACTGCCTGCATGTGTAGGTCGTGATGGCATACGACTTCGACTCGTGTCAACAGATAGTTGTTTATCTCGCATCCTTGCCTCACCCCGTTGAGCTAAGGATATTGCCTTCTCAAAGGTATCAATCTCTTGCATAATCAGCCTATCTGCCAGCTCGTCATGCAAACCATTAACATACCTCTTGATTTTCCTTGGTTCATGTGCCATAATGTGCATAACATAGTAGGCCAAGGCATTGAATCTAGCTATGTACTAATCTATTGTCATGCTCCCCTGTACTAGTGCAAGAAACTCTTGCTCTTTTCTGTCCCTCATGGCCTCAGAGAAGTATCGACCATAGAAAGTATGCACGAATGTCTCCCAAGTGATATATCCACCCTCAGTTCTCGGAACCCCTGGTCGAGTGGCCTCCCACCATGTCTTGGCATCCTCAACCACTCTAAAGGTAGCTAGGTCCACCTTGTCCTCTTCTAGAATTCTCAAAGCTGTAAGTGTCCTCTCCGAAGCCCTGATCCACTCCTTAGCTTTGGAAGGGTTAACCCCACCAGTATACTCACCAGTTAGCCTCTTGAACCGCTCAAGTAGGTCAGCCCTATGCTGACATCTGGCTGGGGCATGAGGCTGCTGCTCCCGCTCATTCAAATTCTGAAAGTACTGGCCTAAGGCAATAACTGTTTGACGTAATGGATCATCATTGGCCTGCTGACCAAGATTCTGGGCTTGTTGCCCATGATTTAGCATGTCCTGTCCAGGCACTTGAGCATGCTGACCTCGACCTTGTGGGGGTCGTCCTTGACCACGAGCCTGCGGCTCATCCTGTGCGCCTCGCCCAAGACCCAAGGCAGGGTACTCATGTGGGTCCATGACCTAAAAAGGAAAAGGTTTAGTCCAGCGTAGTTAAACAACTTTAGAAGTAATTTTTAACTTATAACACTAGGTGAGGCTCTAGGTAACTTCTATATCATTTTAGACGTTAAATTAATTGGTATATTATTTTATAAGTCCCCTATTGAAAGCCAAGTTGTTAACTTTTGTTTATAACCTTGCTAATATATTATGCTCAATTATGGAAACTTTTCAAAACCTATCCAAGGTCTCTAACTTAGCAAAAAAACAAGAAGCCTACTTACTGACTGAGGTCGCTGCCTTCCTCGAATTTGGCTTTAATACCAAACTGTTACGCCCCCAATTTTATGAACCTTAATTTTAAAAGATATCTTAAATTTCCAGAATTATAAAGCATTTAATTAAAAATAATTTAAGAAATATGAAGTAAAACATTTTATTTAAATTATTTTCCAAACAATGAGAGTATTAAATGAAATCAAAGTAGTTAAGTGACAACCCCAGGAAAACTAATATGCGCATAATGTGTCAATTTAAACAAACCATATGTTTCTTTAGAAATCAAATAACACAAAGTTGAAACCCAGTCTCAGCCAGTTCTACTTTCGAGGGGCTACAGCGTACCCTCACTCAGTCTGCTCCACGTCTTGAACTTCATTATATGGTTAAGTGTATTCTGTCTCCTCATAGTACTCACCTAAGAAAAATATGTTAGAATGAGGGGTGAGCACAACTTGCTCAGTAAAGGGAAAGTATCAGGCCCATCACGCGGGTCCTAATATTCCCGTAACAAACAACAACGAATAATAAACTTTAAGTTGTAGCAATTTAATTAAAGAACAATTTCATACAACATCATAACAACAATATCAAATTCCTACTGGCATGCTTGAACTACCATGCATATGCATAATTCCTTTTACCGATTAAATAATATCTTATTGATCGATCATTTAATCCAATACTTAAATGCTGTCGGACGAACCTAGGGTGGTGAGTGTGTTCATCACCCACTATCGGGATAACTCTTAGGCAGTGCCACTAGGGATGCCATCAAGCCAGAGCCTCTCGGGATACCTACGCCGAGGTAGAGCCTCTCGTGATACCAACCATAAGCATGGTCCCCCACTAGCTATGGTCTGACAGCGCACAAATCATATCTCCATGCTCCGTGTCAATATTGGGTCATGACTAGGGACGGTCCGCCGCCACTCTAACATGCCTCTCGGGTTCGAATCGTCCGTTCCGAATCTCTTGTCTAAATTTATGGCTTGTTAGGTCATGTAGATATGGTTCGTCACCAACCTTGCATGCCTCGTGTTTTATCTTACTCCTCAAATCTTTTACTTAATGCAATCTTGTGTATGAAAAACATCAATCATATGCAACAATCAATTGATGCATGACCATAGCTCATTTTATTTTAGCTCTTTTTAGTAGAGTGCCATGATTCTAGTGCATCCTATTTCTTTTATCGAGTTATCTTAGATTAGTGTTACATGATGTCATGACAATCAATGATATCTTTTTAAGTGTATTTATGCTAATATTCATCTCATTTCTCGTGAATTCTTTCTAAATTGGTCATTTAGCATTTACACTCCTAATCCTTTATCTATCAGCTTATAGTAATTTATTACGGCCCTAATATGCCACTAACAGTTGCTTTCAATCTCATCATGTTGCTAGCGAGCTTGTCGGCCCTAAACATGGTACTAGCGGTGTTTGTCTCGCTGGCCCTAAACATGGTACTAATGAGTTTATTTAGGCAGTCCTAACATATTTCTAATTTAATTCTTGTTACAAGCGGTCCTAGTATGATACTAGCACTAAACATACATCATACATCACATCATTACAACCATGCAACCAACCAACCAGAAATTATATCTCAATGGAAAAGAACTAAAATAAAATAAAATAAAATAAAATTCTAGAAAAACTAATTAATTACCTTACCTATGTTGCCCACGTATTTAAAGATTTTGTTTAACCCAATTGTTTACTTAAAATTTATTATTCGGGTTGATGCTTATTTTGGCCTAAGAGGGCCCACGAGAACTAACCTGCTCTTCCCCCTTACGAAGTTCAGGATAGTACGGTGAAAGGGGCGATTTCCTAGGACGGTCCTACAAAATGTTAGTAAGGTAGAAAATTAGAAAATATGCTAAAATTTAGAAATTTTCCTAAATTGTACTTAGAAGGTTCATGTTCTTAACATCTAGGCCGAAATTTTACCTAGTGGGCAAAAAAGGTCTCGGGGTGTCTTCGGTGGTCTCGTGCCTATTCTGGATGATGCCGTGAGCCTTCTTGATGTTGATCCTAAAAAATTACAGCGGCCACACACTAACTTATAAGATCATTTAATGGCTGTAAAAATTGATCTTGGAAGGAAAATTTTTTTATTTCGGTTACTAATGTGTTTTCGGGATTTCTGACGCTTCGAGAGTCCAAAGAAGCGCCAACCTTCAAGTAAGGATTTTCTAACCCTTTGTAACAACATGGACAACAAAGATAAGATAATTTTTAGGGCTGTAAGATTTGAAATTGGCAGCCCAAAAGAATTTAAACAAAAAACTACGGCAGCTTACTGGGGTTTAGGAGCAAGTATGGACCCGATTGCACCGAAAACGAGTGGAAAACCCAAAACTTGGATTAACAATGATCTACCAAGAATTTACAGCAAAAATATAAGGACTTTAGGTGCTGGAAAGAAAAAAAAATTAAAAGAGTAATACCGAAGAATTTTGGCTCACGCGAATCAAATCAGAATCGTCAGTACTTGTATGATCATTTTTGGTGTCCGGATGGATGTGGTTTCCCTTCAACTTACTGAACCTAAGCAATAATAGGAAATTAAATAGAATTCAAAATTGATTGGATGTTGGAGAAGTAAAAACCCAAAGGGCTGAATTTACACCGATTCGACAAAGAACGCAGTTGAGATGACAATGATACACAATGGTGTGATGATGATTCTTCTAGTGCAATGACTACTCCTCTCCAAAGAGCAGAACCAGCAATATTGGATCAATTAAATGGCTATGTAGATGGAGTAAGAAGAATTTCGGAGAGAAATATAGTAAAAATATTATAAACTAATTCGTTTGGCAAGAGTAGGATTAATGGCCATGGCGTTGGCCTTGGGTGGTGCGGCTTGGCGGCTGGAGAGGAAAAAGAAATAGTTGAAGGAAAGAATGAATATGCCTAGGTTTTGTTTTTTAAAGAGAAGGTTTCGGATCCTGAATTAGCTATAGTTACGGGGAGAAGGGAAGAAATAAAAAAAGTAAGGTTAATGGGATAATTAGTCAAATAAGAAAAAGGTAAGTAGATTAAATCGGTTTAAATTTAATATATATATATATATATATTCTAGTCAATCATGCGGCAGGAAGTTATATTTTTATTCTAAGATAAAACTAGGGTTAAGTAAGAAATTATCTCATACAACAAAAGCACGAACCCGGTTTAAACCCTACTCGTGTGTAGGCTAAATTTTTGAAAACCTAAGCAAACGAATTCAGAATTGAGTGAGGTAAATTTCTTTTGACTGAATTTTGTGAGAAGAATCCAATGGTGCTCCCAGATTTTCCATCCGATGCTTAGTTGGAAATGACGGAAATGGCCCTAGTCTAAAGAAAATGACTTTGAGCTTTCGGTTTGGAATTTGACTTAATAACTACTAAAGGAATTATCTAAGGCTCAAGATTCTAAATTTATATTGATTTTCTAAATTGGTGGGTAAAAATTAAAAAAATACCCTTGAGGACAAAAATGTTAATTAATTAATTTTTATTTATTTATTTTATTTACTTATTTTTTTAAAAAAATTTATTTAGGGTAATTTGGTAATTTTATTTTACTTAATTTCTAGGGTTATTACAATTTTTTAAATGTGAATTAATGATAAAAAAAATACTATACAGATTGAAATTATTTGAAGATGACAACTGTGCAGTCTAAATTAAGATTTTAAAAGTTATTGTTGGGCTGTATTAAAATGGTTGGGGGTAAAGTGTATATTTTTTAAGTAGAATGGTGCAAAGTGTAATTTCATCTAAACATCAGGGATAAATTGTAATTAACCAAAAAAAAAAAAAGAGTAGCCTAACTTAGTTTGTTCACATAGAGCTCCCCATTATTGTAGTCACTTCAACCCATTATGTTGCCACCTAGCAATAATGGTGAATGATCATCAATTTCCTGTGCACAAATCTTACTAGAGTAGATCCCACAGCAAATCTAAAGCTGAATGGTCCTAAAAACTTTAAAACCTTGGAGATGTCACCGATTAGATAAGAACAAAGGAAAGAAAGGAGAAACCAAAGATCTTATATTAAAGTAGGATAAAGAGATTTGAAACCAAGGTTATTAAAATCCTGATTCATAACAAAAAAAAATGAATTTAAAGTAACATTTTAGTTTGAGTTGGATCTTGTAAGATCCCAATTCAAATCCTAAAATTTTTAGAAACATAAGGACTTTATGATTTCACACTATTGGTTAAAAATATAGACTTTTATGTGTAATTGAACTTATTTAATTTTAGATCAAGTTAATCACTTAGTAGTTAATGATTGCACTACAAATAGACATGATGAACTTAAATTATTATGCTAAACACTTACCACTTACAATTCAAAACCTTATGTTTGTATATGTACTTTTGTGCATTTGATGTTATGTGTACCGTTTTGTGTTATATCTATGTTTTCTAAAATGGTAACATCTTTTTAGGTATTTAATGATGATTATAAGTGATTACTCATAAGAAATAACTTAAAACGATTGTATCTAATACCCGTATTCATATTCATAAATTTAATAACCATTTCAATTTTCATTTGTATTTATTTCAAATTATTTCCATTAGAACTTGAACATTGGATTTCAAATTTATTCTTATATATGAATTGTTGTCACTTCCCAATTTGGTAAAATATTCAAGTTTAATAATCATTACTGTTTTGATTAAAAAAATTAAATTTGTTAATTTTTAATGTTTATGACATGATTATGTCTTTTCTACTATATCTTTTCAGAAAATTTTGATAAAATTTCATGATTCAATTCAATTTTGTAATTAACAAAAATTAAAAATAGATTTTAGGTGAAATTTTTATTTTGATAACCTTGTCCCAAAACAACCTAGCTTGCTTTATTGAAATAATAATAATAACAAAAGTACGCCAAAAGAGACCGGCCGGAACCGTCTAAGCCGCCAATCCGAACCAGAAAAGCGTGGAATGCGGAAGAAGCAAGCAGGGGAAGATATAGAAGGATAAAGTGCCGTTGGTACTAAAAAATAATTGAAGAATATTTTAATATTTTTTATTAAAAATCTGTAAAATAATTTTCAAGACTAATAGTAATAAATTATTATTATGGAGGTAGAGGGGTTGGCATGTTCTGTTTTTCTCAAAACTGGTGTTCTGTTGTGTTCAATTTTCAACTGGTTATTGTCATCAGAAATCTTCATATGGTAAGAAGACGGGTGGACCACGGTGACTCAGTAAGTGCCTGAGCGGCTCAACGGCCTGGGCAGACCTGAGATCACGACTCAAGACCATGACCAAACCACAGCACTTTAATGTAATTTGATTGCTTTTAACTTTTGAGGGAAAAAATTTACGACAAACACTGTAAATATTTACTCTCGTATAAGTTAATTTAAGTCGAATGTTCATCTTGGGCCAAATGGGCCAAAAGTGAGCCCAAATGTCCTATAGACCGTCTTTAATTTCGTGAAATTTCGTGATACTTCATCCAAAATTTTGGTTTAAAATCTTTTGGAATTTGTCATTTTTTCACACTACTAAACTTTTGTTTATATTTTGTTAGTTTACTGCCGTATTTCCCGAGATCTCGCATAGTATTTACGCGATATGCTGTTTATCATATGTATGAGTAAGGTAGTTTTTTTTTTAAATAATTTTGCATCAAAGTAACATACATAAATATACAAAATGATAAAATATAATTAATACACATAGTTTGAGAGAAATATAATTCATTTTTTAGTTACAAATAAAATTTAGTTGGTAAATGATGTTAATGTTATTGAGATTTTTTATGCATGCTACCCTAGTAAATATATTCTCATTTGCAAAATTTTTTAACTCAAAATCAAAGTTTTATGACATGGAATTAGTTTGTTGCTTTTATAAAACAAGTTAGGAAAAAAATATCATACTTTAAATAACCTAGGAACTCAATGTGGCATTAAAAAATATATTGTTATTATTATAGTATTTTCTAGTTTTTCTCATGTGTTAACAAATTAGTATTTTTGCTGAATAATATTTATTTTGTTTTATAAATTCCATTTTTTCATTTAAGAAATATTGGATTTCATATAAATTTTATTTATATTTAAGAAATTATGATAAAAATAATTAGAATACATGCAAAAGGTACAAAAAAATTCTTATTGTATTTCATCTTAAAATAATATTTTAATATTTTTTTTTGGTAAAATCTATAATTATATGCAGACATGATATATCTAACAGTAATGACATTTTATATCTTGCTCTATATTGGCATACCTAAGGAGAATACTGCTGAACACATGATCAAATCAATCCTTAGAGAGGGGGGATATAATCTCACCTGTTAATTAAAGGATTACATTACATACGTAAAAGAACCCTACATCTGTAACAAGTTAACTTGAGGAGGTCCGCAACTCTATCATTTTTATTACGCACATCACTCATAATTTGTGTACTGTGTTCATGGAATTAAATACCACTGTATATCATATAGTATATCGCTTACGGCGGGTAAGCGGTATGTGGTAAAAATAATTTTATATTTTATCACATGATTTATTGTGTTATACTGCGGTATTTCGTATACCGCTTACTTTTTATGTACATTTTATAAGAAAATTGTAGTTTACCGTAAATACCGCGAGGTACGTACCGCGATATTTTATTTTTTGTGGATACTTGTGAGATATATATATTTTTCATTCTACATCAAAATATCAGAAATATATAAAACATTAAAATATAATTAATACACATATGATAAAATAAATATTTAATTTTATTCTTTTGGTTATTTTTTTAGTTAACATAAAAATTTAATGGTTACTTTAAGCCACCCAGGAACTCAATGTGGTATTAAAAAATGTATTGTTATTATTAAAGTATTATTTTTTTCTCTTATATCAATAAATTAGTTTCTTTCTGAGTATTATTTATTTTGCTCTATATATATAACATTTTTTTAAATTTTTTTGTATTAAAAAATATCTTCTATCATATATATTTTATTTATATTTGAAAAATTTTGATGAGAAAAATTAGAATAAATATAAAAAGTGGAAAACAAATTATTGAATTTATGTCATCTTAAAATAATATTCTAATATTTATTTTTTTGTAAAAATAGTAACAATAAGCAGTACGGTATAATATGCGGTATACCTTAAAAATTTATGGTGCTGTATATCTAGCTGTAATAGTTTTTAACACATTGGTTGTGTTCACAGCTTAACTGGTAATACAACAGGAATTTCAGGTAAAATGCCATATTCGAATAGCATTGCACTCCAAAATACCAGCTAAAAGATTTCACACGGCAGAGACTTGACCTATTAATTTTTCTATAGTAGCTTCTAACCCTTTTAATAATATTGAGTATAAAAAAAAAACACTCATAAATGTCATATTGATTTAAGTATAAGAGGACTTTCCCTGAACACAACAACTTCGGAAACCTGTATTTGCTTGCAGCAGGACATGGATGTAGTGTCAAGCCCACCGAAAGCTTTAGTTAGTTTTGTTGTAAGTTCTGAAAGATTGTTGCACCTGATCATATTATGACTGATAAAACATTATACGGTAACTTGTATTATATTCAAAAACATTATACGGTAATTTGTATTATATTCAAAATTATCTGTTGTAAGACTAAATTATGTCTACCTTTTTATGTTGATTCTAATTTACCTCAATATTTGTTTAGATTACTAGTATGTATGAGGATGTTAACTTACGAAATGTGTATCATGGTAGCGTGATGGCAACCAAAACATGTCTTTTTTTTTTTTTCCAGCCTAAACATGTATTTCAATAATTTATATTTCATATATTCCATATGGTTTTGACCATTAAGAGTTGGTAGCCCGTTCTTTCTATCTTTATGTCTACGGCATTCAATTGTTTTTTTTGGTAATTAGAAATACGAAAGGAGATTAATAAAGAGTAGATGATGTAAGTTGCTGGGCAATTAGAACTCTCCGCCTAAGTGCCACAAGGATCAAACAGTGATGGAAAGAGTTAAGAACATTCCTGAGCTAGCAAACAAGACAGAGAAGCCTCATACTAATGGATATTGTGCTTGAGATTGCCTATAAAACTTGCAAATAATCAGTAAGTATAGTCACCGATTTGAGGTTTTGACCTGACGTAAATGACATAGCTTCATAGACAATAGAGAGTTCGGTTTCCAATGCAGATTCACACTGAAGGGGACACGGCCGTCCTTGGCCCCCACCCAGGAAGCCTGTGAGAACTGGTCTCACGGTGGTTGTAATTGGCTAGCTGTATATGTGTGTGGATTAAAACTTCATGATACTAATTGATTAACCTAGAATATGCAGGATGCATCTCTTCATGCTTTGACTTGGATTAACAAAATCCATAAAACATTAACTTGGCCAAGATATTTCCATAGAAAATAAGTTCAAACGGCCAAAGCATACAAAATCAACATTTATGTGAGTTTACTACACATAATAACTATGTGCGAGCATTCATACATAAAGTAGACTAGTGCCCTCACCCTAGAGCAACCATAGAGTCTAGGACTCCTCAAAACATAGACCATGGAGGCAACTAAGAGTACTATATATACAAGCCTCAACTGAGATCTTCTTGAACTAACTCCCACCTTGGATGCAAGTCCCAATGGCAAGTCTCAAAAGTTCTTGTTCAAGTGCTAATAGGCTCCGCAGCCAAAGGAAGACTCTAATTAGTACTGTTATTTGACCAACAAGTTACCTATATAGACTAGAATCATAGGGATTCTCAAGTACATTACCTGTACAAAAGCTACTACCGCGATAACCTTTAGCGGTTACCCGGCCCAACAACTTCAGAATCTACACAACATAATTAGGGAGTGAGAACATAAACATTCTTAGTAAGGGTCTTCATTATACCTGTAAGAAAATTATTAAGGACTTGACATATGATAACATATGTAACCTGTTGTGAGCCCATACAGCTTGAGGGTCTGAAATATATGCATATATAACTAGGTCCCTTGAGACCTCTTATCATCCTGGTCCTTGAACTACAAGGCATTGCCTTTTCCTCTAGCAAGCATAGCTTACCAACCTAACTAGTGATAAATCACTAGTTGAACCTCTCCCTTATTATGTTATACAGGGGAATTATGGTGGGACTATTGTAGATTAGGCCATAAAGACCTTGTAGACTAGGTGCACTAAGGTTTCACCTTGCAACCTCGTGGCTACTGGCACAGCTAGGTCGCCAAGGGTTCTAAACCTTTCACCCAAGCTAGTGATGCCTAGTTGTGATCTCTTGTAAACTAGTTTTTTTGCTTATGGCACAAGTAACCATAAAACCTTACAAAACTTAAGAAAACTCCTAGGTCTTGGAGGAATTTCGAAAGTCCCGGAGTACCTCCGGAATGCTTAGACCCCAAGGTACCCTAAGAACCCCCTTAGGTGTCCCCTTGACCCTCCTAACAAAATTTGGAAAATTCTGCCAACTTGCCTATGGCGACGCGTCGCCACAGTTGATGATGTTCTGCCAACTTTCTCCTGTATTTACAACGCATCGCCAACTGTGGCGACGCGTTGCCACAGTTGGTGACATTCTGCTAACTCTTTCTAGGATTGGCTACGCATTATGGACTGGAGCATGAAATTGGCGACGCGTTGCCAATCTGCGTTTCTGCAAAATTCTCACGCATTTTGCTGCTATGAACTTTGGACACCTCCCAAACATATCAAACATGCTTGGAATGCCTCCAAACTTTACATACACGTAAAACATGCTGCATAGATCATAGCCAACTATCACAAGCCAATCTATAATGCCTTATAACATCATTCCAATCCTTACAAACCTCATAGTCCACCACAATTCAACCATATCCTCTAACTAATGCTATTGCTAGAATCACTTAATTTCTTCAAGCAAACTCATGCCAATAGCATTAATTGAACTTCAAAACATAACTCCCTTACCTTAACTCCGAGTAGCAAGCAAGAATCAAACTCTTTTCCAATCCACTAAGCTCACTAAAGTAGCACCTAAGTTCCAAGCAAAACATAGGCTCCAAGCATCAAATTTTCATTTCCTAACCAAAACCCAAGCTCCTAACCAACCAATAAACATGAATTCAATCAAGAACACATTGGTTACCTCGTACTAAAAACAAGGGATGGGAGAACACATGCCTTCAAGCTCCAAAACCATGGTTTAACACTTGAAATGGGCTCCCAATGGTCTATATACCTTTGATGGCTTCTCTTTGCACCAAGAAACTTGGATTTCAAGGTCAATTGGAAGGCAAAATGAGGGTGGGAAGGATGAACTCGAAATTGTGGCAGCCATCCCTCACTTTCCCTTCTTATAACCCTTGTTTACCACAAAAGCCACAAAAGTATTGGACTTAATGCACTTAAGCCCAAATCTTTTGGTAACTTAGGTATTCTTGAATAATTCTTATTTATTTCTTCAAGTTTAGGTTAAGGTTGAAAGTTAAGTTATAAAACTTCATTTTAACCACTCAGGACCAAGCCTGGTTATTCAGGGTAAGGTTGAAAGTTAAGTTATAAAACTTCATTTTAACCACTCGGGACCAAGCCTGGTTATTTAGGATGCAAAATTACCATTTTGCCCCTGAACCTCATTTAGTGCCTTAACTCCCCCGAACTCAGTGAACTTTGATAAACTTTCTTATTCTTGATATGTAAACTTGAATTAGGTTCCAAACTTAATTTAAAACACTTTACCCTCTTCAAGTATGCTTCCCACTAGTAGGGCCATAACATTTTCCCCTCTTTCTAGAATTTGGTCCCCCAAATTCCGCTACAACTCGGGAAAAACACTAGGATATCTTTTCAGTATATCCTACTCCGCTTCCCAAGTAGCTTCCTTTTCACTATGGTTAGACTAAAGGATCTTAACCATTGGAATCCACTTAGTTCAAAGTTTCTTGACTTGCCTATCAAGTATTTGAATGGGCTTCTTTTCATAGGTCAAGTTTTCCTGAATGGGTACCACTGAAGCATTAACTACTTGTCCCGGATCCACTGTGCATTTTCACAGTAAACTAACGTGAAACACGTTATGCACTTGGGATAGGTTAAGTGGTAATGCCAATCGATAAGCAACTTTCCCTATCTTTTCCAATACTTCACAGGGTCTAATGTACTTAGGGGCTAACTTACCCCTTTGCCCAAAATGGCTAACTCCTTTCATGGGCGATACTTTAAGAAGTACTTTGTCCCCAACTTCAAAACTCAAGTCTCTTCTTCTTAAATTTGCATACTTAGTTTGCCGGTCATTGGCGGCCTTAATCCGTTTCTGGATTAACTTGATCTTAACTGTGGTATCAGCTATGATTTCAGGTCCAATAACTACTCTACCTGCAGGGTCTGCCCAACAATGGGGCGTCACACAACGGCTTCCATACAAAGCCTCGTATGGTGCCATACCAATAACAGTTTGATGATTGTTATTATAAGCAAACTCAATGAATGGTAAATGCTGATCCCAATCACCTCTGAAATCAATGGCAAATATACGTAACATATCCTCCAAAGTTTGAATTACTTTCTCAGATTGCCCATTAGTTTGAGGATGAAAAGCAGTACTGAGACTAACCTTACTCCCTAATGCTTCTTGGAAAGCATTCCAAAATTGTGACACAAACCGAGGATCTCTATTAGATATAATCTGATCTAGTATACCTTGGAGTCTCACAATTTCTTTGAGATACAACTGAGCCAACTTCTCTAATGTATAAGTGATCTTGATAGGTATAAAGTGTGCCGACTTCGTCAACCGATCAACCACTACCCATATAGCATCATGCTGACTTCGGGTATTTGGCAATCCTACCAGAAAATCCATAGTAATGGATCCCCATTTCTTCACTGGAAGAGGTAAACTCTGAAGTGTACCTGCTGGTTTCTGATGTTTAGCTTTAACCATTTGGCATGTTAGAAACTTTGCCACATGTCCTGTTATATCTCTTTTCAGTCTTGGCCACCAGAAATGCATCTTCAGATCATGATACATCTTACTAACACTAGGGTGAATATTCAAAGTACTACTATGTGCCTCCTGTAGGGCTTGCTACCTAAGTCCTTCCACATTCGGTACATAGAGACGATCTCCATAGTGTAGTATCCCATCCTTGTATTGGAATTCCTTCCTCACAGTACCAAGTTTCACTTCTCCTGAAATTTTCTTCAACAATGGATCTTTCATCTGAGCTTCCTTAACTCTAGCTAACCAAGCTGATTGTATTTCCAGAACATAGACTAGGGATTTTTCTTAGTTTTGCCAAAACTCATGCAACACTAAGAAATAATCCCTCAACACTCCTTCAAAGGAATTCATAGCCTGATCCTTAGATAGGATTGCTCCTGTGTACTTCCGACTCAATGCATTTGCTACCACATTTCCCTTGCCAGCACAGTACTTAATTGAACAATCATAATCTTTTATGTATTCAATCCATCGATGTTGCCAAATGTTTAGATCTTTCTGTTTAAACAGATGCTTCAAACTCTTATGATCAGTGAAGATCCTAAATGACCTTCCTATCAAGTAATGTCTCCAGAGCTTAAGTACAAAAATTACTGCTGCTAGCTCAAGATCGTGAATAGGATAGTTCAATTCATTAGGTCTCAATTGTCTTGAACCATAGGCTATTACCTGACTGTCCTGCATCAGCACATACCCTAGACCAGAACCTGATGCATCAGTATATACTGTAAAAGCTCTGTTCGGATCTGGTAGAATAAGTATAGGTGCACTAGTTAATCTTTTCTTCAACTCTATATAAGCTTTTTCACACTTCGGTGTCCATTCAAACTTCTGAGTTTTCTTGGTCAAGGCTGTTAACGGTGTAGCTATCACAGAGAATTTCTTTATGAATCACCTGTAATAGCTTGCCAAGCCCAAGAAACTTCTCACTTCTATAACTGTAGTTGGTTTCTTCCACTTAACTATCGCCTGAACTTTTTCAGGATCAACTGATAGACCTTGAGCACTGATGATGTGCCCCAAAAACTGAGTCCTTTCAGACCAAAACTCACACTTAGGCAACTTTGCATAGTACTGATTATCCTTCAGCACTTGCAAAACTGTCCTAAGGTGTCTTTCATGTTCTGATGAAGACTGTGAATATACCAACATGTCATCGATGAATACTTCAACAAACTAATCAAAAAATGGTTTAGAGATCCGATTCATAGCTTCCATAAATACTGCTGAAGCATTCGTTACACCGAAAGGCATAACTGTATATTCACAGTGTCCATACCTTGTCCTAAAGGCAGTTTTTGGGATATCTTCCTCTTTAACTCTAATATGAAAGTATCCAGACTGGAGGTTAATCCTAGAAAACACTTTTGCTCCTCTGAGTCTATCAAATAGATCATCAATTCTAGTAAGCGGATATTTGTTCTTGATTGTTATTGCATTCAACTTTCTATAGTCGATGCACAATCTAAAAGTTTCATCCTTTTTTTTCACAATCAACACTGGGGCGCTCCACAGTGATACACTAGGCCTTATAAAGCCTTTCTTTAGCAGTTCCTCTAACTGCTTCTTTAACTTATCCATCCCAGGAGCTGACATCCTATAAGTTGGTATTGAAATAGGTTCAACCCCAGGCTGAAGATGGATTGCAAACTCAGTGTCCCTCTTAGGTGGTAATCCAGGCAATTCTACTAGAAACACTTCAGGAAACTGATTGGCTCTAGGAATCTTCCCAAGTTCCTATTTTATTGCCACCCCATTCACCATTCAATGAATAATACTCTTCTTCACCAACTATGGGGATGGTATCCATGAATAAACTTTTAGTACTAGATGCTAATCCTCCTGTGCAAGTCACTCTAGCTCTCTGAGCATCAGTAATATCGACTGAGTGATTCGCACAGTCAATTTGTGCCTTATGCTTACTTAGCCAATCCATTCCCAACACTAGGTCATAAGACCTCAATTTTATCACCCATAACATACAACAGAAATCATGGTCGCCTAACTGTAAGGGATACCTAGTAACCACTTCATTAGTCACAATAAAACTCCTCCCTGCAGTTCTGATGAGTCTTAACTCACCAGAGATTTTTTGTTGCAATTTAAACTTATTTACCAAGGCAGATGATATCACTGAAAGAGTAGCTCCTGTATCAAAAAGCAGTTTAACACTATCGTTCTGAAAAGTAAAATTGCCTTGAACGGCGGCTGGTTCTTTGGTCACCTGACTCGCCAAGGTGAAAACCCTTAGGTCAACTGCTGCTGCGGCTACACCAGGTCGATTTCTTATGGCAAGGGGTGTAGGGGGTAAATTCCTGGGCAGACCTGGCAAAGGTCAAGCCCTTGGGCAGTCTTTCGTCCAATGTCCTTTTTGACCACAGATATTACAAATATCAATTCCCAAGGTACAGGGTCTCGTGCCATAGAACTGTATACACTTAGGACATAAGCCCATCTTCCTTCTCTTGAAAGGACCTTGGCTTTCAACCATCGGTCACTTTTCGGAACTCTTTCTTAGGTTGGCTAGTCCAACCTCCACATTTTTGCTAGGTGTCCTCGAATCCTCAAATTCCTGTTCTAAGGCTAATGCTTTCTGAAGTACTTGGTGATAGCTCTTAATATCTACCGTCGCCATATACCTCCGAATCACGGATTTTAAAGCTTGGAAGAACTTCTTAGCCTTCAACTCATCATTACCAACCATATAAGGAGCATACCAAATGAGTGAATTGTAGCGCTGCTCATACTCTCACACAGACATTTCTCCTTGTACTAGGTTTTCAAACTAAATCCTCTTTTGGTCTTGTGCAGCTTTACTAATGTATTCCTGTCGGAACTTCTTTTTGAAGTTTGACCACTTGAGCACCTTTTTCTTGTGCTCTGGTTGGGTACCATTACTCTCCCTTAACATTTCCATCACATCATCCCACCATAAACTAGCCCTCCCTCTAAAAAAGAAAGGTACTAAGGCCATCCTTTCCTTCGACTCATAGCCTCTACAGGTGAAAAGTTGATTCATTCTGGATAACCAATCCTTTGCTCGATTGGGATCACCTATCCCATCAAAGCTTGGTGAGTCAACGGTCTTAAACTTTTCTAACAGCCTTATCTGATGTGCAGCGTCTCCCTTCCTTGAAGCCTCCATAACCTCTAGCTCCTCCTCCTCCTCATGAACATTATTTCTCCGTTCATAAGCCTTAGGCACCTACTGTTGCTCAGCATGCCTTTCTTCTTAGACAACCTCTCTATCCTCATAATCTCGAAACAACTCAGTCACAATAGTTTTCATGCTTTGTGCCACTTGGGCCATAGTCTGAGTCAACCCCTGAAGCACCCTGGATATCTCATCCAACCTTGCCACAACTAGGTCACTAAAACCCTCACCAGTTTTCTAGCCCCTCTTGAAGCTCTTGACCTAGTGTCAACCGTAACAACCTATAACCAAAGCCAGACAACATTCCCCAGATGTTGGTCAGTACTAACTTTCCTAGCATATGGACATTCCAAAACTAGATCTCAGCCATAGCTTCCAATATCTATGAAATGAGCTCTAAGCTCTGATACCAAAAATAGACAAAGCTGTCTTTAGCCCCTACCCAGGAAGCCTGTGAAAGTTGCTCTCACAGTGGTTGTAATTGGCTAGCTGTATATGTGTGCGGATTAAAACTTTATGATACTAGTTGATTAACCTAGAATATGCAGGATGCATGCTCTTCATGCTTTGACTTGGATTAACAAAGCCCATAAAACATTAACTTGGCCAAGAAATTTCCACAGAAAATAACTTCAAATAGCTAAAGCATACAAAATTAACATTTACGTGAGTTTACTACACATAACAACTGTGTGTGAGCATTCATACAAAAAGTAGACTAATGCCCTCACCCAAGAGCAATCCTAGAGTCTAGGACTCCTTAAAACATAGACCATGGAGGCAACTAAGAGTACTATATATACAAGCCTCAACTGAGATCTTCTTGAACTAACTCCCACCATGGATGCAAGTCCCAGTGGCGAGTCTCAAAATTCCTTGTCCAAGTGCTAATAGGCTTTGCAGCCAAAGGATGACTCTAGTTAGTACTGTTACTTGACCAACAAGTTACCTATGTAGACTAGAATCATAGGGATTCTCAAGTACATTACCTGTACAAAAGCTACTACTGTGATAACCCTTAGCAGTTACCGGGCCTAACAACTTCAGAATCTGCACGACATAACTAGGGAGTGAGAACATAAACATTATCAGTAAGGGTTTTCATTGTATCTGCAAGAAAATTACTAAGGACTCCACATAAGATAACATATGTAACCTGCTGTGAGCTTATACAGCTTGAGGGTTTGAAATATATGCATATATAACTAGGTCCCTTGAGACCTCTCCTCATCCTAGTCCTTGAACTATAAGGCATTGCCTTGTCCTCTAGCAAGCATAGCTTGTCAATCTAACTAGTGATAAATCACCAGTTGAACCTCTCCTTTATTATGTTATACAGGGGAATTATGGTGGGACTATTGTAGACTAGGACATAAAGACCTTGTAGACTAGGTGCACTAAGGTTTCACTTTGCAACCTTATGGCTACCGACACGGCTAGGTCACCAAGCATTCTAAACCTTTCACCCAAGCTAGTGATGCCTAGTTGTGATCTCTTGTACACTAGTTTTCTTGCTTATGGCACAAGCAACCATAAAAACTTACAAAACTCAAGAAAACTCCTAGGTCTTGAAGGAATTTCGGAAGTCCCGGAGTACCCCTGGAATGCTTAGACCCCAAGGTGCCCTAAGAACTCCCTTAGGTCTCCCCTCGACCCTCCTAACAAAACTTGGAAAATTCTGCCAACTTGCCTGTGGCGACGCGTCACCACAGTTGATGACATTCTGCCAACTTTCTCTTGTATTGGCGATGTGTCGCCAACTGTGGTGATGCGTCGCCATAGTTGGTGACGTTCTGCCGACTCTTTCTGGGATTGGCGACATGTCGTGGACTGGAGTACGAAATTGGCGACGCGTCGCCAATCTGCGTTTCTGCAGAATTCTGATGCATTTTGCTGCTATGAACTTTGGACACCTCCCAAACATATCAAACATGATTGGAATGCCTTTAAAGTTCACATACACGTAAAACATGTTGCATAGATCACAACCAACTATCACAAGCTAATCTATGATGCCTTATAACATCATTCCAATTCTCACAAACCTCATAGTCCACCACAATTCAACCATATCCTCTAACTAATGCTATTGCTAGAATCACTTAATTTCTTCAAGCAAACTCATGCCAATAGCATTAATTGAACTTCAAAACATAACTCCCTTACCTTAACTCCAAGTAACAAGCAAGAATCAAACTTTTTTTCAATCCACTAAGCTCACCAAAGTACCACCTAAGTTCCTAGCAAAGCATAGGCACCAAGCATCAAATTCTCGTTTCCTAACCAAAACCCAATCTCCTAACGAACCAATAAACAAGAATTCAATCAAGAACACATTGGTTACCTCGTACTAAAATTAGGGGATGAGAGAACACATGTCTCTAAGCTCCAAAACCATGGTTTAACACTTGAAATGGGCTCCCAATGGTCTATATACCTTTGATGGCTTCTTTTTGCACCAAGAAACTTGATTTCAAGGTCAATTGGAAGGCAAAATGAGGGTGGGAAGGATGAACTCGAAATTTTGGCAGCCATCCCTCACTTTCCCTTCTTATAACCCTTACTTAACACAAAAGCCACAAAAGTATTAGACTTAATACACTTAAGCCCCCATCTTTTGGTAATTTAGTTATTCTTGAATAATTCTTGTTTATTTCTTCAAGTTTGGTTTAAGGTTAAAAGTTAAGTTATAAAACTTCATTTTAACCACTCGGGCCCAAGCTTGGTTATTCAGGATGTAAAATTACCATTTTACCCCTGAACCTCATTTAGTGCCTTAGCTTCCCCAGAACTTAGTGAACTTTGATAAACTTTCCTAGTCTTGATATGTAAACTTGAATTAAGGTTCCAAACTTAATTTAAAACACTTTACCTTCCTCAAGTATGCTTCCCACTAATAGGGCCATAACAGAAGGAGAAGAGTGCTCTGTCAGTATCTTGGAGGGGCATTGATGGCCAGCCAAATCCAAGTTGCTGCACCCATCGCCGATGAGCGCCATCAGTGAAAAATATTTTTGGACAACGCTGCTGATAGCCAAAGGGCTATTACCCTCCAAACTCCCAAGCTCTGACGAAGCACTACCCTCGGAAAAAACGAGCATCACCCTCAAAGAATGCGAGCACCAACCTCGGGAAAAGAGGGTTCGCAGTCCTTGATCCCCTGACCTCGATAATCCACCATCACCCTCGGGGAATAATAGGATTGACCTCGAGAAAATGGTACACTACCACCATCGGTAAGATGACCTGACCAACTTCGGGATGAGTATACTCACCACCCTTGGCAGGGGAAAACATCCTCCGAAGGGGATCCTTTGTGCCAAGGTCTCATATCCCGAAGAGGTCTCTTTAACCAAAGGGGTCTTGTGAACACGACAAAAATGGTTAAGAAGCCTCTGATATAGAGACCTTGCTCACGCCCCTGGCACACAGGACTCCCACGGCCCTGACTTCTGGCCAAAACAGCCTATGGCCAGCTGGAGATCCCCATCCCCGAAGGTATGGACTGCATCTGGCCGAACACATGTCATGATCTAAGCGAGCTGTGTCAAACGGATTTCTCCCAATGTCTTCTTATAAATACTTGGGGAAACAACCTTGGTAAGGACACAAGCTAAACTCTCAAGAGAACTCTACTCTTTACTCTTCATTCACTACTCTTCACTTGCCAAATACTAACTTAAGCGTCGGAGGCTCCTCCCCCGGAAACACACTCCGGGGACCTCCTAACCCCTGTTCTTTTGAGCTTTTCAGGCAATCTCACGACGGAAGTCTCTTCTACCAGCATCTCCATACCAGAAGTCCCTCTCAGGCCGGCCATGTCATACAATGAAGATGCTAACGGGCATCATTTGGCACCATCTGTGGGAACTCACCCTCAGGTAGCCGTGACGAGTCCTCAACAGAGGACGTACCCCCCAGAGGCCGACATACTGGAGAAACGGGGTCCAAAGGGGCTAGGACTTCCCGCTGGTGAAGTTTTTCACCGGAAGAGAGATCATAATCCCCCCGCCGCTGAAGTTACTCCCCGAAAAGGAGGCATCGTTCTTTGTCACCGGAGGCCTCCAGGCAGCGAGAAGATCCCAGTGCCACCATCCTTATGGAAAAGATCCTAGAGAGGCTAGAAAAGTGGAGAGGCATGTTAGTTGATAGCCGAAGGACTATCGCCTCTCTCACCCCGTGCCTCCTGTCGAAAACAAGGTAACCGGAGAGCTTAATGTCACCCGAAGGAGGCACTATCACTGACCTCGGAAGGAGCAAAGTCAAGACGTGTCGAACTCGGGACTTCGGCTAATACTTCAGGAACTCCAAAAAATGTTACCAGCTCCCTTGGGGGACCAAGCGGATCGCCTTCGGAGGCGAAGGTCTAACTATTCCAAAACGGGAGAATAGTTGGCCCGAAGGCGGAACCCCCGAGCTAGGGGGCTTCCCAAACTAGTGGTATACCGGCCAAAGAAGGACGTCCGTACCAAGGGATGACCTCACCCAAGGGACCTCGGGAGTACGGCAGGAGCATTTAAGGAGCCTCTGACATGTCATCCGCAGGCGCTACACGCCGCCTGGAACGGCGGTCTGACACGGCCACGCCGTCCAGGTCTTGTCACGACCTGTCTCGGACCAAGGCTCGAGGAGCCTGCAAACAGCTACTTGTCCCCTGCACCCGAAGGTACAGGAAATATCTGACTGAACACGTGTCATGATCTGAATGGACTGAACACTCCTATAAATACCAGGAAACAAACCCTGGCAGGGGGACTCTTCGGGACCAGACCCCATTGTTTTTTTAGAAAACACGAACAGGCAAGGCCACTAAAACCTTTAGTGCTCCCCCTTTACCTTCTCAAGACACTGACTTGGGCGTCGGAGGCTCCTCCCCGGAAAAACACTCCGGGGACCTCCTAACCCTCTTTTCTGAGTTTTCAGGCAAGATCCTCTGGGAAATCTGGGCTCCAGGCGTTCTCCCTCTCAGGAAGTCCCTCCAGAAGTCACAATGTCACTTAACGAGGATGCCTCGGGGCATCATTAGTGTTGTGCCCAAAAGCCAATCATGAGATGATTGTATTTTTTGCACATTGAGTCATGATATTTTATTAAGGCAATAATCCAGCAATTATGTTTGCTGTTCTATTTCTGCGTAATGTAATAAACATAATTGTAACCCTAGAATAATGATATTCTCAAACGTCCTTTGTCTAGTATTATTGTGGAGTGGGTTGCAATAATACATAATGACTAGCATGTGGAGACTAATATGGGATATGTAGTCTACATAAGGGTACAAGTTGGAGAACTTGTGTACTGGACCGACCCACCATGAGAAAACTACATGGATCGTTATATGAGTGTCATAAGTGATTCTTATAGTGATCATGGTATATGTAGTCCTTCGACCTAAGATCATCAAGGTTCCCTACATGTGAGTCACATACTTTGATACTTTCCTTTGTTGCTCGTAACTGAGTGAACTTGAAGGAGGTCGTTGGGTATGTCACATATCATGTGGAGGGATTTGTATGATCAAGAGGAGATTTGTCCCTCATATGTAACGGGAGTGATATCTTCGGGCGCCTTGATAGAGTGAGACTTAGAAAAATGCATGGCCATGCTCGGATGAGTTGATATACGATATCAATGTCATCGGTTTAACTTGGTCTACTCGAAAATCAAGAAACCAAAGATTGGGCTATACGAGAGTGACACATTCCATGTCTCGTGCTTAGTCTTGATATCTTGGACAAAAGGGACAATGGCATATATCGATGATGATCATAAAGGTTTAGTCGAATCACCGACAATCTTGTCACTTGGGTAGCAATGATATGTTGCTAGACACCGTTCATTGCTTGATTTATGATCATTGCCAATGTGGTAGGAGCCTATTGGGTCGCACACATAGAGCTATTTGGATCATTAGAGTGCATGGGTTAATTATTTGGGTTATGGTTTCACAATAATTTCGTATTAATAATGGGCCCAATAGTTGAGCCATTATTAAGCCCAAAATTAAATCTTAATTAGATTAGGGCTTTGAAACCCATTAGGCCTGGAAGTTGAGTCTCAATATAAATACAACTTTTAGTGAGAAATTCATAGGTCTCCTTGCCCTAGCCTCCCAAAAAGGATAGCCGCACTCTTCTCTTACAATTCCTTGGAGGACGCAAGCTAGCATTGCGAGCGCAAGAGAAACGCATCTGCTGGGATGTGGTGGAAGTGTGGTGATCCTGAGAGGCTCGTGTGGATACCATAGAGAGCCTAAACACGTCAACTGTTCAGGTTTTGTGATTCGACTCTACAATTGAGTAAGAGATCTCAACCGAAAATTAGGTATGAAAATTTTCGAACACTCAGTTTACCTCGTTTCACTTGGATCATGGAGGGTTTTGGTTAAATTCCGCTGCGCTGTTTGGCTCCCGAAACCCAACAAGGCAGATCACCCGAAAGCCTGTCTGGTCAAGGTTATCTGAGACCTTCATTGGAGAAGAGTCACCTTTCGTCTGGACGGTAGTGGAAGCACCAATGCCAAGCGATTTTCGGGTGCCTCGCTTGGAAACCTATGATGGGCGTAGTGACCCTTATGCCCACCTAACCAAGTATAGGTGTAGCATGGTGCTACATAGTGCCGATGATGCTACCCTTTGCAAGTGCTTTGAGGTCACCCTCTCCGGCCCAGCAACCGCGTGGTACAACTCCCTCGCCCCTGGAACTATAATGAGTTTCCAAAAGCTATCCATGGCATTCACGCAGCAGTTCATCGGTAGTAGGTCGACGGCGAAGATGGCCGTTCAGATGTTCGACTTAGCACAAAGGAGTGGGGAGACCATTCACGACTATGTCGAAAGGTTCAATCGTGAAGCCCTGAGTGTGCAGGAATTCTATCTTGAAATACACATCATCGCCATGATAAGAGGACTTCGGAGAGACTCACAACTCTTCTACGAGTTCTCTAAAGATCCCTCGGACACCTTCAGAAAATTCTATCGAAGGGCGGAACAACACATGACGGTTGAGGAGCTTAGGATGGGGGGTCAAAGTCTGAGCACATGCGCCCCGAAGGACAAAGCAGCCAACCTCGGTATCCAACTGAAGGTGGAGGGAGACCTCGAAAGCAGAGGGGGAAGAAGCCAGTGACATTCACCGCCTTGAACACCACGAGGATGAACATACTACTGGCAATGGAAAGGCAAGGCACCCAGATCCAGCGACTGAAGGGCATGACCTCGGAAAACAAGAAAAATATGAAGAAATTCTGTCAATTCCATCAGGATCACGGTTATGACACTGAGGATTGCGTCCAACTCAGGATGTACATCGAGTCCCTGATCAAGCAGGGCCAACTTCGCTGGTACCTACGGATGCCCTCTCCCATGGGAAGGAGGGAGGAAGAAAGAAAGGAAGATGAGGACTACGATTTCGACCGACATCGGAACTGAAGTCCCAAGAAGAATCCTCCACCACCGGCTGGAGTAATCCAGACGATCACCACAGGGCTACCTTCGGCAGAGAGGAAGAGGAAAGCCAGGGAGATCTTGGTGATGGAATTCTGTGACCTATCGAACAAGCACGTTCGAAAAGATGGGTCTACTGTAGTATTCTCACATGATGACCCACTCCTTATTATGGCAAGGATTGGGAGTTGGGACGTAAAAAGGGTGCTCCTGGACAACAGGTCCAACGTCGATGTCCTTTTCTCCCACCTGTTGCCAAGCTTGGGCATCGCAAAAAATGACCTTAAACCTGTCATATCCCCTACCTTTAGGGTAGGTCCTTCTGAACTCCCTATCTTTGGGTGGATTGACCTACCTCTGATGGTAAGGGGAACTTCAGTTCAGAACAATGGAGAACTCTTTGCCTCAGCCATGACCAGGTTCATAGTCATTGACGTCCCCTCTTCGTACAATGCAATCCTTAGAAGGCAAACTCAAGGGAACTTTCACAACTTACCAGATGTGAAGTACCTGACGGTCACCTTCGGGATGAAGGAAGGGTATGCAGAAATATTTATTGACCAAGATGAGGTCTGGAAGGTCTTCGTAAGGGCGAGACAATGCCCGATGAAAGTGCACATGCAAACCTTAGAAGAGAAGGGCATACCGGCCGAAGAGGCTACAAAAGGAGAGATAAGCGACTCAGAGAAAATCGAAACTAAGAATGTAGAGCTTGTCCCGGGCCAAAGTACCTGTGTAGGGAAACAGCTGGCCGAAGGTGACAAGCAAAAGCTTGTATCTTTCCTTTTAATGAACAAAGATCTATTTGCTTACTCGCCGAAGGACATGCCTGGGGTAGACCCTCGCATAATTCAACATAGTCTTAAGATACGCCCTGATGCGAAGCCTATTGACCAAAAAACGAGAAGCCTTTCGGCACACAAGAACAACTTCGTTAAAACCGAAGTCCAACCAACAGTTGATGGAGGTGGACGTAATAAGGGAATTCAAATATCCCGAATGGCTTAGTAACGTGGTTATCACCATGAAAGAAGGGAGTGACAAACTCCAAATGTGCATCGACTTCCGAAACGTGAACGACGCTTGCCCTAAGGATTCATATCCTCTGCCGCCAATAGACTAGTTGGTGGACTCAACTACCGAGTATGGCCTCCTTAGCTTCCTCGAAGCATTTAGTGGGTATCATCAAATCAGGATGGACCCCAAAGACAAGGAAAAAACCATCATCATCATCGAAGTTGGTACATACTGCTATATTAGAATGCCTTTCGAGCTAAAGAACACAGGGGCCACGTACCAGAGGTTGATGAATAGGGTCTTCGGCTCCCAAATCGGGAGAAACATGGAAGTCTACATCGATGATATGATAGTTAAGAGCAAACTGCCAAGTAGTCATATCATAGACTTAGAGGAAACATTTCACCAACTGAGGACATTCGGAATTCGTCTCAACCCCAAAAAATGCGCGTTCGGGGTGAATGCTGGTAAGTTCCTCGGATTCATGGTGTCGGAAAAAGGTATTGACGCCAATCCGAAAAAGGTCAAGGCCTTGCTGGGATTCCAAACTCCTATAACGACCAAGGATGTGCAAAGACTCATGGGGAGAATCACGTCCCTCAGCAGATTCTTCTCCAGATATAGGGATTGCTGTCGACCATTCTTCAAAGTCCTCACTAAAGCAGCAAAAAATGGAGGTGACCTCGGGACCGAGGTGCACCCTTGGAACGAAGACTGCCAAAAGGCTTGGGAAGAGCTTAAAGTTTACCTAACTGGTCTGCCGACACTCCCGCAGCCACGGGAAGGAGAACCCCTCATACTCTACCTCACCGTCACCGAAAAGACGGTAAGCTCGGTCCTTGTAAAGGAAAACGGGCCAAAGCAATGGCCAGTATATTATGTGAGCAAGTCTCTGCATGGTGCCGAAGTCAGGAACCCTTTGCTATAAAAGGCTATTTATGCCCTGATACTAGCAAGCATAAGGTTACGACTTTATTTCCAAGGGCACCCCATTGTCGTGCGAAGTAACCTGCCTCTTCGTGATATCATGAAGAAGGTAGACCACTCGGGAAGGCTTTTGAAGTGGTGCATCGAGCTTGGTGAGTATGATATCACCTATGAGCCGAGGAAGGCAATAAAAGCACAGGTATTGGCAGATTTCATTGCTGAGGTACCCGTTGCCAAAGACAGTCCACCTAACCTCGGAAAGGATGAACCTGAGTGGACTCTGTTTGTTGACGGGGCCTCCAACTCCGAACATCAAGGAGTTGGAGTAATTCTTCGTGGTCCCGAAGGTATGAAAGCCATGAAGGCCATCAAATTCGGGTTTAATGTCACCAGCAATATGGCATAATATAAAGCCCCCATAGCAGGTTTGCGTCTCGCCAGAAGAGTTGGTGTAAGAAACCTAAAGGCCCACAACGATTCTCAGCTCGTGGTTCGACAGATGGTAGGGAACTACGGCGCGAAGGACCCAACTTTGGCAAAGTATCATGACCTCGTATTAAAGTTCATCTAGGAGTTTGATGCGGTACACATCGAGAATGTACCTCATCGGGACAACACTAAAGGAGATACTTTGGCTAAGTCAAAAAAGTCCACCGAGGTGCTAAGTCACCCGAGCATAGCAATAATGAGCATAGCAACCTCGAAAAAAGGATGGAAAAATCCCATAAAAAAGTATCTTACGACTTCGAAACTTCCCGATAATCCTCTTGAGGCAGCAAAAGTATGAAGATGTTCTGGACGATATTTCCTGATCGAGGAGGAGTTATACCAACAAAGGTATGTGAGTCCACTACAAAGGTGTGTCGGTGAAGAGGATGTAGAGACAGTCCTCAGAGAAGTCCATGAGGGGGCTTGTGGTTCCCACATAGGAATTGACGCTCTAGCAGGAGTACTACTCCACCAAGGATACTTCTGGCCCACTTTAAGGAAGGACGTGAGGCAATTCGTCCTGAAATGTGACAATTGCCAAAAACACGCTAACATCCAGTGGCTACCCTCAGAAATGGTAACTCCGGCTAACTACCCTTGCCCCTTCGTAGTATGGGGTATTGACCTCATCGAGCCTTTCCCAACTGCACCTAGAAGAGTGAAGTTCTGCGTAGTCACAGTGGATTACTTCACTAAGTGGATTGAGGCGGAGCCTATGGCAACCATATCGGCGAAGGACGTACAAAAATTCGTCTAGAAGAACATTGTATGCAGATTCAGCATACCGAGGGTAATAATGGCCGATTATGGTTCCCAGTTTATTGACAAGGGGTTCCAAGAATTCATTACCGACTTCGGGATAAAAATGAACTTTGCTCCAGTATCTCATCCTTAGAGCAACAAACAAGTATAGGTGTCAAACAGAACCATAAAGGATGGTTTGAAAAAGAGATTGAAGGAAGCAAAAGGAAAATGGCCAGGAGAACTTTCTAGCGTGCTATGGAGCTATCGGACAACCCCCGAAGGGCCACAAGTGAGACGCCTCTCTCTCGTATTCGGCACGGAGGCCATTATTCCTATTAAAGTGGTTCAGCCATCCATAAGGATACAAGTGTTCGATCAAGAGGGGAACGACCTTGGGTTGAGAACCAAGCTGGACCTAATTGACGAACATAAAGAAATGGCTGAGCTTAGAAGAAGTGCTTTCCAGCAAAGGGTAGCTATCACTGAGAACTCGCATGTCAAGCGAAAAGGAATCAGGAAGGGGGACCTTGTCCTCCGAAAGGCTGAGTTTGAGCCCCGAAGACCATCTCACGGAGTACTTCGGGCGAACTGGGAAGGGCCCTATTTGGTTCTTGATGAAGTTCGGCCAGGAGTCTACAAGCTTGGTGATGCCGAAGGTGGAGAACTTAGGAACACATGGCATTCAGATGCCCTAAAAAAATTCTACACTTAGAAAAATTTCTAAGGAAAAAAGTCCCACCAAAGGAGTCTAGCTGAACAAGGTGTAAGTACCTATGTACAAAAATGATACATCTTCTCCAAAGGAACAATAACCGAATGTGGTTGATACAAATAGGCAAAGCTTTTCCAAAAGATATTGGCCGAAACTGGCGCTATATGTGCCGAAGGCGGTTATCCGGATAACAGGCGTGAAGGATACTTACTATTTTCCCGAGGGACCTGAACCGAAAATGGTTGAACTGACCCTTGGTACTGAAGATAATATAAGACAAATATGTCTTGGAACTTAGCCAAAATTTCATTAGCTAAAATTTTATTTATGTCTTTGTACAACGATGAGAAGTTTACAAAGAAAAAGAAGAAGAAAAAACAAAGCCTATTCAGGGTTCTGGACGCCTAGGGGACCTTACCATCCTGAGCTACTTCACCACCAACATCCTCTGTCACATCCTTCGGTGCCGAAGGATGGGCAAAGGGAAGATTGGTGCTCTATCTTCGACCATGTCCAGCGAGGCCCTTCAGGGATGTCTAGACCCACCAAAAAGGAGACATCGAGGTCTGGGTACTTGGCCAGAACTTGGTATCGAGCCAAGAAAAAGTCATCTTGGAACGCAACCTTGGTTGCTTGATCAGCTGTGTCCTTCTCGATAGCCAAGTTGTTCAGCTCGTTCCTCAGGTCAGCGACCTTCTTCTCCAGCTTCTTTGTCTTCTTCTTCTTCTTTTCCTTCTTCAGCATGTCGACCTCGGCTTGAAGTTCAGCGTTGTCTGCGAGGGCCTTCGTGAGGAGTGCAGAGTCTTCCTCCTTCTCATTCCGGTAGGCCTCATTAGCCGAAGTTAGTGTGATAACCTTCTCCCTGAGGTCAGACATTTTCTTGGAGAAATCTTAAAAGAGCTCCTCTTGACTCTTCAAGAACTCCTCCTGAACTTTAGCCACCTACTCCTTGGCTATATTGTTCAGCTCGGCGTACTTAATGACCGAGCTGGCACAAAATACCTTGGCTTTCTCCAAGCACTCTTCGGTATGAGCTCGGATCAAAGACTGCTTTGTTGCCCACGCTCTGAAGTATCCACTGTACGCCAAGAGTTGTAAAGAGAATAACGCTTGGTGAGTTTTGCAAAGCAAAGAAAACACTTAGAAAAAATTTGGAGAAAGGATAAAAGGTTTGAAGAATACCTGGGCAGCATGTTTGAACATCATCGCGGCAAGGATCTCCCCATTTGGGCACTCCTCACTGAGGGACTTGAAGGTGGCGCTGGTGAGGATGCCCTTCGCCATCTGAGGAGCCATTTTCTGGCTGTCTTCGGAAAACAAGTTCATGTCCTCTATGAGGTCCATTCGGCACCTTGTCCCTTGGGATGTGGGAGTCCTGAAGGGCTCACTTCCGAGCATGCTCCACCATTCATGCAGCAGGCACCTGCTCTTTTGCAAAATCACGCTGAAGTTCCATCAGCACATTATCCCTTAGCCATATGTCTATAAGATCTAAAATGCCGAAAAATCCCAAACTCATAGAAAAATGGCTAAAGGACAAACCTAGCGGAACCTCGGTGACATCCTCCTCGGAGTTGCTGACCTTCTGTACATTGGCGGTGACCTACTTGCCCTTCCTTCTTTGGCGCTCTTTGAGCTCTTCAGTAGAAGGGGCCCCCGCCGAAGTCCCTAAGACATCGGCCTCGGTAGTAAGGCTCCGTGGAGTCAAGCTAACCGCCGACTTCGAGGTTGGGTTGGCGCGAACCAAAGTCCGGTCCTGCACCTCCACGTCGCCTTCGGGAGGGGGGGGAAGAGGGTCCTCCTTGGCCTTCTTCCTTGCCGAAGATGGCCCCCCAGCCATCTTCTTCCTTTTTGGGGCAGCTTTCTTCCTTTGCTGCTCCCCATTTTCAACTTGCCCAACGAAGAGGGACTTGTAGAAGGCAGCAGATTAATCACCTATCTCTGAAAAAGGAAAGACTTCAGTGTAAGTCCAGAGGAGTGCATATAAAAAAATCTGGAAGATAACTTACTCTTCACAAGGCCCTTGTATGTGAGCTCACGCTGAAGAAGCATCACTAGCCACGCCTTTTTCCCATCTAAGGTAGCCTTCGGCATGTCCAGGTCAGTCTTATGTTCCTTACTTACCCCTAACTCCCGAAGAACCTCTTCGGTCATGAAGTTCCACTTGATGGGAAAAGTTAGTACAATGAACGAAGAGGGACCTAGGGGTCCCAGTCCGCGACAGCGCAAATGCGACTGTCGAAGTCATCAAACCTCGTTTCTAACTCAGGGGTTAGTAGCCTTCGGGGATCAACTACATCGGCATTCAGAGTCCCCGAGGCCCACCTGGCTGGCACGTGTTTCCAATACTCAGCCACCTTTAAAAAGAAAAATTTCTTCTGCTAACCCCTCCAGCTGTCCTTCGTGTCGAAGGTGAATGTGTTCTTTTTATTCCTAGAACCCTGAGGAACCAAAAAATAGAAACCACCCTTTGGGACGGGGTGAAGTTTGTAATACTGCATGAAGATGATGAAGTAGGGCTCTATCCCAAAGACCCCACACATGCAGAGGAAGGTGTTAAAATAATAGTAGGCATTCGGAGGAAGTTGGTTCACAACTATGCCATAAAATTGGTAGAACTAGTAAACCATCTTCGGGGGAGGGTACCGAAGTCCAGCTTTTAGTTGGGCCCGAAAAATGGTAACCTCATCCGAATGATACATGTAACTGAAAAGGCATACAGCAGGTAGCCTAGCCACAGCATAAGAGGGAAGGTAGAACTTAACTGCCCACTTCTCCATTTTCTCCGAAGTGGTGCAGCACGGGTGGGAGTCGAGAGGAGTCCAACTCTCGGGAATGGGATGAATGGTCAAGAGTGGGGTTGGAGAAGACATATTCGGGAGAAGGAAATGACTTCGGAAGAATGGGACGAATTCAGAAAAGTAGAAAAGGCTAGAAACACAGAAAATCGAAGGACTTTGGGAAGGAAAACCCACGAAAACTCCTGCCGAAGTTGGGATTTGTGAACGCTGTCGTGAAAACTTGCCAGAAATCGCACCGCCACTCGCGCTGCCGAAGGAAAAAGAGAGAAAGCTTGAGAGCAAATGAGAGCAAAATGGAAGCAAAAGAAAGCAAGGAGGGAGAACTCTGAGGAAAGGAAGGTTTATATAGGCCGAATGGGGTAGGCGAATCGTTGCCATAATTACCCTTCGAAGGCGAATCGTCACCATAATTGCCCCTCGAAGGCGAAGAGACGTGGTTAGTACAACTGACGTGACTGTCCACCAATTGCCACATGACACATTTCGCTCGACGCAGGAAACGAGGGCACACCTCCTGATAGTACGGAGGCCTAGGCAATTATCCGAAGTGACACGTCTGTCTGATTAGAAGATGTAATGATTCATTGACAAATGACACAGGCCCAAAGAAAGGGGATATCCACCTTGGGCTGACGGAATAACTTCGGGAACATTGGAAATTCGACCAAAAACTGGGAGAGCCACTTGAGTACCAGAGGAGCTACCTCGATTAGGAGAGGCATCTCAGATTGCCGAAACTCCCTCCAAAGATGTTAACCTCAGCTAAAAATTCAGTCATGAGAACTGAATTAGCCACCACCTTTTATGAAGACTCCCATGATTTGCTTAAATAACTGAAGATATAACTTCGGCCTTCTGAATGAGGCATGTGATAGCCAAAGGGCTATTACCCTCCAAACTCCCAAGCTCTGACGAAATACCACCCTTGGAAAAGATGAGCATCACCCTTGAAGAATACGAGCACCAACCTCAGGAAAAGAGGGTCCGTAGTCCTTGATCCCCTGACCTCAGTAATCCACCATCACCATCGGGGAATAACAAGACTGACCTCAGGAAAATGGTACACTACTACCATTGATAAGATGACTTGACCAACTTTAGGAGGAGTAGACTCACCATCCTCAGTAGAGGAAAACATCCTCCGAAGGGGATCCTCTGTGCCGAGGGGCCTTCCGAGTGATTGGAGCAACCTCGACTAGAAGCTCCCATATCACGAAGAAGTCTTTTTCACCGAAGGGGTCTTGTGAACATGAAAAAAATGGTTAAGGAGCCTCAGACACAGAGACCTCACACACGCCCCTGACACACAAGCCTCCCACGGCCTTGACTTTTGGCCAGAACGGCTTATGGCCAGCTGGAGATTCCTATCCCCGAAGGTACGGACCGCATCTGGCCGAACACATGTCATAATCTAAGCGGGCTGTGTCAAACGGACTTCTCCCAATGTCCTCCTATAAATACTTGGGGAAATGACCTTGGTAAGGACACAGGTTGAACTCTCAAGAGAACTATACTCTTTACTCTCTATTCACTACTCATGAACCGCTCGGGATCACCATGCTTTCACCACGTCCCGATAGATGCATTTCTCTTACGCATGTAGTGCTAGCTTGCGTCCTCCACGAAGAATTGCAAGAGAATTGAGTGTGGCTGTCTTTTTGTGTAGGTTAGGGCAAGGAGACCAGCGAATTTCTCACTTAAAAGTTGTAGTTATAGTGAAGACCTCAACTTCAAGGCCTAATGGGTTTCAAAGCCTTAATCCAATTAGGCTTTAAATTTGGGCTTAATAATGCCTCAATCTATTGGGCCCTTTATTAAAACGAAATTATTGTGAAACCAAAACCCAAATTATTAGCGCATGCACTCTAAAAATCCAAATAGCTCTATGTTTACGACCCAAAAGGATTTTATCACGTTGGCAATGATCATAAAATCACATTTACGATCATAAGCTATGAGCAGTGTCTAGCACCCCATTCTCATTGCTACCCAAATGACAATATTGTCGATGATTCGACCAAACCTTTATGATCATCACCGATATATGCTATTGTCCCTTTGTCCAAGATATCAAGACTAAGCACGAGACATGGAATGTGTCACTCTCGTATAGCCCAATCTTTGGTTTCTTGATTACCGAGTAGACCAACTTAAACTGATGACATTGATATCGTATATCAACTCATCCGAGCTTGGCCATGCATTTTTCTAAGTCTCACTCTATCAAGGGGCTCCGAAGATATCACTCCCGTTACATAGGAGGGACAAATCCCATCTTGATCATACAAATCCCTCCGCATGATATGTGGTATACCCAATGACCTCCTTCAAGTTCACTCAATTACGAGCAACAAAGGAAAGTATCAAAGTATGTGACTCACATGTAGGGAACCTTGATGATCTTAGGTCGAAGGACTACATATACCATGATCACTATGAGAATCACTTATGACACTCATATAACGATCCATGTAGTGTTCTCATGGTGGGTCGGTCCAGTACACAATTTCTCCAACTTGTACCCATATGTAAACTACATATCTCATATTAGTCTCCACATATGCTAGTCGTTATGTATTATTGCAACCCGCTCCACAATAATACTAGACCAGGGACATTTGAGAATATCATTATTCTAGGGTTACAATTATTTTTATTACGTTATGCAGAAACAAAACAAGAAACATTATTGCTGGATTAATGCCTTAATAAAATATCATGACTCAATGTGTCAAAAATATAATCATCTCATGATTGGCTTTTGGGCACAACATTAACATTCACTTGCCAAATACTTGACTTGGGGCGTTGGAGGCTCCTCCCCCGGAAACATTACTCTGGGGACGTCCTCCTAACCCCTGTTCTTTTGAGCATTTCAGGCAATCTCACGACGGAAGTCTCATCTACCAGCATCTCCATACCAGAAGTCTCTCTCAGGCCTACTTTCATGTCATACAACGAAGATGTTGATGGGCATCAGGTGCAATTTGGCCATGGCATATATCCAATTCATGGATTAACCTCCTAATTGAGGTATTTAACTTTTTGCTTGCTCAATTAACCAGCTTTTCTTAACTTTCACTTCATTTCCATCACCCACTTTTGTAACCTTTGTTACTACTCTGAGTGCTTCTATACAATGATTAAATTTAGTGAGCTCAAGCCCCAGGTGGTCCATGTCCTGTAAGCCAAGCAGAACACGTGCACTATGTTTACCCAAATGACGCCTTTTGGTCAGTTATGCAAATATGTGTATATTGGTTCACAATTATGACACCACATATTCACATACAATTTCATCTGGAAGTAATGATGACAATGTGAAATTCTTTATTCCTGGGGCACAATATGGAATTTGAGTAAAATCCCCAAGTGCATGTACAATCATATGCACACATGATGCTATTATAGTGCGCATTTTATGTGTCTAACTGAAATTCTACTTCATGTTCTCCTATGCCCTAAAGGTTTTAAACCCTTTAATACACTTAAACCTTCATAGGGAAACATGTTTGAGGCATTAAATCCATCTAAGTTTACAATTATGGATTTTACACTTAACCGGGTAGAAATGACCAAGTGAACAGTTGCTAGAAAAAATCAGCCAATTTTGATAGTCCATAACTCTAGATACAGGGCACCAAATCTAGTGATTAAAAATCCAAGTTATTCATATTGAAGTGTTCTAGATGTGATCAAAATTTTGTAGCCAAATTATTTATCTACAAGAAGTTATGGTAGCTGGAGTATATGGTACCAAATTTTAGCAACTACTTGAGTATTATGCCCATACAAAATATCATAATATTCATACACTCCATTTCCAAGTGCAAAACCCACTTGGTAGTGTCCATACATGTCTTATACACCTTAGAAAAACCATCCCATGAATTTAGAACCCTTTTAACCATCATTCATTTAAAAATGCCATCAAAGTAGCCCATAAACACCATATGGACAGCATTGTATACATGCTTCAAACTACACTCCATTGATCTATATATTCTTCTCACACTACGCATAAAAAATACCTAAATCATTTACATGCATTTATACACCACATACATGAAAATAAATTACATGAAAATAATTTAATACGTACACTAAGCTTCTTTGTGAACTTCAAAAGCACTAAGCACTCAAGAAACTTGAAGGGACCAGCTGCTTCATAAGGTAGAATGTACCATTACTAAAAATAGCTAATGTACTCCAAAAATCATGAAACTTTCTAGTTTACAACGAAACATGTGGAAGTTAATATACCTAAAATTGGGACATAGAAATTCAAATGAAAACTATTAGTTTGAATGCTCTCTTTCAGGTGCTCCTGAAATTGACAGAAAGGGGGTAAGTCTCTTGAAGAAACTCAGTAAGGGCTTGTCATTAGAAACTTGAATTCCCAAAAACATACCTGAAATCCAAAGACATAAAAACACAAAAACAAAGAATATATACAAAAACAGGGCCATCTAAATGCACAAACAAATAGAACACAATCAAATGCAATGCTGGCAGCAATACATCATTATGGTTAGTTCATAAACAATCAAATAAACATTATGTAATCACTATGGAAGCCTTCCTTAAGCTAATGCTTTGTCTTAGAAGGTTAATTTGTATTAGTTAGTACTAACTTGGGCTTTAGAAACCCTAAATTTTACTACCATAATAGAGCACCAAAGCTGGAAGGGATGAAAAAACCATAGGTGCCAATTTTCCCATGATTAATCTCTAAAACTTGGTTCATTCAAAGCTCTAAGCTATCTCTGTTGCCAAGTTTAGGATCTTAAGTTTTATGGATGTTTGGGCATTATTATTGAAACAATAAATTAGCCCAAAACCCAGACAAAAAAAAAAAACAAAAACCCTTACCTAAGCTGTTGTTTAAAGGCTGAAGGAAATCTTCAAAAGAGATGCACAATATAACCCGAAAACTTAGGGTGTTTATTCTTCCTTGTTGCATCTGGTTTGCATTTTCCATTGTGGATTTTCTTGGGAGATTGAGCCTAGGTGGGCTATGGGAAGTTTATTGGAGGAGATAAGGAAGGAAACTTCTAGCTGGTGACGTGCTGGAAAATGACCAAGGAAAGGCAAAAAATTTAAGGATTATTTTCCTTGGTTTTAATTATGTTTTAATCTTAACCCTTTTTACTTAAGGTCACTATTGTACATTCTCTTCTCACCTTACTCCCCTCGAATGTAACTCGAGGTTTCTATTATTGATGTAATGGTACATTATGGGATCATCCATGTTGGTTTGTCCAGGTGGTGGTATGTCCAAGGATCATCCAAGGTGGTATGTCCAAGGAGGTGACAACAAAAGGGCAACCAAGAAAGGAAGAGAATGAGCTTGTGAAGACTCTTTTCTTTTCTTAGGCTTTTATGATATTCTCATTGGCTTGAGAATATCGCATAGTTTGGGCTATAACCATGTCATGTTTATTTTCTTGTAAGCATGAGATGCATGTTTTATATTTGTATGTGATGCATGTATAAGACAACCGGAGATAACAAATTGGTGAGATCAAAAGAAAAATCCCTCAAACAAATATTAAGTCATTAAATGTGATGCCTTCCAAATGTTGGCACTCGTCAAGACTTTGATCAACATTAGGTGGGTTTGCCAAAGCAAAGCACCTATGTTCATCTTGGTAAGGCGCGATGGGATAATAGTGATATCCAAATTGCTAACTTTGGGTCCGACTTAACTAAGTCATCCTAATAGGATTAGGGACTTAGAGGCATAGAGTTGGGCTTAAGGTCATGAGATGAGCTTGGACAAGTGTTGTTCACCCAACTATCCAAGAGTTGCATAAGATGCAATTGGCTATCCAAGAGTTGCATAAGATGCAATTGGCAAGGAGTTGCCTACCTAAATAGCTGTAACTTGAGAGAAAAGCCAAAGCTGACTCAGGTTGTGGTCAAATATGGATCTTGGCCCACTAGAATACCTTAGCGCTGAGGTGTTCTGAAATAATATCGAGGGTTATTATTTTGAGGAAAATAGTGGGAGTATCATTTAATAAAAGTCCTTATTAAATGAATTAAAATACATGACTCTTACACTGCATATTTACTGTTGTAGATAACCATGGCACAAAACACATCGACACTTTTGTTGCGATCGATCCTTGAGAAGGAAAAACTGAATGGGACCAACTTTCTCAAATGGTACCGAAACTTGAGGATAGTCCTCAAACAAGAGAGAAAGGCTTATGTCCTAGAGCAGCCCATTCCGAATGAGCCTGCTGCCACTGCTCCAAGAGCTGAAAGGGATGCTCATAAGAGGCATTCTGATGATGCTTTGGATGTTGCATGCCTCATGCTTATTACCATGGAATCTGAGCTTCAGAAGCAACATGAGAACATGGGGGCGTTCGATATGATCGAACATCTCAAAATGCTTTTCCAAGAGCAAGCTAGGCATGAGAGGTTTGAGACCTCTAAGGCATTGTTTCAGTGCAAGATGTCTGAGGGAAGTCCCGTGGGTCCTCATGTGCTCAAGATGATTGGGTACATTAAGAATCTTAAGAATTTGGGATTTGCTCTTCAGAAAGAGTTGGCTATCGATGTAGTCTTGCAATCGTTGCCTGAAAGCTAAAGTCAGTTTGTCATGAACTATAACATGAACGACCTTGACAAGTCCCTTTCTGAATTGCTTAACATGTTGAGAACTGCTGAGCAAAACCTTAAGAAGGCTAAGCCCATTTTGATGGTTCAAAAGGGCAAGGGAAAGGGAAAAGCCAACAAGAAGAAGGATAAAGCTAATGGAAAGTCCAATGCTAATTCTTCTTCAGCTGCACTGAAACCAAAAGGTGGTATGGCAAAGGAAGGGGAGTGCTTCCATTGTAAGCAACCTAGACACTGGAAGCGTAATTGCAAGCTCTATCTTGAAGAACTTGCTAAGGAAAAGGGAAGTAAGACTTCCAATTCAGGTATTTTTGTTATAGAGGCTAACTTTTCTACTTCCTCATCTTGGGTATTGGATACTGGATGTGGATCTCACATTTGTGCAAATGTGCAGGATCTAAGTAGAAGTAGAAGATTGGCCCGAGGTGAAGTGGACCTACGTGTTGGAAATGGAGCAAGGGTTGCTGCCTTAGCCGTAGGGACTTATGTTCTCACTTTACCTAGTGGATTAGTTTTAGAATTAGACAACTGCTACTTTGTGCCTACTATTAGTAGAAATTTGATTTCTGTTTCTTGTTTGGACAAGAAAGGTTTTTCATTTATAATAAAGGACAAATGTTGTTCTATTTATTTGAATGAAATCTTTTATGGTAGTGCTCAACTTAGCAATGGGTTGTATGTTCTAGACCTCGAAGATCCAATCTATAATGTGAATACCAAGAAGGTCAGATTAAATGATTTGAACCCGACCTATCTCTGGCACTGTCACTTGGGCCATATAAATGAGACCCGCATATCCAAGCTCCATAAGGATGGACTCTTGGACTCATTTGATTTTGAATCATATGAGACATGTGAGTCATGTTTGTTGGGCAAGATGACCAAAGCCCCATTCACAGGGCAAAGTGAAAGGGCTAATGACTTACTAGGACTCATACATAGTGATGTATGTGGCCCTATGTCTACACAAGCTAGAGGAGGTTTCCAATACTTCATTACTTTCACTGATGACTTCAGCAGATATGGCTATGTGTATCTTATGAGACACAAGTCAGAATCCTTTGAAAAGTTCAAAGAATTCAAGAATGAAGTAGAGAATCAACTCGGGAAGAGTGTCAAAGTGCTTCGATCAGATCGAGGTAGAGAGTACTTGGATCGAGAAATCCTTGACTATCTGAAGGAGTGTGGTACAGTATCACAACTCACTCCACCAGGTACACCTCAATGGAATGGTGTATCTGAAAGGAGAAATCGAACTCTGTTAGACATGGTTCGCTCTATGATGAGTCAAGCTGACCTTCCAAACTCCTTTTGGGGACATGCTCTAGAGACAACCACTTTTACACTAAACCGAGTTCCATCTAAATCGGTTCAAAAGACACCATATGAGATATGGAGTGGGAGGCATCCCAATTTGTCTTTTATGAAGATTTGGGGCTGTGACGCTTATGTGAAACGTTAATCCTCTGACAAACTATGGCCCAAATCTCAAAAATGCCTTTTTGTTGGGTATCCCAAAGAAACAAAGGGTTACTATGTCTACAATCCTTTTGAGCAAAAAGTGTTTGTTGCTCGAACTTGTGTCTTTTTGGAGAAAGAGTTTATCTCTAAAAGAACTAGTGGGAGGAAAGTAGAACTTGAAGAAATTCAAGAACAACAAGGAGACATCGAACCTGAAATGGAACCAGAACAGACACCACAAGATGTTGTTCAAGAGTCTGTTCCTGTAGCACAGAGCCCACGTAGGTCTGGTAGGATTCGGCGTGAGCCTGAGAGATATTGATTTTTCATGACTCATACTAGTGATGTGATGCTCATGGATCAGGATGAGCCCACAACCTACCAACAAGCTATGTTGGGCCCTGACTCTGAGAAGTGGCTAGTGGCCATGAAATCCGAGATGGAATCCATGTATGAAAACCAAGTATGGACTTTGGTTGACCCACCTGAAGGGGTAAAACCCATAGGGTGCAAATGGGTTTTCAAGAAGAAAACTGACATGGATGGTAATGTGATTACCTTTAAGGGACGATTGGTTGCAAAAGGTTTCAAGCAAATTCATGGTATTGACTATGATGAAACTTTTTCACCAGTTGCTATGCTTAAATCCATCCAAATTTTGTTTGCTATTGCTGCACACTATGATTATGAGATATGGCAAATGGATGTCAAAACTGCATTCCTAAATGGAAAGCTACTTGAGGATGTGTACATGACACAACCTGAGGGTTTTGTCACTCCTGAGAATGCCAATAAAGTGTGCAAGTTGCAAAGGTCCATTTATGGACTGAAGCAAGCTTCTCGAAGTTGGAATCTTCATTTTGATGATGCAATCAAAGAGTTTGGTTTTATCAAAAATGAAGATGAACCTTGTGTCTACAAGAAGGTTAGTGGGAGCGCTATTGTCTTCTTGGTGTTGTATGTAGATGACATACTACTCATCGGGAATGACATTCCTGAGCTACAGTCTGTGAAGACTTGGCTGGGGAAATGTTTCTCTATGAAGGACTTGGGTGAAGCAGCCTATGTGTTAGGCATCAGGATCTATAGAGATAGATCTAGAAAGCTTCTTGGCCTAAGTCAAAGTACATATATTGACAAGGTGCTAAAGAGGTTTAGCATGCAAAATTCCAAGAAAGGATTCTTGCCCATGTCACATGGTATCACTCTTTCTAGATCTCAGTGTCTGAGTACACCCGAGGAGAGAGAGCACATGAGTAAGATTCCATATGCCTCAGCAATTGGATCTATCATGTATGCCATGATATGTACTCATCCCGATGTCTGATATGCTTTGAGCATGACGAGTAGGTACCAATCGAACCCCGGTGAGAGTCACTGGACAGCTGTTAAGAACATCCTTAAGTACTTATGAAGGACTAAGGATGCATTCTTGGTCTTTGGAGGTGAAGATGAGCTCGTTGTAAGGGGTTACACCGATGCAAGCTTCCAATCCGATAAGGATGATTTTAGATCGCAATCTGGTTATGTGTTTTGTATTGGTGGTGGTGCTGTGAGCTGGAAGAGTTCAAAGCAAGAGACAGTAGCTGACTCTACAACAGAATCTGAGTACATTGCCGCCTCTGATGCTGTGAAGGAGGCAGTTTGGATCAAGAAGTTCATCACTGAACTTGGAGTGGTTCCAAGCATTGCCGACCCGATAGAGCTCTATTGTGACAACAATGGAGCAATCGCACAGGCTAAGGAACCTCGATCTCACCAGCGATCCAAACACATACTCCGACGCTATCATCTCATCAGGGAGATCATCGAGAGGGGTGATGTAAGGATATGCAGGACTTCGACAGACAGCAACATTGCTGATCCATTGACAAAGCCCCTTACGCAGCAGAAGCATGATAGCCATTCTAGGTCCATCGGTATTAGATACATGGATGATTGGCTTTTAGTGCAAGTGGGAGATTGTTAGTGTTGTGCCCAAAAAGCCAATCATGAGATGATTGTATTTTTGCACATTGAGTCATGATATTTTATTAAGGCATTAATCCAGCAATTATGTTTGTTGTTTTGTTTCTGCGTAACTTAACAAACATAATTGTAACCCTAGAATAATGATATTCTTAAACGTCCCTGGTCTAGTATTATTGTGGAGCGGGTTGCAATAATACATAACGACTAGCATATGTGGAGACTAATATGAGATATGTAGTCTACATATGGGTACAAGTTGGAGAACTTGTGTACTGGACCGACCCACCATGAGAACACTACATGGATCGTTATATGAGTGTCATAAGTGATTCTCATAGTGATCATGGTATATGTAGTCCTTCGACCTAAGATCATCAAGGTTCCCTACATGTGAGTCACATACTTTGATACTTTCCTTTGTTGCTCGTAACTGAGTGAACTTGAAGGAGGTCATTGGGTATGTCACATATCATGCGGAGGGATTTGTATGATCAAGATGGGATTTGTCCCTCCTATGTAACGGGAGTGATATCTTCGGGCCCCTTGATAGAGTGAGACTTAGAAAATGCATGGCCATGCTCGGATGAGTTGATATACGATATCAATGTCATCAGTTTAAGTTGGTCTACTCGGTAATCAAGAAACCAAAGATTGGGCTATACGAGAGTGACACATTCCATGTCTCGTGCTTAGTCTTGATATCTTGGACAAAGAGACACTGGAATATATCGGTGATGATCATAAAGGTTTAGTCGATTCACCGACAATCTTGTCACCTGGGTAGCAATGATCTGTTGCTAGACACCGCTCATTGCTTATGATCATAAATGTGATTTATGATCATTGCCAACATGGCAAGAGCCTATTGGGTCGCACACATAGAGCTATTTGGATCATTAGGGTGCATGGGCTAATTATTTGGGTTATGGTTTCACTTTAATTTCGTATTAATAATGGGCCCAAGAGTTGAGCCATTATTAAGTCCGAAATTAAATCCTAATTGGATTAGGGCTTTGAAACCCATTAGGCCTGGAAGTTCAGTTTCACTATAAATACAACTTTTAAGTGAGAAATTCGCAGGTCTCTTTGCCCTAGCCTCCAAAAGGGACAGCCACACTCTTCTCTTGCAATTCCTTGGAGGACGCAAGCTAGCACTGCGAGCGCAAGAGAAACGCATCTGCCGGGACACGGTGGAAGCGTGGTGATCCCGAGAGGCTCGTGTGGATACCATAGAGAGCTTGAACACATTAACTGTTCAAGTTTTGTGATTCGAATCTACAATTGAGTGAGAGATCTCAACCGAAAATTAGGTATGAAAATTTTCGAACAGCCAGTTTACCCCGTTTCACTTGGATCCTGGAGGGTTTTGGTTAAATTCCACTGCACTGTTTGGCTCCCGAAACCCAACAATGATATGTAGTTGATGATGAACATAGTGATCAAGTCCCACATGTCGGCTCTCAAAGCGCTAGTTATGATATAATTCAATGGTAGTGGAGTCTTCAAGAATGAAAAGGATCTCAGAGTTAGTGTTGCTCTCTGTCCACTTTTCTGGTCCACATCAACGTGCTTTGTGAGCTTGGCCATTTCTGGTAAAATGATTATGCCATCTAGTAGAAAAGCATTGAAGGTTGCTGCCAGTTGCTATCGAGTGAAGTTGGAAGTAAGATACTGGGTCTAGAGACACATCCAATGCACTTGTGTTTGAATAAGTAGTTCAAGTTGCGTATGGGTTAAGTTTGGAGCTTCTATTGTGCTTGCATGGTGGGTGTAGGAGGCAGGAGACAAGGCCTCATGAAATTAAAAGATGTTCGGTTTGTGGGAAAGAGAATTATTGTTGTCCTAACCTTATTGATAGAAAATTTATGTCCAAACAAACCAAATTCACCCATTCTTTCGTATGCCTATGGCTGGTAGTTTTAAGGGTACTAACTTGGTATGCAAGTTTCTATCAAGGAGGTTAGGATAATAGATGGTAATTATAGTTTCTTGATTGTAAAGGAAGTAAACCTTGTCTATCGGGTTAAATATTTTGTAAGGGTAGGATTATAAATTGTTAGGCCTTGAGGGCTGATTTGTATGTGGCTTAAAGTTGAGGTACAGAATTGGTAAGACCTAAGATGTTTTGGCTATGTTCTAATAAAAAAGGCTAGTTAGTTTAGAAACTCAGAGGTTATAATGCTTCATGCAAAAAAGACTAAGTCTCGATCCTGACACTAGGCCACTTTTGGGAATGCTTTTTAACCCAAATTGTTTTGCATGATTTACTTGGTGTGAGCTTGATTTTGATCTTGTTCTTAGCTGAAATAAATGAAAATAAGAAATCTAGTGATCTTAAGAAAGGATTGAAGGATTTGAGCTAGAAGGAAAAGAGTTGTCTTAAATTGCTAAGGAATCCAGATTGCTTTACCACCAAGCTACGAGAGAAGCTCATTTAGTTCTTTTTGAGGATGCTAGGAGCTTGATTGGAAGATATGACATAAGGCATAGTGTATGATAATGGAGGTTGGTTGGATGATGTTGTTGAGCCTTTATTGGCTCACCTTCTACTGGCTGCTTTCATGGAATCGTTGGCCCTCTTATCGGCTACCTAACTGACCCTCCTAGCGCTTTTAGCCTCTACTGCACCATGGCCCTTACAAAGACCAATGATTAGCTTTCCAAAATGTTTGGGTAAATCTCGAGCCTAAGCCTACACTAGGGCATTGGACAAAGAAAGCTCAGGCTTAGCTGATGGAAGAAAGGTCCTATGAGGGGGAGGTAAATTCACCTTGTATTTGCTTAGCTAGTAAAAGCTTTACTTGTTTTGGCTTCATTCTTTAGTATTTTTTATATGATTTTATTCAACTATATTTTTTGTTACTTTTCCTGGACATTTGCTTGTTTCTTAAGTATTTTTCATAAGAATTGGTGCTTAATTTCTTTATATTTCATTTATAAGTTAGATTCAAGCTCATTTACATGATAAGAAGGATTTATAGAAGTTCCAGGGTTAGAATTTGAAGTTTTGGAAGATTATGTGTTAACATTACCTAGGTCACTATAGTGTTTGAGCCCATGTACCTTCTTTTTCTACATTTATGATAGAAATTATGATACAAACAAAGGCCCCTTGAAGATATCCATTAGACCTGGGACACAGAAGAAGGCCCGGGAGATCAAGGAGGCCTTCTATGGGCTCATTATGTGGCTCTTCAAGCCATTAGAGGATAGCAATGCTTGTAATAATTAGGACATACTTGAAGCCATTTTTTGAGCCTTTTGGAGTTTTGATTAACATACTTCAAGCCCAAAGCCAAGCTTAGAATGGAACTACCAAGTATGGCCACAAACCCCAAATGGCACATAAAGTGCACCTAAGAGACCCTATAAGACACTTTCTGGGTAATTCAACATATAATTACTTTGTTTAAGTTTCTTTTATACTTCATATATGTATTTTGGTTATTTGAAGCATTAAAGCTCGTTTCACATCAATTTTCTAGAGAAGGTAGGCGAGGGACCCAAATGAGCCACCTAGGTGTGTAGTCGAGTCCTATTAAGGCTTCAAGGGCTCAGATGTCTTAGTTTCACTACCTAACTTATGACAAGGAGTTATATGCCTTGGTAAAAGATTTGGAAACATGGCATCACTGGTTATTGCTTGAAGAGTTTGTCGTACACATTGACCATCAATCCCTTACACACTTAAAAGACCAAGGGAAGTTAAGATGGAGGAATGTAAGGTGGGTTGAGTTCATTAAGTCTTTTCCATATGTGATTAAGTATAAAGAAGGTAAAGAAAATGTTGTTGCTTATGCTTTGTCTAAAAGGTATACATTGTTTTCCACTTTGAATGATAAGTTGCTGGGATTTGAGATTTTAAAATATTTATATGCTAAAGATTCTAATTTTGGGGAAATATATGTAAGTTGTGCTAAGGCCATCAATTGCAAGTATTTTCAACAAGATGGTTTTCTTTTAAAGGAGAATAAGTTGCTTGTGAGGGAAGCACATGGTAGCAGGTTAATGGGACATTTTGGTGTTGTTAAACCCTTGATGTTTTACAAGAATACTTTTTTTGGCCATACATGAGGCTAGATGGTGAGAGGGTGTGCTCTCAGTGCATGGCTTACAAAAGAGCCAAGTCTAAGCAAAGCTTCCAAGGTTTGCATACTCTTTTACCTATACCTTTTCATCCTTAGGTTGATATTTCCATGGATTTTATTCTACGACTCCCAAGGCCTAAGAAAGGAAGGATTTTTTATTTGTGGTGGTGGATTGTTTTTCCAAGATTCACACTTCATAACATGAACAAGTCGGAAATACAACAAATGTTGTTGATCTTTTTTTTAGGGATCTAGTTCGATTGCATGGCATGCCAAAGACCATTGTGTCTGATTAAGGTATCAAATTTCTTAGCCATTTTTGGAAGACTTTGTTGGGTAAGTTGGGAACAAAGTTGTTGTTCTCTACCACTTACCATCCCCAAATGGGTGGACAAATAAGGGTAACAAATCAAACCCTTTCCATGTTGTTAAGAGCTATTGTTAAAAAGAATTTCAAAACTTAAGAAAAGTGTTTACATTATATGGAGTTTCCTTATAATTGTGTTGTGCACTTTACTAAAAGATATTCACCTTTTGTAGTAGTATATGATTTTAATCCACTAACCCTTATGGACTTACTACCTTTGACTACTATTGAAGATGTTAGTTTAGATGTCGCACAAAAGGTAGAATTTATGAAAAAGCTCTATGAGAAGGTCCAGAAACAAATTAAAGGAAAATTGAACAATACACCAAAACTACCAATAAAGGGCGTAAGAAGGTTTTATTTTAGCTTAGTGATTGGGTGTATGTGCACTTGAGGAAGGACAAACTTCCAGCTCAAAAGTAGGTCAAGCTATATCCAAGAAGAGATAGGCCATTCCAAGTGTTGCAAAAAAAGAAAAATTATTAGTGTTGTGCCCAAAAGCTAATCATGAGTGATAGCAGAATATCACCCACATGACCTTCTCATTGGCATACCTAGCATCACCCTCGGAAAGATAGGCGACCAACCTTGGGAGAATTCTCCACACCACCCTCGGATATCTGTAAGACCCACTCCAAGAAAAAAACTCCCTACCATCCCCGTGAGTGTACATTACCAACCTCGGGAATGTAGGTCTATCAGTCCAAATAGAAGAAATGTCTCCCGAAAGATGGTTCGCTCATCTGAAGGGCTTTCTCCAGTCGCCCTCGAGGAAACCCCTGTCCGAAGGGATCTCTGATCCCTGAAGGGGTCTTAGGGAAAAATGACAAATATAGTTGGCCCATCTCTGACATAAACCTCGCACATGCCTCTACCCTTTGAACATAACCACCTATGTCCAGCTGTAGACACCTTTCTCCGAAGGTATAGACCAAATCAAGCCGTACACGTGTCTCGATCTACTGATGCTGGGCATAATGGCCTCCTCCTCCCGATTTCCTATAAATACTCAGGGGAGGTTCCCAGGTAAAGAACAAGAGGTACCCTTCCTTTCTACTCTCTACCTTTAAACAACTTCTTCCTTCACATATTGACTTGGGTGTCAGAGATCCCTCCCTCGGAAAAATTATCCAGAGAGCTCCTAACCCTTATTCTTCAAGTGCTGCAGTTACTATTTTGGCGAAGTTCTACCGAAGGTCCAATCAGCATGTCCTACATTGAAGATGTGCTAGAGCATCAATGAGATGATTTTATTTTGCACATTAAGTCATGTTTTTTATTCCAATAATTGTGTTTATTATTTGTTTCTGTGTAACATAATCAAACATAATTGTAACTCTAGAATAATGGTTCTTAAACATCCTTGGTCTAGTATTATTGTGGAAGTGGGTTACAATAATACATTAAGACTAGCTTATGTGGTGACTAATATGATATATGTAGTCTACATATTGGTACAAGTTGGAGAAATTGTGCACTGGACCGACTTGCCATAAAAATGGCACATGGATTGTTATATGATTGTCAAAAGTGATTTTCATAGTGATCATAGTATATGTAGTCATTTGATCTAAGGTCATCAAGGTTTTCTACATGTGAGTCATATACTTTAATACTTCATTTTGTTGCTTGTAATTGAGTGAACATGAAGGTGGTTATTGGGTTTGTCACATATCATGTGAAAGGTTTTGTACGGTTAAGATGAGATTTATCCTTACTATGTAACAAGAGTGATATCTATGGGTTTTTATACCTATCATTTTCTTAGTCAGTACTTTGTTTAATAGAGGTTATTTTTTGATGCAATTGTTGAGTACTGGCTGGTTCTACCAAGACTACCTCACTAGATAGATAGAAGGCCAATTGGAAACTGAAGAGAACCAAGAGAAGGCTAATGATGCCTTGGCCATAGTTTTCTCCAGAGCCTTAGAAATGAAGAAGGTCTGTAAGGTTGAACTTAGCTGACTAAGGTCTTTAATCACCAATTAAGTGATCAGCTTGACTGATCACTATATGGCTTCATTGAAAAACCTAGGCCAAAAGCTCGAGGAGTAGATTTTCAAGATCAGTTAGGAATAAAAGGCTAAGGAGAAGTTGTCTTTCGAGGTCAATCAAGTTTCCAAAGACAAGGAAGGTTTGGCCTCTGAGCTAGAGGATGTTAAGGTCATGCTCGTGGCCTTGTAGAAAGAGCAGGAGAAGCTAGCTGAAGAGAAGAAGGATGTTGAGGATCTAGGAATGGACAATTCTTAATATAGGTGGTGCTTTTTCAGCATCAATTTCTATGCAAGCACACCAACCTTGACATTTTCGGTCTTTCCACATTTGCTTGGCTTGAGGCCTCTAGCTCTACTTCGTCAAATGAGAAATATCTCAATTTATCATTGTCCCCTGAGTCAAAAAGAGAGGAAGAGGATGAGTCCGAGGAAAGGGCAAAGGAAGATGCTTATGAACCTCATGCTTGGTATTTAGCTTGGTTTTCTTCCCCTAAAATTTTTCTTTACCTCTGTGAACATGATCTTTTTATTTTTAAAGAAATTTTTTTTCCTAAAATCACATGTTATCCGTTTCTCTTCTAACTTGTCCACTTAGTGCTTTCCTAAATGGATTATTTTTCAAATGAAGCATGTATATAGGTATTTCAATAATTTTTTATTAGTTATTTCATTAATTTTTTCATTCACAATGTTTTTAGATCTCTGGATTTTGTACAATTACTTGAAACTGACATGTATTTTTTAGATCAGTTTCAGGTTTTATCTTTGAAACTCATTCTAAAGCCCACTATCAAACTTCTTTCTAAGGTTCACATTTTTGTTACCTCATTAAAACACTTGGAGGGGGCGGCCTTTCGCCCTCCTTTGGCTTGATTTTCAAGCTAAGTTGAAATTCAAACTTCTGAATATTTTCCAAGTTTTGAGCAAAAGGTGACATTATGTTCAAGTTGGGAATCATACATTGGCCCTGATATTTTGGCCTTTCCATACATAAGTTAGAAGTACCCATCCAAATGGTACTTCGATTAGTATTCTATATTTCCTAATTGTAATAACCTTAGAAACTAGAAAAAAAATTACAAAAATTATCGCAAAGATAAAAGTACCATTTTTTCCCTCAAAGGTATTTTAGTAATTTCACCTATCAATTTGGACAATCAATACAAAACTAAGAATCTTTATCCTTAGATAATTATTTTGGTGGTCATTTAGTCAAATTCCAAGCTGGAAGCTCAAAGTCATCTTCTTTAGGCTAGAGGCCTTTTTATCCTTTTCTAACCAAGCATCAACTTAAAAATATAAGAGCATCGTTAGATTTTTCTCATGAAAACTAGTAAAAAAAACTTTGTCACACTCAATTCTAAATTCGTTTGTTTAGATTTCCAAAAATTTAGCCTACACATAAGCACGGTTTAAATCGGGTTTGTGCTTTTGTTGGATGGGATAATTTCTCACTAAACCCTAATATCTAAATTATAAAACATACTGCCATAACCCTCCTGAATATTTAAAATTAATTTATTTTATCTTATTCTTAAAAAAAGGAGGAAAATCACATTCACCATTAATATTCTTTTCCCTTTTTTTCTGCTTTCCCCTTGTTTAAATTGCTTTGCAGACCAGAACTAGGTAAATTACTTCTTTTATTTTCTTCTCCCTCATCAACTATCACGTAAGCCATAAGAAGAAAAGAAAATATACCATGTCTACTTAAACAACAACAACAAGAATTGGATTTTTTGCAAGAAGACCGTCCAGAATCCTTTGGTCCTCTTTTCATGGGTTATTTGTCATGCCCCAAACTACCCCTGGCCCACCTGGGCCCGATTATCGGAGTAATCCAGCGAAAGTTACTTAAATGGAAGGGCTTAATTAAATATTAGGAGCACCTACGGCGTGACTCCAGGATCTATTCTGGTACTAGCTTGTTACTTAAATACTTTCAATGTGTTGTCAGGGTGCTCTTCAGGAACGAGCTAATACCTATGTGGAATTCTAGTGTTCCATTTATGGACTTTACCACTTAGCCAGTTACACACACAAGTCTTTAGATGCCATCTCAACAACTAGGCAACAATATCCATGCATATCCAGATTCACTGGAAATCTTTCCTTAGATGCACATACTCAACTAATTACACTTGTAATACAAGTAAAGCATACACTTAATCCATTAAGTGCATAGAATGTGTGTCCATCAAGTGTACTAATCCAATGCATGGCAACCAAGAAGCCCATCTCATTTCAAGTTTGAAAACACATTTATATGTCCATGAGCATCAGCCAAGTCTAGTACACATAACATGAATATCCATCATGGCATTCCATCTGCATAAAACCATGCAAACATGGCATATAATCATCCAAAGCTAATCACGATCATAATGGCAACAATAAAGCATCACCTACTTGGAAAAGAAAATGTACCAAGGATGCTATATGTCTCTAATTAGCCAGGTTCAGGTTTTACAGACCACGCTCTCATACTACCCAAACCTCGACTCATAATAACCTGGAACACATTCCAGCTTAATAGACCTTGTTCCCACAACTTCTAAACTCCATAAGCCTGCACAAGGAAGTCCAAACCATTAGCTTGATTCACAAGCAATCTATACCACATAAGTCACTTAGAGTCAAATGAATATAATGAGCAATACCAAACACATACCCAACCCTTTAGCAATTTAAAATGAGTACTCCAGTACTCCTAGCTTGACCCTTCAAGCAATCCATTACCTACAAAATATATATCAGGGCGGGTGAGTTATAAAACTCAGTAAGAATCCCGACGGCATCCAATGCCTAGTGAGGTAATTAACTCATGACTTTCAAAGTCATCATATGGCTTCCAAAGCCTAAACTTGTGCCAAGAATGTAATGGCAATTAATCCATGTTCTTGCAAAGGAAAACGCTAAAACAAAGAAAACACAAGATATAGCACAATAACAATAACAATAATAATATGGGTCAGCATGCACAAACAATTTCAGAGAAGCATGTAACTCAACACACACAACATTGTCCTCATAACATCATGTTCCATGTCATCATGGGCATTGCAAGCATTAGCATAATCCATGCCACTAATCCCGGCATGCCATTTATTTTTATAACCTACTAAGCGCTCCTTAGCTTAGGAATTGAGTTGGCCAAACTCAATTCCTAGCCCTAAATGCTTGCTAATTACTCATGAGTAAACCATAACCATGGTTGCCGAAGCAACACTACCTCACCCACTATGCACTTATGTGCCTAATTATCCAACTAAGAAAGTATCATGAGTCCTCACAAAAAGTAACAACCATATAGCCCTGACATACACACCTATGGTCACTTGGTTCTTTGACCATCACATAGGGGCACTAATACTCACAATGAAAGGTCATGGAAAATATACCATGGAGAAAGTGAGTATAGGGATTCTTACCACCATTTGTGTAACTTTTTGCTCATTGTCCTTGCCTTTCTTTGCTTTGTTGTTGTTGGAACTTATCTTTTCCTTAATGGACCTATAAGCCCAAAACATCTAGCAAGTTAATAATTTGCTTTCCATTAAACAAGAGAACCATAATTTACCAAGCATACTTGGTTTACTTTACTCAACCTCTACTTAAGGAGGTAAGGCCCAATTCTGCCTTTTCTGTGAATTGAGACCCATTTTCCGTGAACTCAGGCCTACATTGGCCTTTTCCTCGAATCCAGGCCCAACTTACTCTTTTCTAGAAATTTAGGCCTAACTTGGCCTTTTCTGGAAGTTTAGGCCCACTTAGCCTTTTCTGGAATTCAGGCCCACTTAACCTTTTCAGGATTTTCTAGAACTTAGGCCAACTTGGCCTTTTATTCTCTCCCAGGCCCATTTGGCCTTTTATTTTCTCAGGCCCGCTTAGCCTTTTATTTTCTCAGGCCCACTTAGCATTTTATTTTCTCAGGCCCACTTAGCATTTTATTTCTTTTCTGGACTTGGCCCAACTTCTCTGTCCAAGTCTAACTCAATGAAGCCCATTTAGGCAATTTAGCCCATTTTGCCAATTTCACCAATATGGCCAAAAATAGCCCATTTAGGAGTTTCTGGACCATTTACCACCAAGAGCACTTGGTTTTCAAATTGGGCCTTCAAATTTATCTCTTGGCCGAATTTGTCCTATTATTTCCTTCTTTTGTTCAATTTAGTCCCATAAGTTTTCTAAGGACCATTTATGCTAAGAATACTTGGCTAACTCCAATATTCACAAAAGTGGTGTCATGGCCGAATTCATCATCATTCTTTCTTTACCATTTTGGCCACACATTTTACTAGGAACACCTAGATACCATGAACACATGGTTTACGCACATCTTCATAAAAGTACATCATGGCCGAATATATTCCTCCTTTTCTTTCTTTATTATTTTAGCTCCAAATGTCCTCTAGTAACTCAAAGATGCCATGAACACATGGCTAACATGCCAAGACACCAAAATCATATCATGGCCGAATTCTTCATGGATTGTTTTGCTTGCAAAACTTCTTGTTTTTCCTTCCATCTTTTGACTATTGCCTTGTGTGTTCTTAAGGACTTCTTCACTACCAAGAACACTTGGAAAAATGCATATACATGCCAAGATTTATACTTGGCCGAATCTTCACCCTTGTATTTCTTGGAGTTCTCCTCAATTTCTTTGCTTCTCATGGCTTAAAATCGCCATGCATGTTCATGAGCTCTTGAGTTGAGCTCAAGAACACTAAAAATCCTCCATGGCCAAATCTTCAAGAGTTTTTCTAGCAAAAAATCCAACATGGCTGAGACATTAGTGAGCAATATCTAGCTCAAAAACACATAAAATCACCAAGAAAACTTGGTTCACTTACAACCTTTCTTTGGCCGAATTTTGAGCTTGTTCTTCCTTGAAGTTTTCCTTGATTTTCTTTCTCCTCATGGCTTAGAAACGCCATGCATGTTCATGAGCTCATGAGTGAAGCTCAAGAACACTAATTACTCCATATGGCCGAAACTTCCAAGAGTGTTTTCTTGAACATCTAGCTTGATTCATGCTCTAGATGGGTTTAGAAGTATGAAATCACTAAGAAAATGTGTTTGCATGTGTGAGAAGGAGTGTTTTTAGCTATGGCCGAGAGGTAGGATGAAGGAAGAAGATGAAGGAGCTTGGAGATGTTCATGGCCGGTTGTGTAGAGTTTAGAGAAAAGGAAGAACAAATGAGCTAGAGAGAGAGGAGACAAATTGAAAATGAATGTGAAAGAAGGGAGCATGGCCAGTTATGCTAGTGAAATGAAGCTCAAATGCATTCCAAATGCATATTCAAGTGTGATGGCCGGCCATTTGATTTCAAAAGAGGGAGAATAAGTCAAATGGCCATTAAAGTATTGATTGGACAAGTGATGGTGGGGAGAATTAAATAATGTAAAGTGGGAGACAAAGAATAGTCAATATATTATATTATATGGCAAGTGGGGGACAAGGTTGGTGGGATCATTTTAATATTCCAAGTGGAGGCTTATGTGGCCATTTTAAATGGCAAAAATCATGGGATGGCCGGCCATGGCTTAAAATGCCATGCAAAATGGTCTAATCCCTCCTTTGGCCCTCCACCTTTCTTCAATTGTTCAATTAAGTCCTCCCACAAACTTTTGCTTTGAATAATTGAGTCCCTCAACTTAAATTTCCACCATTTTCATCACCAATTCTCTTGGCCTTAGCCAAGTTTATTCCAAGAGTGTCCAATACTCTTTTATGCCCATTCATTAATTAATTCCATGTCTCCTCAATTAAATTGCTAAGTTTCCAAATTAGGAAACTTTTTATGCCACTAATCCACTTAACCTGGGACTTAGTCATTTAGCCCTTTCCGGGTGTAACATTATTTGTCTTCACTTGTTCCTCCATCAAATCATGTAAGTCCAACCCTTCGTACTTTGATTGTTGGTTATTCCAGAATATTGGAACATTAATTTAATTTAATATTCTTTCTTAGGTTCATTAGATTGAAGGGAAACCTCATAGGGAGACAAAAATGATCATATGCATACTGGAAATTCTAAATTCTTTGCATGAGTCTAAATCCTTTTGTATCACTTTTTTATTCTTATTTTTAGTACTTAAATACCATATAATTTTCTTTATATCACTAGTCGATCATCTTTATTCAAAATTTTGGGTTTTTGCACTCGTTCCCTATGCAATCAAACCCTTACTTGCACCTAAGACTTGGTAAGCCAGTGCAGTGTCTTTGAAATTCTTTTGGCTGCTAATTTTGAACCTTGCAACTACTGTTAAGTCTTTTCTCTTTGCTTTCCTTGTTGTTAAAGATACCTAGGAAATCCTTACTAAAAGATTTAGCACTTCTTTGGACTTCTAGAGTGCCAGAGTTTCTAAAAACACATCGGTAATCGAAATTGAATTTTTTCCTTCCAAGTTTAGTTTTTATAGCCATAAATTAAGTATATAAATCAAAGTGTTGGCTACTGTAATTTTAGGATGATCAATGTGTTGGCTAGCAGGAGACCATGTTTATGGCTAGTATCACAAGAGGCTCTACCTCAATGTAGGTATCCTGAAAGGCTATGACTTGGTGGCATCCCTAGTGACACTGCCAAAGAGTTATCCTAAGAGTGGGTGATGCACACACTCACCACCCTAGGTTTGTCCGATGGCATTCAACTGATCGATTAAATTATTTGATCAATGCAATATGATTTAATCAATATAAGGAATTATGCATATGCATATTAGTTCAAACATGCTAGTAGGACTTTAGTGTTGTTGTTATGCTATTGCATGAAATTGTTCTTTGATTAAATTACTATAACTTAAAGTTTAGTATTCTTTTTTATTTGTTAAGGGAATATTAGGACCCACGTGATGGGCTTGATACTTCCCCCTTACTGAAAAATGGTGCTCACCCCTCGTTTTAACATGTTTTCTTAGGTGAATACTATGAGGAGACAGAGCACACTAAATCATATAATGTGGTTCAGGATGTGGAGCAGTAGAGTGAGGGCATGTTGTAATACGTCAAAAAACTAGCCTGGATTTTTATTTTTTGCTTTTTCATTTGTAAAAGAAACATATGGTTTATTTAATTTGGTTTATTATTCATATGTTAGTTTTCATAGGATTGTCATTTAATTAGTCTGATTTAGTTTAATACTTTTATTGTTTGGAAAATATATTAAAAGAAAATATTTTACCTTATATTTCTTAAATTATTTTTAATTAATTGCTTAATAAATATGTGAAATTAAGATATTTTCCAAAATTAGGATTTATAAATTTGGGGGTGTTATAGTTTGGTATCAGAGTGAGATTCGAGGAAGGTAGCAACCTCACTCAGTAAGTATGCTTCTTGTTTGTTTGCCTAGTTTAATGACATTGGGTAGGTTTTGGAAAATTTCCATAATTGAGCATAAGATATTAGCAAGGTTAGAAACAAAAGCTAACAACTTGGCTTTTAATAAGGGTGCTTGTAAAACAATACACCAATTAATTCAATGACCAAAATAAGATTAAAAGCACTACATAGAGTTATAAATTAAAAGCTTGTTACCCACTCTGGGGTAGTTAGTTATGATGCCAAAATTCTACATTTAGATTCCCAAGATTGGTAATGTTCTGTAGGCCATCAGAACACTACCCTTAGTGTGCATTCCAAGTGGCCCTCTTGGGCACTATGTAAACATATGCATATTGGTCCAACCATCACACACATATTCACATTTCAAGCACACCATGGCAGCAAAGAAGGAAAACACTAGCACAAGTTTTAATCTTGGCTACCACACATTAGGCAATCTTGTTAAGTTCTAGTGAGCAACCACTGGACTTGTAACTTTCATTAATAAACTATATCATTCTAGCCATGTAACCCCTTATTTTATTTTTTTATTATCAAGTAGAGACTTAGGGCAAACCAAGGAACTTGGTCACAAAATTCTAACCAAATGAACAATAACTTAGCCAAATTTGCAACATCATAAATTTTTCCATAGGGCTTCAAATCTAGAAATTCAAAAGCCTAGCTAAACCTATATATGTACTCTAGGTGTGGTTAAAATTTCATACCAAGATTCATTCTACACAGTGAGATACAGTGTTTTGAGTGCAAAGTCAAAATTCTGGTCACTTTATGACCAGTTTGCCCATACAAAATTTCATAAGTGTGAAAACACTTCATTCACAAGGGGTAAGCCCTCCAAGGCTATCCGATACATGTCCAATATGCATAGGAATTATATGCTCTTGCATCTAGCAACTTTATGTGGCCAAAACAGAATTTACAAGTAAGCAATCTATCATTCACACTTAGGCAATTTTGCACCACATCACATACATAGCCAAAACATTACTCAAATGTTCACATAATTTTCTCATTTTACATACAATACATGCACATGCATACGTGAACTACAAAATGGTCTTAACTCAGCTAAATACACACCCTAAGTTACAAGAGTGCCTGAGGCACAATGGACTCCAGAACAGGATGTTGGATAGTTGCTGCATAACATAATAAGCACCATCACGAAAAATAACCAATGTGCCCCTAAAATCACCAAAATTTCTAGATCACAACTAGACATATGGAAGTTTAAGTACCTACAAATTCATATTAAAACTCAAACAACAAAGATCAGTTTAAAGGTGATCTTTCAGTTGGACCTGAAATGACAAAATTGGGGGGAGTAAGTTTCATTGAGAAACTTAGTAAGGGTAGCACTTGGATTCAATAGGCAATGTAACCACCATCAAAATTTGCATCCAAAGACACTAAAAAACAAAACCATAATGCATATATACAAGATATAGCAACCAAATGTTGCAGCCATTCACAACCAACAAACACATGAAATGCGGCAGCAACATAAACCATAGGCTACTCCATAAAATATGCAATAAACTTAAGTAAATCACTATGGCAGCCCTCCTCAAGCTAATTCTTGGTCTTAAGAGGATTTTAACACTAGTTCATACCAACTTTGTGCTCTAGAAACCCTAACTTCACTGCCATCTTTGTGCACTTCACACTAGGTCACAAAACCTTCAATAAGTGCACTCCCCTCACTAAGCTTGGTTAATCAAGCTCATGGCTCTCTTCCAAGGTTAGTCCTTCCTCCATGGTTGCTTGAAAATATAGAAAATATTACATGAGAGCAAAAGAACCCTTACCAAAGTGGGTATGCCGAAAATCAAGCTTAATTCTTCAAGTGTCCAAGCAATAGCTCTAGTTTGCTTCCAATTACTTCCTTTTGCCTTCAATTTCAATCAATTGCAAGTTTGAAGGTATGGTGGCTATGGAGGAAGTGTGGCTGTGTTCTTGGACTAGAGGAGGCCGAAAATGGGAGAGAGATAAGTGAGTTGCCACTTAAATGAGCTTAAATGAGCTTAAGTGCACAAAACACACTTAACAAGCTTAACCTTGCTTTACGTCCTTTTCCTTGCCCATAAGCATGGTTTCTTTGTCTTAAACTTATTGGTCCACATTTTGCCTACATTTTTTTACCAATTTCCAAGCCATAGCCGCCCCTCCTTTGGTGGGAAAACTCCAAATTGCTCCATTTGCCTTAAGTAAAAAACATACACATCTTAAGGTCTACATTAGAACACTTAGGTCCTTTATGCTTTTTTGTGTTTTCTTTGTCTTTAGTTATCTTCCATAAGCAATTTGGTCCTCTAATAGCATTTTCATATCATTCATATCCTTCCCATAACTTTCCAAACCTCTTTCTTGAGAGTTTGCAATTAAGTACCCGAATTTCCAAAACCTTACAAAAAAGTCCATAAGTTGCTTGACAAAACAAGCAATAGTTAAGGCTTTTCTTTTGGGGGCCAAGTTATCAACTTAGAACACTTTTAAGGAAGTGTTCATTATACCTTTTACCCCTCATACTTCAATCACTATGAAGAGAATTACGTTATATAATGGTTTTTAGCCATTATGCCACACTTGTAATTCTCCCATTTTTGGGAGGTGGTAACAAAGCTACTTCCAAAATTATTTGCCTGTGGTAGACTAAACCTTTTGCTTTTTAGGTCATGGACTCACATGAGTATCCTGCCTTGGGTTTTGGATAAGGTGCACATGATAATGAGCCATAAGCTCAGGCTCAAGGATGACCTCCATGAGGTTGAGGTCAGCATGCATAATGCATGGATAGGATGTGCTGATAATGGGCAACAAGCCCATAATCTTGGTCAACAGGCCAATGATGATCCATTACATGAGAGAATTATTATATTGGGCCAATAGCTCTAGAATCTACATGAATGGCAGCAGTAACCTCATCCTTCAACTAGATGTCAGCGTAGGGCGGATCTACATAATTGGTTCAAGAGGCTAACTGGTGAGTATGCTGGTGGGGTTAACCCTACAAAAGTCAAGTAGTGCATCAGGGACAGGAAGATATAGGAGGTTCTTGCATTGGTATAGGGGAACATGAACATAAATCAATAAATAGTTAAATTTAATGCCTTTGCTCGCTATGCTGAGCACATTGTGGCAGATGAGCCGAGGAAAATCAAGAGGTATGGTAATGGTTTATGTGATGAGCTAGTAGATAGGCTGATTGTGTAGGAGATTGATACCTTCAAGAAGATGGTATCCCTCACTCAATAGGGTGAGGTGAGGGTGAGAGACAAGTAGTTAGCTAGACGTATTGACTCAAGTCATGGTTGTATGCCATCATGACCTACACATGTAGTCAGTTTCTGCCCTGTAGTAAGATCGATGGCTGTTTAAGGGTGAGGACAATTTGGCCGAGGGCAACCAATTGATAGCAAAAGCTACTGGACTACAGCTTAATGGGGTAGGAAGACCTACGGTGATACTAGTTGCTTAGGACTAGGGAGACCCTAGATGTCAGACTTGTCATATTTTTCACCCGATAAGAGGGCGGTGTGTAACCTACTTCTATTGCTAGGAGGTAGGACATCTATCTAGGTATGTCTTAAAAGGGACACTCCAATAGCAACACCAAAAAGATCCCCACACAAAGAAACCTTGTGTGGCATGGCATGTTTTTGTAGTGACAACCATGGAGGCAGAGGATGCTCTAGGAATGGTATAAGGTATGCTATTATTTATAGCTTTTAATTTCAAGTTCACAGTAGTGGCATGCTTAGGTTATTAATTGTTTGAATTGATCATAAGTACTCTTCCATTTTTAAGTTTCCTACCAGAGTTCTTATTAACTCGGGATCTATATATTCTTTATATCTTCTAAACTAGCTGACCAGTTAGGCATGCCAGTTAAAGAGCTTCCTTTCGTACTAGTGGTTTTCACACCATCAGACACTAGTATGAGTTCTACTCGTGTACTTTTATCTTCCTTGATTTCTATCAAAGGACATGATCTAGACATTGACCTCTTTGTGCTTAGGATATCTAAATTTGATTGTATTTTGGGTATGGATTGGTTACATTGGCGCCATGCTAAGGTAGATTGCTACTAGAAGCTATTTACAATCTCATTGCTTGATGGGTCAGAAGTACAGTTTGTTGGGGATAAAAAGAGCTTTAATCTTATCTTAGTTTCTTGTTTGCAAGCTAATAGATATCTCCATCAGGGTTGTGTTGCATATTTAGCATATGTGCTCAAAGAGTTAGGGAAACTTGAATTAGTATATGGTATTCCCATTATGGAAGAATTTTCATAAGTGTTTCTGAAAAAGTTTCTTGGAATGTCACCTAGACGAGATATTGATTTCACCATTGATTTATTGCCAAGAACGGCTCCTATCTCTCAAGCACCTTATCGTATAACTCCATCAGAAATAGCGAAACTAAAAAGTCAATTATAGAAGCTACTTGGAAAGAGGTTTATATGTCTAAGTACTTCACCTTCGGGTGCTCTAGTTTTATTCATGAAGAAGAAAGATGGCAGCTTGAGGATGTGCATTGATTATCAATAGCTAAATCTGGTGACAATAAAGAATAAGTACCCTTTGCTTTGGATTAATGACTTGTTTGATCAGTTAAGGGGAGCTTTAGTGTTCTCAAAGATCAATTTCAGGTCTAGGTATTATCAACTGAAAATCAATGAGGAAGATGTGCCAAAGACAACAATTCGGACCAATTAGGGCATTATGAATTTTTAGTGATGCCCTTTGGGTTAACGAATGCACCCGCAACTTTCATGGGCCTAATGAATAAAGTGTTCCAACCATACTGATGCCATTCGTCATCATCATTGTGCAACATGGTGAGCCTGGAGCAGGAACTTCCGGTGGGCGAACACCTGGATGAGGAACCCCCGGTGGGAGAAGAACTGCAGGGACTTAGAAAAGCAAGGGTTAGAAGCTCCTCGGAGTGTTTTTTCGGGGGAGGAGTCTCTGACGCCCAAGTTAGTACTAGAGATAAGTAGGGAGAGGAGAGATTTTTCCTTAGAGTTAGATCCCCTTACCTGGGGCGTTTCCTGAATATTTATAGGGAGGTGAATAGGAGAAGCTCATTTCCCACAGCCTGCCCAGATCATGACACGTGTTCAGTCAGATACGGTCCGTAACTTCGGGCAGAAGGGGAGCTTCTAGCCGACCATAGGCCGCCTGGCTGGGAGCCTAGTACAGCACAAGGGTGGCGTGTCAGAGCGTGTCTGGGGGCGGCGTGTCAGGGGCTGTACAAGTATGATGTGTTAGAGACTCCTCAACTGTTTCATTGTACACCTACGTGGCCTTTTCGGCGGACCAAACTTCTTCGAGGTATAGAGCTTGGTCGGGAAGGTGAGTTCCTTTTGGATGGAGGTTCCCTGTTTGTACGAGGCACCTTCGGTTGGAATTTCTCGAGGTCAGGCTTGGGTACCTGATGTGGCACTTCGAGAGCGCGCCCCGAGGGTGGCCCAGAGAGTATACAGAGGTGGTTTTGGTTATGTGAGGTTGACGCGAGGTCACCTTCGGGAAAGGTGGTGACTCCTTCTGACCGAAGTTGTTCCCATGGGCTTCCCGAGCGGTAGCGCCTATCCGGCTTGTCCGAGGGTGCTGCAGTCCTCTCTTTTCCGGGGTTTGGTCGTGTCTGTTTCGACCAGAAGTGGTGCGCTCATGGGAGGTTCTTCGGGGGCGATAGCCTTTCTGCTATCACATGCCCCACTTTAGAAAACCGAAGGTGTTCCTTCGGTTTGGGGAGTTCCGGGAACCTTTCTTGTGGCAAGTGATGCTTGGTCTTGTTGCCATGATTGGCTTCCATCCGGAGTCTCCTTCTCCCCAGGATGGAACTATGGCGAACTAAGGTGCCCTATCGAGGTAGTTTACCTTGTGTTTGAGTGGTGTCCTTGGCTCTTCCTCCGAGGTTAGTGTTTGGGGCATGTACTTACACTGACTTTTCTGTCAGTGACCCATTTCGTCTTCCCTTGTATGTGGGCGCGTTACTTCGGGTAGGGTTATATAGGTCTGCTAGTTGTTAGGGTCGTGCCCTCGTTCCCCGTGATGACTTACACATGGCAGCCAGTGAGTGGCAGACGGTTATGTCGGTTACATTAATTGCGTTTCTTCGCCTTCGAAGAGCAATAATGACGATGTTTCACCTGCCCTCTTCGGCCTATATAAACCCCTTTTACCTCAGACCTTTATACTTCTTCCCTTTGCTCTCATTTGCTCGAGAATTCTCTCTTGTTTTTTTCTCCTTCCTGCAGTGGTTCTAGCGGCGGAGCAATTTTCAGCAACCTTTCACGACGGCATCCAGGAATCCCGATTTCGGCAAAGCTTTCGGTGGGTTTTTTCTTTTCGAAGTTCTTCTTTCCTTTCGAAGTCGTTCGTTCCAAAGTTTTGTTTTTTCTTTCTTTAGCTTCCTGAGGTTACCTCTCTTCGTTTTTTAGGAATGTCAAACCCTGCTCCACTGATGATCGTCCGTCCTATTCCCAAGAGCTTTCTCCCCCTTGAGTCTCATCCATGCTGTACTACTTCGGAGAAAATGACGAAGTGGATAGGAAAATTCTACCTCCCCACTTACGTCGTACCGAGGTTACCTTCCCTGGTCACGTACAGTTACATGGCCCATTTTGATGAGATCACTGTTTACCAAGCCCAATTAAAGGCCGGTCTTCGGTATCCCCCTCCGTGCATGGTGTGCGAGTTCTGCAGGTTACACGGGATTGCCGTGAACCAGCTCCCTCCAAAATCTTATTCTTATTTCAATGCCTTTCTTTGTATGTGTGGGGTTTTTAAGATAAAGCCCCATTTTATTTTCTTCATGCAATACTATAAACTCCACCTGGTCCCGAATGGTGGCTTCTACTTCTTGCTTCCCCGAGGGTCTGGGAGTAAGAAATTCACCTTCACCTTCGACACGAAGGATAGCTGGCGAGGGTGGCAGAAAAAGTTCTACTTTCTATCAGTTCCTGAAAGATGGAGCTACGTTTCGACCAGATGGGCTTTGGGGGTTTTGAAGACTGACGTTGTTGACCCTCGAAAGCTGTTGACCTCGGGATTGGCCGCTGAATTTGACGAGTTTGACCGGCGCATTCGGGCGGTTGTGGATTGGGACCCCGAGGTCTCTCCGCGTTCCTTGTACCCCTTTCCCATTAAGTGGGACCTCATGACCGAAGAGGTCCTTCGGGAATTGGGGGTGACCAATCAACATAAGTTCGACCTGAACCTGCCCGTGCCTGCTCTCCCGGGGAAGAAGGCATGGCTGGTGATGCTTCTTCAGTGTGAGATCTCGTACGAGCCTTTTTCCGAGAGTAAGTTATCTTCCGGGTTTTGCTTACACATGTTCCTTTTGGACTTACACTGATGTTTTGTCCTTTTGCATAGATGGGCGATCAATCTGCGGAATTTTACAAGTCCCTTTTTCTCGGCCAGGCCAAGAAGGGGGAGCAGACGCTGAGGAAGGCACCTGCGAAGAGAAAGAAGACCAGTGGGGGACCGTCTAAGGTGAAGAAAGCCAAGGTGGACATCCTTCCTCCTCCCCACGAAGACGTCGTCGAAGTGCAGGACCAGTCGCCTGCCCGGTCTCCTGCCTATGCCGATCCACCTTCGGATCCTGCCGCCCTCGAGACTGCTCTAAGTCTAGATACAACTACTGAGACTTCGGTTGGAGGGACTTCGGCTCAAGAGCTCGATGAGAGCAGGAGAAGGAAAGGCAAGTACATTCCCGGCGAAGTCCGTGAAGTGGATGAGACCGAGGATGTCGTTACCGAGGTTCCACCAGGTTCATTCCTTAGCCATTTGTCTGTGAATCTTAGTGTTTTTGGTATCTACGATCTTATAGATGGATGGCTAAGCGACAACGTACTGATGGAACTTTGGCATGATCTTGCAGAGGAGGTGACACCTGCTCCCTGGGTGGAAGCTCATGCTCGAAAGAGGGCCCTTCGGGATGGCCATACCCCGAAAGACAAAGTACCGAGGGAGCCCGTTTGGACTTTCACGGAAGACATCAACTTGTCCTCCGAGGACAGCCAGTTGATGGCTCCCCAAATGGCGAGGGGTGTGCTAACGAATGCCACCTTCGAGTCGCTCCTCGCCGAATGCCCGAACGAGGAGATCCTCGCGGCGAAGATGAGTAAACACGTTGCCCAGGTAAATTTCTTCTCTCTTTCTTTGGGGACTTAGAAAATTTTCTTCTGAATTTTTGTTGTCCTTTGACCATTACTCGTGACTTTCTTTTCTGCAGCTCCTGGCATATAGCGGATACTTCCGAGCTTGGGTGGCAAAGCAGACTGAGGCTCGTTCTCGGTCCGAGAATTCTCTAAGATGGGCGAAGGAGTTTTGCGCCAAATACATCCTCAAGTGCGGCAAATTGAGAAAAATTGCGAATGACAACTTGGAGAATCTTCGGACTGAGCTTTGGGAGAGCAAGAAGGAGCTCCTTCTCGACTTTTCGGCCAAGGTTGAGGACCTCAGCACAAAGTGTGCTTTCTCTCTTCGGAGAATGAAGCCCTTCGAAAGGAAAAGGCAGAAGACGCTAATAACCTCGCGAAGGCAGTTGCTTTGAACGCCGATCTCCAAGCCAAGGTCGATTCGTTGAAGAAGGAGGCCAAGAAAAAGAAAAAGAAGAAGCTCGAAAGGGAGGTTGCTGAACTTACAGCCGAGCTGTCAACTCTAAGTGCCAAGAAGGACCAATCTGACCAAATGATGAAGGTGTCTTTTCAAGACGGTTTCTGTTTGGCACGGCACTAGGTCCTTTCTCGGCACCCCGAACTCGACCTTTCCTTCCTGGTTGCTTTGGATTTTCCTAAAGAGCCCAGGTGGACGTGGTCGAAGCTGGAGTTCCTCAACCTCCCTCCTGTTGCGCTCGCGCCTTCGGATGCTCCTGTCCAAAAGAAAGATACCAATGCCGAGGAGGTTCCGAATGCTCCGACTCAATAGGCTTTTTCTTCTTTCTTTTTCTTGGAATCTGCTCTTTTGTAGTGTTGCCTCAGAACTATGAATGAAAATTTTTTCCTAAGTTCCCATTCTTTCCTTCGATCATGACTCTTCAGAAGTTTGTATTATTCTAAGTGTGTATTTCTGGTGAACATCTACGTTCATAATCATGCCTTCGGGAAACATTGTACTGTTCTTCCTTTAGCGAGATCTTCCCGATATGTGAGCTATTTTAACTCTTCCGAATGTATTCTGCCGAGTTCTAGGCTTTGCTAAGGAACTAGTACCTTCGGAAAAAAGTCAATGTGGTAAGAACCCATTTTAGCAATGTGACCATATTCGGTTTGTAAACCACGTTTTTACTAGTGATTTTTTGGGATGAGTAACTACAAGCTTTTCTTGGAAAAAATGTCTAAGTGTAGAATTTTTTCAAAGAATCTGAATGCCAAGTGTTTTTCAACTCTACTCCTTCGGCATCGCCTAATTTGTAGACCTCTGGGCGGACTTCATTGAGGACCAGATAAGGTTCACCCCAGTTTGCCTGAAGTACCCTATTTGATTGCCTTCATGGCTCGAATTCGACCTTTCGAAGGACGAGGTCTCCCTTCTTGATTTCTTTTTTCTTCACATGCAAATTAGTAGCGTCAGCTACTCTTTGTAGGAAAGCCTTCCTTCTGAGTTCGGCCATTTGGCAGTGTTCTTCGATGAGGCCTAGTTTTGCCCTCAAGCCAAGGTTATTTCCTCCTTCGTCGAACACCTATATCCTTACTGAAGGCCATATGACCTCAATGGTAATAATGGCTTCTGTCCCAAACACGAGCGAGAAAGGAGTTTCTTATGTGGCCCTTCGGGGAGTTGTGTGATAGCTCCATAATACACTTGGGAGTTCCCTTGGCCATTTCCCCTTTGCCTCCCTTAGCCTCTTATTCAAGCCATCTTTTATTGTCCTATTGGATACCTCAACTTGCCTATTACTTTGAGGATGGGCTAGTCGGGCGAATTGTAGTTTTATGCCGAGGTTATCCATGAATTCTCGGAACCCTCTATCAGTAAACTGGGTACCATTGTCGGCCACTATTACCCTTGGTATGCCGACCCGGCATATGATGTTCTTCCAAATGAACTTTTGGGTATCCTTCGCCGAGATTGATGCCAAAGGTTCCACTTCAATCTACTTAGTGAAGTAGTCCACTGCGACTATACAGAATTTCACCGCACCGGGGGTGCTTGGGAAAGGTCCGATGAGGTCAATACCCCAGACGACGAAGGGGCAAGGGTAATTTGCCGAAGTTATCTTTTCCAAGGGTAACCTCTGGATGTTGGGTGTCTTTGGCAATTGTCACATTTTCGAACAAATTGTCTTGCATCCTTTCTTAGGGTAGGCCAAAAGTAACCCTGGTGAAGTAGTACTTTGGCGAAGACGTCTGTTCCTATGTGGGAACCACAGGCCCCCTCATGAACTTCTTCAAGGACTGTCCTGACATCCTTTTCACTTATGCACCTTTACAGGGGACTTGCATACCCTTGTCTGTATAGTTCATCCCCGATGAGGAAATATCTCCTAAAGTGTTTTCGTACTTTTGTGGCCTCGGTAGGATCTTCGGGGAGTGCCGAAGTTGCCAGATATTTTTTAATGGAATCTTGCCATCCTTCGCCCGAGGTTGCTACGCACATTAATTCTATGCTGGGTTGCTTTAACACCTCGGTGGGTTCCTTGGATTTGGCCAAGGTATCAGCTTGACCATTATCTCTTCGATGCACGTTTTCTATTTGTACCAAGTCAAACTCTTTAATGAGCTTCTTGATGAGGTCATGATACTTTGCCAAGGTTGGATCCTTTGCAGTGTAATCTCCTGTCATTTGTCTTACTACTAGCTGCGAGTCGCTGTGGGCCTTAAGGTTTCTCACACCAACTTTTGTGGCCAGTTTTAGTCCTGCTATGAGGGCCTTATATTCGGTGATGTTATTGGTGACATCAAAACCGAATTTGATGGCTTTGGTGGCTTCCATGCCTTCGGGTCCCCGAAGAACCACTCTAGCGCCTTGGTGTCCGACGCCTGAGGCTCCATCGACAAAGAGTTTCCACTCTAGTTCCATCCTTATCAGGTCTTCTGAGGTGATTTCGCCATTCTTGATTTCTGGAACTTCGGCAATGAAGTCTGCCAATGCTTGGGCTTTTATTGCCCTTCTTGGTTTGTAAGTGATGTCATATTCTCCGAGCTCGATGCACCATTTTGACAGCCTTCCTGAATGCTCTACCTTCTTCATTATGTCATGAAGAGGTAGGTTACTTCGGACAATGATGGCGTGTCCTTGAAAGTAGGGCCGTAGCCTCCTACCTACGAGTACTAAGGCATAAATGGCTTTTTGGAGCAATGGGTACCTGACCTCGACGCCGTGCAGGGACTTACTTACATAATATACTGGCCACTGCCTCCCACCCTCTTCTTTCACTAGGACTGTACTCACATCTTTTTCTATGACTGCGAGGTAGAGGATGAGAGGTTCCCCTTCCTGCGGTTGCCGAAGTGTTGGCAGACTGGTTAGGTAGCTTTTAAGCTCATCCCAAGCTTTTTAACATTCTGAGTTCCAAGGTTGCTCCTCGGCTCCGGAGTTGCCTTCGCTTTTGGCTGCTTTGGTGAGCACTTTAAAGAATGGTCGACATCGGTCGCCGTACCTGGAAATGAATCTACTGAGGGAAATGATTCTTCCGGTAAGCCTTTGTATATCTTTAGTGGTTGTGGGTGCTCAGAATCCTAACAAGGCTTTGACTTTTTCGGGGTTGGCGTCTATTCCCCTTTCTGACACCATAAACTCGAGGAACTTACCTGTGCACACTCCAAACACACACTTCTCGGGGTTAAGGCGAATGCCGAACTCTCGAAGTCGTTGGAAGGTTTCACTTAAGTCGATGATATGATTACTAGGCATTCTGCTCTTAACTATCATATCATCGACATACGCCTCCATGTTCCTCCTGATCTGAGAGTCAAACACTTTATTCATCAACTTCTGATAGGTAGCCCCTGCATTCTTAAGCCCAAAGGGCATTCTAATGTAGCAGTAGGTACCAACTTCGGTGATGAAGGTAGTCTTTTCTTCATCTTCGGGGTCCATTCGAATTTGATGATACCCGCTGAAGGCATCAAGGAAACTGAGAAGACCGTACTTGGTGGTTGAATCCACCAACTGGTCTATGGCTGGCAAAGGGTAGGAGTCCTTTGGATAGGCATCATTCAGGTTCCAAAAATCAATGCACATTCGGAGCTTTTCACTCCCTTCTTTTGTGGCGATAACCACGTTACTGAGCCATTCGGGGTATTTAACTTCTCTTATTACCCCTGCCTCAATCAGGCGCTTAACCTCGGCTTTAACGAATGAATTCTTATGAGCCGATAGGTTCCATTTTTTCTTCCGAACCGGCGTAGTGTCAGGGTGTACTTCAAGACTATGGTGGACTATGCTGAGGTCGACCCCAGGCATGTCTTTCGGAGAGTAGGCGAATAGATCTTTGTTCATTAACAAGAAAGATATAAGCCTATCTTTGTCACCCTTGGCCAAATTTTTCCCCACTTGGGTGGTCTGGCCGGGGATCAGCTCTACATCTTCTGTTTTTACTTTTTCCAACTCTTCTATTCCCTCCCCTACTGTCTCTTTGCCTATCGTGACTGCTCTTTCAGTGGCCGAAGTTTGTATTTAGACCTTTGCTAGGCTTTGTCTAGCCTTGGTGAAGACCCTCTTGACTTCGGCTTGGTCAATGAAGATCTCTGCATCTCCTTCTTTAGTTGTGAAGGTGACTGTTAAGTACTTTACATTCCGGCGGATGTGGAGATTGCCTTGAGTTTGCCTTTCGAGGATGGCGTTGTATGATGAGGGAACATCAATGACAATGAATTTAGTCATAATGGAGGCGAACAGTTCGTCCTGACTCTGAGGCGAGGTCCCTTTCAGCATTAGGGGCAGATCGATGTATCCGAGGACTGGGAGCTCGGATGGGCCTACCCCAAAGGTAGGGGAATTGACTGTGTTGAGGTCACCTTTTGAGATGCCTAATTTAGGCACTAGGTGCAAGAAGATGACATCAGTGTTGGAGCTGTCGTCTAGGAGTACTCTTTTGACAACTCAACTCCCTATCCTTGCCATGACAAGCAGTGGATCATCGTGGGGGAACTTCACTATGGATGTGTCTCTACGAACAAGTCTGTTTGGCGAGTTCCCATACTCCATTACGAAGATTTCTCTTATCTTTCTTTTCCTCTCGGCTGAGGGTATCCCTATAGTGATGGTTTGGATGACCCCTGCTGATGGTGGCGGATTCTTTCGAGGACATCAGTCCCGACATCTATCGGAATCATAGTCCTCCTCTCCCCCTTTTTTTGTACTTCCTTTCTCCCTTTCGGAGAAGGCATCTGCAAGTACCGGCAAAGTTGTCCCTGCTTTATTAGAGACTCGATGTACTTCCTTAGCTAGAAGCAGTCTTTAGTGTCATGGCCATGATCTCGGTGGAATTGGCAGAACTTCTTCATGTTCTTCTTATTTTCTGAAGTCATGGCCTTTGGCCTTGGAACTGTAGTCCCTTGCCTTTCTAAGGCCATGATAATGCTGGCCCTAGTGGCGTTTAAGGGAGTAAATGTCATCGGCCTTTTACCTTTCTATTTTTGGGGCCTTCCTCCAACCTCATTCTGGTAACGAGGATGGTGGCTTGGTCCTTCGGGTCGAGGGTGTTCCACCTTTGGTCCCCCCCATTCAGAGTTCCTCGGCTGTCATATACTGTTCGGCCCTTCGGTAGAATTCTCCCAGGGTGTCTGGGGGGTCCTTAGAGAACTCATAAAAGAGTTTGGAGTCCCTCCGAAGTCCTCTTATCATTGCGAGGATGCGGATCTTAGGCCGAAAGTCGGGTACACTTAGTGCTTATCGGTTGAACCTTTCAATGTACTTGTGAATGGTTTCCCCACTTCGTTGCACTATGTTGAACATCTGTACCGGTATCATGGCTGTTGGCCTACTACCAATGAACTACTGGGTGAAGGCAGTAGACAGCTCCTGGAAACTTAGGAAGGTTTCATGGGCCAGGGAGTTATACCATGCTGTCGCTGGACCAGAGATGGTTACCTCGAAGCATTTGCATAGAGTAGCGTCATTTGCACCATGGAGCACCATGCTTCGCTTGTACTTTGTCAGGTGCGCCTGGGGGTCACTACGCCCGTCATAGGTTTCAAAGCGTGGCACTCTGAAGCATGGGCGCCTCGACCATTTCCCGTACAAAGGGTGACTCTTCTTCGGTATAAGCGTCGAATAATCTTGACGAGACTGGTTTTCGCGAGATCTGCTTCTCAACCTTTTCCAGTCTTCCAAGGATTTTTTCCATGAGGCCAGCTGTGTTAGCTTCCCCTTGTTGCCTGATGGTCTCCAGTAATGGCAAACTTCCCCTCCTTTTCGGAGAGTAACTTCGGCGGTGAGGAGATTAGGACCTTTGGTGCGGGGACGGACTCCGCCTATAGGAGGTCCTAGTTTCTTTTTGGGCTCTTTCTTTAGTGGGTCGTGCCCTAGGGGGCACGTCTTCTATCGATGATGTGTCATGAGAGCCCTTACTCAAGGAACTCTGGTAGGTGGACCTCGGGCTTTTCTCTCATCACGTCGCTGAAGGGGAGGCCCTTTGGGCCGGAGGAGGCTGGGGCCACCTCTGGTCAAGCTGCTGAGTCATTTTAGCGATGATGGAGCACTCGAAGTCTCGCAAAAAGCCCATCGTCACTGTTAGGGGACGGTCGTCTTCCGGCACAGAAGTTTCTACAGTGGGCTGCGGGGTCGCTGGCTAAGCCTCCGGCGTAGAGGTTGATTTCAGGAGCCCTTTGTCTTTTGAATGCCGAGTCTCTACGACAGCGACCTGGGAAAGGGTTCCCATAGACGGCGCGAAATGATGCCCTTTTTCATCATCATTGTGCAACATGGTGAGCCTGGAGCAGGAACTTCAAGTGGGCGAACGCCTAGATGAGAAACCCCCGGTGGGAGAAGGACTGCAGGGACTCAGAAAAGCAAGGGTTAGGAGCTCCCCATAGTGTTTTTCCGGGGAAGGAGTCTCTGATGTCCAAGTTAGTACCAGAGATAAGTAGGGAGAGGAGAGATTTTTCCTTGGAGTTGGATCCCCTTACCTGGGGCATTTCCTGAATATTTATAGGGAGGTGAACAGAAGAAGCTCATTTCCCACAGCCAGCCCAGATAATGACACGTGTTCGGTCAGATACGGTCCGTACCTTCGGGGAGAAGAGGAGCTTCTAGCCGGCCATAGGCCGCCTGGCTGGGAGCCTAGTGCGGCACAAGGGCGGCATGTCAGAGCGTGTCTGGGGGTGGCGTGTCGAGGGCTGTACAAGTATGATGCGTCAAAGACTCCTCAGCTATTTCATTGTACACCGATGTGGCCTTTTCGGCGGACTGAACTCCTTTGAGGTATAAAGCTCGTTCGTGAAGGTGAGTTCTTCTTGGAGGGAGGTTCCCTGTTTGTACGAGTCACCTTCGGTTGGACTTTCCAGAGGTCAGGCTTGGGTACATGATGTGGCACTTGGTGCGCACCTCGAGGGTGGCCCAAAGAGTATACGGAGGTGGTTCTGGTCATGTGAGGTCGACGTGAGGTCACCTTCGGGAAAGGCGGTGAGTCCTTCTGACCAAATTTGATCCCATGGGCTTCCTGAGTGGTAGCGCCTATTCGGCTTGTCCGAGGGTGCTGCAGTCCTCTCTTTGCCGGGGTTTTGTCGTGTCTGTTTCGACCGGAAGTGGCGCGCTCATGCGAGGTTCTTCGAAGGCAATAGCCCTTCGGCTATCACATACCTAATTAGTTTGTGATCATTTTCATAGATGATATTCTAATTTACTCACCATATGTTGAGCGCCATAGAGAGCATTTGGGGATTGCACTTCTAACATTGAAGGAACATAAGTTGTTTGCAAAGATGAGTAAGTGCAATTTTTGGTTAGATAGTGTCACCTTTTTAGGCTATGCAGTAACTGAGGAATGAATTTTAGTGGATCCTAGCAAGGTTGAAGCTGTGGTGAACTAGCAACAACCAAAGACCGTGTCTAAGATTTGGAGTTTCTTGGGCTTGGCTGGTTATTACAGATGTTTTGTAGAAGGTTATTTGAAACTGGCATGCCGCTTGACCCAATTGATGATGAAGGATCAACCATTCTTGTTAAAAAAGCTATTAGTTTTTACACTTGTTCTTACTCTTCCTGATGGGCAAAGTTGTTGCAGTTTATATAGATGCATCACATTAGGGGCTTGGCTGTGTATTGATGCAGGCAAGGAAATTGATTAATTATGGATCCAGGTAGTTGAAGCTTTATGAGCTAAATTACACAATTCATGATCTGGAGTTGGGAACTGCCATACATGCATTAAAACTTTGAAGGCACTATTTGTATGGATAAGAGTTTAAGGTCTTTATTGACCATAAAAGCTTGTAGCTTCTATTCTCATAGAGGGAACTCAATAATCAACAACATCATTGTGTGGAGTACCTCTTTGATTATAATTGCATTATTCAATATCACCCAGGTAAGGCTAACTTGGTGGTTGATCCTTTGAGTAGCGATGTCGCTACTAAACTGAATGCTATGGTGGTTTTTGAGTGGAAACTATTGGAGGAGTTTAGTCCACATGAGCTTAGGGGTTCAAGTGAAAGGACCTCAGGTTCTGATGACTAGTTTGCATATAGAGCCTACATTTGTGGCAAGGGTTAAAAAGGCTCAAAAGGAGGATCCATAATGTTGAGAATTGTCAGTTCTAGGGCAGAAATGATTCAATGTGGATGTGGATGGTACCCTAAAATTTCAAAACTGAATAGTTGTTGCCTAAGGAAGTAAGGTGAAGTATATTGTTTTATTGGTGTCACACGCATCTTGGTTGGCCATCCACCTCAGGAGCACCAAGATGTATCATGATTTGAAGAAAAGCTTTTGGTGGACTGGCATGGAAAAAGATATTGCAGAGTTTGTATCTAAATGTCTAACTTGTCAGAGGGTCAAAGTAGAATGAGACTTGGAGGACTATTATAGCCATTGAAGATTCCTTAGTGTAAGTGGGATGAAATTGCAATGGATTTCATAGTTGGACTACCAGCTTCTTTTTGTCAACATAATATAATTCGAGTGATAGTTGATCTGTTAACAAAGTCAGACCACTTTTTGGCAATCCAAAAGACTTGGCCTATAGCTAAACTAGCTGAATTATATATATCTGAGATAGTTCATCTTCAAGAAGTACTAAGGAGTAATGTTTTGAACAGGGATTTGCAATTCACATCACTATTTTGGCAGGCTTTATGTTACCCACTCTGGGGTAGTCCAATTATGGTGGCAAAATTGTGCATTTAGACTCCCAGGATTGGTAATGTTCTATAGGCCATCAGAATACTACCCTTAATGTGCATACCCAAGTGGCCCTCTTGGGCACTATGTAAACACATGCATATTGGTCCAAGCATCACACACATATTCACATTTCATGCACACCAAGGTAGCAAAGAAGGAAAACACTAGCTTAAGTCTTAATTTTGGCCACCACACATTAGGCAATCTTGTTAAGTTCTAGTGACAAGCCACAACACCTGTAACTTCCACTAATAAACTGTACATTATAGCCATGTACCCCCATGTTTTCTTTGCTCCATTATCAAGTAGAGACTTAGAAAAAACCAAGGAATTTTTTTTTTACATCAATAGCCCACCTATGGATCAAGTTATGGATTTTTTAAGTTGGTCACAAAATTCTAACCAAATGAACAGTAATTTAGCCAACTTCGCAACATCATATCTTTGGCTACAGGGCTGAAAATTCAGAAATTCCAAATTCCAGTTCAACCTCTAGATGTTCTCTAGGTGTGATCAAAATTTGATACAAATATTCCTTCTACACAGGGAGCTATAGAACTTTAAGTGTAGAGTCAAAATTCTGGTAACTTTATGACCACTTTGCCCACACAAAATTTCGTAGGTGTGCAAACACTTCATTCATAAGGGAAAAACCCTCCAAAGCTATCCCATATATGTCCATTACACATAATAATTAAATTACCTTTATTTTAACAACTTTATGTGGCCAAACCAGAATTTACAAGTAAGCAGCCCATCATTCACACTTAGGCAGCTTTGCACCACATCACTTACATAGCCAAAACATTACTCAAATCTTCACATACTTGTCTCATTTTACATAAAATACATGCACATACATACATGCACTAAAAAATGGCCGTAACTCAGCTAAATACGTACCCTAGGTTACAGGAGTGCCTGAGACACCGTGGACTCCAGAACAGGATGCTGGACAGCTGCTGCACAACACAATAAGTACCACCATTAAAAATACCAAATGTGCTCCTAAAATCACCAAAATTTGCAGATCACAACTAGACATATGGAAGTTCATGTACCTGAAATTTCAGATCAAAAATCAAATCACAAATGTCAGTTTGAATGTGATATTTCTGATGGACCTGAAATGACAGAATTGAGGGGAGTAAGTTTCATTGAGAAACTTAGTAAGGGTAGCACTTGGATTCAATAGGCAATGTAACCGTCCCTAAAAATTGCATCCAAAGACACTAAAACACAAGAAACACAATGCAAATATCCAATATAGAGCATCCAAATGCAGCAGTCAAACACAAACAACAAACACATGTATGCGGCAGCAACAATAACCATAGATTAGTCCATAAAACATGTAATAAACATAACCAAATCACTATGGAAGCCCTCCTCAAGCTAATTCATGGTCTTAGGAGGATTTTAACACTAGTTAGTACTAACTTTGGGCTCTATAAGCCCTCATTCCACTAATATCTTTGTGCACTTCACACTAGGTCACAAAACCTTCAATAAGTGCACTCCCCTAACTAAGCTTGGTTCATCAAGCTCATGGCTCTCTTCCAAGCTTAGCCCTAGCTCTACAGTTGTTTGAAAATATCGAAAACAACCCATGAGACTAAGAGAACCCTTACCTTGAGTGTATGCCAAAATTGGAGCTTGATCCTAGGTGCACTCAGGTCTTAGCATCAAATAGCTTCCAATTGCCCTTTCTTGCTTTCAATTTCAATCAATTGCAAGTTTGAAGGTGTGGTGGTTATGGAGGAAGTGTGGCTGTGTTCTTGGGCTAGAGGAGGACGAAAATGAGAGAGATAAGTGATTTGGCCACTTAAGTGGCCGTAAATGAGCTTAAGGGCACAAAACACACTTAACAAGCTTAACCTTGCTTTATGTCATTTTCCTTTTCACTAATTATGGTTTCTTTGGCTTAAAATCATTGGTACACATGTGCATAAAATTTTTGACTATTTATCAAGCCTTGGCTGCCTCCTCCATGGTGGGATAATCTCACAATTCCACCCTTTGACTTAAGTCAAAAGCTTGAACACCTTATGGTTTACACTAAGACATTTAGGTCCTTAATGTCTTTCATGTTTCCTTTGTCCAAACTTGTCTTCCATAAGCAATTTGGTCCTCCAATAGTACTTTCATACCATTCATTTCCTTCCCATAACTCTCCAAGTCTTTTTCTTGAGAGTGTTGCAATTGAGTATTTGAATTTCCAAAACCTTACAAAAAAATCCATAGGTTGCTTGACAAACAAGCAATCCTTAAAGCTTTTCTTGGGGGCCAAGTTACCAACTTGGAACACTTTTAAGAAGGTGTTCATTATACCTTTTACCCATCACACTTCAATCACTATGAAGAGAATTACATAATATAATGGCTTTTTGACCATTATGCCACACTTGTAATTCTCCCATTTTTGTGTGGTGGTAACACTTTACAAGAACAATTGGGTACTGCAACATTAATGAGCACATCCCCAAACAAATAGGCAATTCGAGAGGATTATACAAACAATTGATGATATGCTTAGAACTTGTGCACCGGATTACAAGAACTCTTAGGATAGTGACTTTACCCCAGTGGAATTTGCTTATAATAATAGCTACCATTATTGCATTCAGATGGCCCCATATGAGGCTTTATATGGTTATGGTTATTGTACTCTAGTGTGTTGGGAAGAAGTGGGCGACAGACCTTATTGGGACTAGATTTGGTACAACAAACTTCAGATAAGGTCAAAGCATCAAACAACAATTAGTAGCAGCTTAGAACAGGTAGTGGGGTTATGCAAACCAAATACATCATCCTTTGGAGTTTGAATTTGGTGATCATGTGTTTCTAAAGGTGTCACTGACCAAGGGAGTTCAACACATCGGAGTGAAGGAAGTTAGCCCCATGTTTTGTTGGACCTTTTAAGGTATTAAAGTATGTTGGAGAGGTGGCGTATAGTGTCGTTTTGCCACCTAATTTGGCTGGAATTCATAATGTATTTTACATGAGTAATAACTGGAAGTATCAGCCAGATCCAAACACATGTTATTCCATGGGAGCCAATGCAGTTATACGAAGATTTGACGTGTGTGGAGGAGCCCTTGGCCACTATGGATCATAAAGAAAAGGCTCTACGCAACAAAAACATTTAATTAGTAAAAGTTATTTGAAATAATCATGGAAAGCAGGAGGTAACTTGGGAAGTTGAGGATGAGCTTCAGAAAAAGTCTCCACAACTTTGAGTTACTTCTTAACTCCCTCTTTCAAATTGGGGGACAAATTTCTTTTAAGGGGAAGAGACTGTAATAACCCTAGAAACTACAAAAAAATTACCAAATTATCCTAAAGGCAAAAAAGTAATTTTACCCTCAAGGCTATTTTCATAAGTTTACCTATTAATTTAGAAAATCAATGTACAACTAAGAATCTTGATCCTTAGATAATTCCTTTTGAGGTAATTAAGTCAAATTTCAAGCTAGAAGCTCAAAGTCATCTTCTTTCAGCTAGGTGCATTTTTGTCCCTTTCCATCAAAGCATCAAATTAGAAAAAAATTTGTCTCACTCAATTTTGAATTCTTTTACTTAGGTTTAAAAAAATTTAACCTATGTGTGTACATGATTTAAACCAGGTTTATGCTTTTATTGCATGGGATAATTAACCCTAATCTCTAAATTATAAAACATACCACCACAGCCATCCTTAATATTTAAAATTTAAATTTAAATTGTTTTATATTCTTATTTAAGGAAAAAAAGGAAAAATCACACTTATCATTAATATTCTTTTTCATTCTTTCTATTTTCCCCAATTCAAATTGCTATGTAGAGTAGACCTAGGTGAATTACTTATTTTATTTTTTCTTCCCCAATAGTTGCTGCCTAACCCACAAGAAGAAAACAAAACATGCCATGTATGCTTAAACAACAACAACAAGGATTGGATTGTTTGCAAGAAGACCATCAATAATCCTTTGGTCCTCTTCTCATGGGTTGTTTATCTTTACGTATTCCTTTATCAAAACTATAAGTCCAGCCCTTCATGCTTTGATTCTTTATTATTCTAGAGTTTTGGAACACTAATTTAATTTAATATTCTTGCCTAGGTTCATTAGATTGAAGGGAAACCCTATCAGGACACAAAAATGATCATACGCATACCGGCGATTTCAAATTTGTTTGTATGAGTCTAAGTCTTTTATATCACTCTTTTCTTTTTTATTTCAAGCACCTAAATACCTTATATTTTGCTCTATATCTCTGTTATATCATCCTTATTCAAAATTTTGGGTTTTTCCACTTGTTCCTAACGTGATTGAACCACTACTTGCACTCGAGCCTTGGTAAGCTAGTTTAGCCACTTTGGAATTATTTTGGCTACCAATTTTTGAACCTTATAGCCCCTGTTAAGTCTTTTCTATTTACTATCCATGCTATTACAGAGGCTCAGGAAATCTTTACTAAAAGATTTCTTGGTTCTTTGGACTTCCAGAGCACCAGAGATCCCGAAAACACATTGGTAATCGAAATCGAATTTCATCCTTCCAAGTTCAGTTTTTACAGCCATAAAATGAGTATAAAAAAATTGAAATCCTTTATTTTGTAAGTGCCGTTGGGATTTTTTGATGAAATGAATATGTGCACCCTCCGAGGTGTTTCCTTAAAAAAAAAAGATGTAATTTTGATTTGTTGGTTGTATGGTCGTAATGATGTGATATATGATGTATGCTAGCACTGGTATCATGTTAGGACCATTTTTAATAAAAATTAAGTTAAAAGTATATTAGAACCGCTTTAATAAACTCGGATAGTATCATGTTTAGGGCCAGTAAGACAACACTGCTAGTACCATGTTTAGGGCTGATGAGTCACCAACAGCATAAGTAGGTCAAAAGCAACCACTAGTGGCATGCTAGGTCTATAATAAAATGCTATACGCCAGTAGATAAAGGTTAGGTATGCAAAAGCTAAATGACTAACTTGGAAAGAATTCATGATAGAAAAGATGGACATTTATCAATACATAGAAAGATATTATTGACTGTCATGTCATGATGCAAAACTAAAACTAATATAACAAGATAAAAGAAATAGGATGTGCTAGAATCACAACACTCTACAAAAAAGGGATAAAACAAAATGAGCTACAACCATGCATCAATTGGTTATTGCAAATGATATATGTTTGTCATACATGAGACTGCTTTAAGTAAAAGATTTGAGGAGTAAGATAAAACATGAGGCATGCAAGGTTGGCGGCGGACCATATCTGCTTGACCTGGTGACACAGCCCCTCGTGGGCCTACCTAGAAAGCCTATAGGAACTTGTCCTACACTAGGCTTAATTGGGTAATTGATTATGTGCACACTAGTTAAAACCTTCATGCTTCTAGTTAATTAATCCCACTATGCAGTCATGCATGAGTATGTGCTTTGACTTGGTTAACAAAATATGGAAATGATACTTAAAACATTGCCATCGCATTTCATTAAAATCTAGCATCAAAATCCTCAAAGCATACAAAGCATTTATGTGGTTACCTACACAAAATCAACTGCGTGTGAACATCCCAGCAAAAGTGGACTATGTTCACATCCAAGAGCGACTCTAGAGGACATTAATCAACATGAACATTGGAGGCAACTAGTATATAAAAACTATACACTGAAATTTACTACTCAGATCTTCAAGTGAGCTACCACCTTAGAGCAAACTCTTAGTGGCAAGCTCCTTGAGCCATCCCTTTTGTTTCACTAGCCTCTATCGGCCAAATAAATAACTGTAGTTAGTACAACAACCTAACTAACTAGTGAACCACAAAACTAGAATCATAAATATTCAAATAAACCATATACTTGCTCATGAGCTTAGCTCAATAACCCTCAACGGTTGCTGGCTCAATGACACCCAAAAACTACACAACAAAAGCTAAATGAGTGAGAATCAAAGATTCTCAGTAAGGGATCCTTCAACCTACAAGAAAAATACTAAGGACACACATATACAAATAATATATGAAGTCTACAGTACACGCTTGCAATCTGAGGGCTAATATATGCGCATACATTTGAGTCCCTCGGGACATTTCCTCTTCTTAGTCCTTTCACTGGTGTCACTTCATGCCTAGTGAGTTCAAGCCCCTAACTTACTCCAAGTAAGTCTTAGCTTACCAATGTAGTAACTTAACTTTCCTTTCGTTATTGTGTAGGTGAACCTGGTGGATGTGCCTTGCTTGAGTTCCAAGGAACCCACTAGGTGTATGAAGCCTCTACATGGTGCCTCAAGCCCTCAAAGTTGCCTAGGTCACTTCTGTACTAAGCTTCCACCTTAAATCCTTGCCAAGAGGTCACAAGGCTTTCACTTCTGCATCAACTAACCTTGCCTAGGCTACAACTGCACTAAACCTTCACTCAATGCACATACTTATCCACCATTACTTGGTTCACCCTAGTGGAGTGGCAATGACCATGGTTGGACTCATTTACTAGGTTCCTTGGAACCCACTTAGGTGCACTAAGGTTCCCACATCAGAGCCTCAAATCCAAAGTGTCACACCTCACTCAGGCCCTGGCCTAAAAGTTCCTAAACTAGCTCACAAGCCAAACTCCATAATTAGGTTCCTAGCTCTCAGCTTAGCAAGCAAAGGCAACTTTTAAGTCTTATTTTCTTAAGTTGAGAGGCCTGAGAGGTGGCCCAGGTGGATTTAACAAAGTTCCATTAACAACTTGCAGCAAGGGCAAGGCCCAAAACCCTTAACTTGCACAACAAGCAAGGTTTCAATTGATTACTTGCATGACAAGCAAGGTAACACTTAATGCAATTTTAAGTGCATACATGGTGTGCAATCAAGTGTACTACCTATATGACAACCAAGAAGCCCATAAAGTTGGTTTAGATTTGAAAACCACATGTAAAATGTGTATGATGCTCTCGGCCAACTAAGGTACATATAATTATGCACAACATTTTCATGAAGCAAGGCCCATACTATTCACATAAAGGTGCCAAACCTTGGCCCATAATATCCAGCAAACATAAGCAAGCATAATGCCATCCATAGTCCATACATAACTTGGCATACAAAACCCATAAAAGCATCACAAGCCTAGGCATTAAAGACTACACATATAAACACAAAAGGGTAGTCTACCTAGCAACCATAACATGGCTACACATGCCATGAAACCAAAAGTATTTATGCCAAGTTATTACATGCCAAGACCCCTAATGGTCAAACATGACCTTAAGTATGCCATACAGGAGCACACACTGCAACACCAACCCAATAGCCTGATTCATGGTCATGAAGGAAAATACTATGATCAAAGCCACAGTCCAGGTATCCATAGCTCTCCTAGACAAGTCTCCAACTACTGCCTGCAAACTTAACTTATAAGTCTCGGCCAACCATAGGTAAATAAGACTTGTAATGATCCCAAATTGACAAGCCAAGCACACATTGGCACATACCTTGGGAATTAAGCAAAATTAGTGCAAACACAAGCACAAACAAGCAAGCACTACTCAGGCCGAATGTCCTTGCCTGAAACAAAGGAATGGGCAGTGAGTATAACTCAGTAGGATTCACATTTATATACATATACAACTCAAATGAGTCTATTTAGTTAAGCTGAGTGTTCACTCAAAGCTTAACCTACAATTGGTTAGCTCAACCTGCAAAACAAACACAAAGACAAGAAAACCAAGCATATACATATACAAAATATATAATCATAGCAATTAATCCATAAATGGGGTTAGCATGCACAAGAAAATCACCAAAGCACACAAGTACACACACACACTCCACATTGTTGCTCTCGGCCATATAAGCCATACATGTACGCATGTGCATTTCTTGCACACAAATCTTACCAATATACCATTTCCATTTGCAGCTCCCAAAATGCCAAGCAAATAGGCCACATTTACTTGCATTTCTAGTACATGTACCATAGTTAATTAGCTAATCAATAAAACAACCAACTATATACATTAAGCCCATCAAGCAACTACGGTCATTTGGAAAATTTTAACCATCACTTAGTCACTCTAGACACTTGAACCATGGTGTATAATACCAAGCAATATCAAGTGCCAGTGCACCCTACCTCAATAACTCTCGGTCTCAAGCCAACTTCAAATGTCCAAGTGTCCTTCAACCACAATGCCTATCATAACAATACATAGGCATTAACAATACAAACCCATGGACTAACTACCATGATTTCTATGACGGACACTACAACACACACTTAAGCTCTCGGCCAAAAGGCCCAAGTTTATATACATGTGCTGCCCATCATTCTAACAGACCACATGATATTCTAATCATCAATAAACATCATCCATGGCATTATTACCAAGTAACCAAGTGAAATGCACCATGTCACACTAAACCAAGCTTTCGGCCATGATGCTCACTTTCACATACATATGGGTTACCCATCATTTTATTCACTATATTACCTTCCAATCATCTATAAGGCTTGCTCATGGTACAATTACCATGCGTTAAGTAAAGAACATTTAACTTCAATAGTTCAGGCTCTCGGCCACATACCCCTTTTTCACATAACCATGTTCGTTATCAACTAACTCCACACATAAACATCAAATCATCAATGACTATGGTTTTATAGTACCATCACCATATATTCAAGTAATGTTCACTCTCGGCCATATAGCTCAACTTCACACACCAACGTTTTTCATAATTCTAAGCCAACATACACTTACCAACATATCATTAATCAAAGTTCATGGCATCAATGCCATGTAATCAAGAGTTGAACATGAATTACCTCAAGGTATACCTTTCAGCCAAGCACAATCTTGCTCAACTTGATGTTCTTCTCTCCAATTTGCCTAGCACAAGATCAATAGGCAACAATTAACTTCAATCATGGACGAATTTCCATAGAACTCATGAAGAACACCAAGATTACTTAGCCATTACTTTCGGCCGAGACTAGGTTTTCCACAATAGCATAACCAATGCTCAATTCACTGAATATATCTTCAATTGAGCACTAAGGTCCCTTGTACATGGAAAAACTACCATGAATTCAAGGAGATTCCAAAGTTACCTCAAACCTAGCTTAGTTTGGCTCGGCCTTCCTTCAATCTTCAGGAACAAGCTTGATTTCCAAGTGAACTAGGGCCGAAACAAGTCTCCCAAGCTTGAATTCTTCAAAAGCTTCCAAGATTAGCTTGACTTCAAGGAGAAATTTGGATGAGCACTCAAGGAAGAACTCTCGGCCAACAAGAACAAGGAAACCCGAAAATGAACTAAGGAAATGGTCTTGGCTAGTTTCGGCCGAAAGTCTTAAAGTCTAGTTAGCTAAAATGCTAAATTCGGCCTTCCAAAAGTTTGCATGGTGCAATGTGGCTTCCCATTCCCCATGTGCTCAATGCCGCCCTTAAAACTTGTGTTCAACATGTCATTCAAGTCATTTCTTGGCCCATTATGCCAAGCACAAGACAACACAAGTACCAAGGCCACAAAATCTCCCTTGTAAAACCGGCCATGTAACTAAATAAAGACTAGTTAGCTTAACTAGTAACTAGTGAATAGTACACTAGTGGTAGACAAGAATTTGACTAGTAATCATTGTTGTCTCCCACAATTTGGCTTAGTACACTACTAGTCCACATAACTTTTGCATGGCCGAAACTTCCAATTCCAAGTTTGTAGTTTTAATTGTAGCACTCAATCAAGTGTGCAATTTGATCCCCTTTCTTAGATTTCTGCCTATTTTTCCATAGTTCCTTTTCATGTGAAATTTGGCCCTGAAAGTCTCCAGCTTTACACTTAGGTCACTGCACTAGTTTCCATAGTTCCTCTTACTCTCCCCTTTCTGTTTTCTCTTATTTCCTTGGTTCTCCTTGGCCTAAGCCAAGCACTTAGGAGGTGCCTCACACAAAGACCTAATAAGGCTTTTGATGGTACTATACCTAGCACCCACCTAATGGTGCTCTATTGTGGCCAAAATATACCTTCACTTTGGACTAAAATACATCTAAAACTGGGCATTTCCAAGCTTGTTGAAGGCATGGAAATGGTAACAATCCCTCTTAACTTCGTGTGAAATCTTGAATTGCCTTAATCGGACACCCAAGCAAAAAGTTATGGCAAAAATACTACAGCACGTCGATGCTGCTGAGTGCTGGCGCCAGAAGCCGTTTTTGTTTTGGGTTCCAAATGGGGTCTTAGGTGTTGTAGCACTAGGCGCCAAGCTTCTGAGGCCTGAACCTTCTCCTACATGCCTAAGGCTCTTTGGGCGCTTCCAATGCCTCCCAAAGCCCTTGGATCGCTTCCACTTACCTTAAACTTGCATGTAAACATGCACTGGGCCACAATGTACCATTCAAACTAATCCTGTGGTGTCCATAAATGCCACACAAGTCATTAAAACATCACTAGTCCACCATATTCATCACCATCCACCAACCAACACCATTCATAAAACTACTTGAATTATGGCACAAGTAAGCGATGAATGGCATCAAATATGTATGAATCATAAATCCCTTACCTCACTTACATATTAATTCGCAAGCATCAAGCATCACAAGCCAAGAGTTCCAAGTTCCAAGGCTCCACTAAGGATTTTCCTAGGTTCCAAGGCAATACAAGGTTCATGGCACTAAATTAGCACAAACCCAACAAAACCCAAGCTTGATTAAGCTCAAGAAACATGAAATCATCAAGAACAAAACCTTACCATTTTCCCAAATCCTTGCCCAAGCTAAAAAACATTTCCTAGAGCTCCAACACCATGAAAAACAAGTAAAACAAGCTCTCTTTGACTTGGGCAACACAAAAGGCTTCTAATTACATGAAGAAATCTTGATTTTGGAGAAGATTTGGCAATAGATTGAGAGGAAAGAGAGGAGCTGCGAATTTTGGGCTGCAAATTGGATGAAGAGTGGCAACCACAAACCTTCCAACAAGTTTAAAAACATTAAAACTTCTCTCCCCCCAAACTTTTAAGTTTTTGTAAAAATGCCCCTTCCCTAAATAGTAATTAGGTAATTAAATGCTAAGGAAGACTTTCTAACTTGGGCTTTGGGTCTTAAAAACATCATTTTTAATCCTGGGATGTGTCCCAACCCTCCTAAGTGCAAAATGACCATTTTCCCCTGTGCAAATCTAGTGCCATAAACCACTCGGCACCAACTAAACTCTTAATAACTTGCTTGATCTTACTAATTCACCTCTAATTAAGGCATTTAAACTAGGGATTTAAGAATTTACCTCACTCATAAAGCATTCCGCAAGGGGGGGCTATAACATTCTCCCCACCCTGGAGAACTTGGTCCTCCAAATTCAATCTCCCCACCTTAAACACTATACTAGGATATGGTGCCAATATATCCCTACCAAACCTACTAAGGGGTTTTGGTCACAACAACTAACTTCACGCAGAACTGCCTGACTCATTTAGCTTATGCACTCAAGGCACTTGAGTCAGGCCCTGTCTCATATAGGTACTATGGCCAATGCCATTCATTGTTCCAA